>LPNX010818411.1:254496-586555 GCA_001517045.1 Pseudotsuga menziesii | reverse complement strand
ACCTTGATTCCCATTTTCATTATTGGTGGGTGATCTCGCGTCTGTTAACGGTATACATCAATGACCGGTAATCAAACGATGGACTACTATGTTCAACCTCGACACATCTATTCGCATAGTAGGACATGTACTCATAGCGGTTTGTGTAGAAGACCTTCCAGATTGGTGGCATCCACTATATGCTACCTCCTTGATCATGCTAGTGTTCATGAGATTTCAACTCTCGTGATTTGTTCCAGTAAATGTCAGACATTTCTATCCACTATGGAGATCTTGATCTGTTATATATCTTCAGCCTTTGTGGAGATCATGGTCCTTTGTATATATTCCTCATGGAGATTCTGATCTATGTATATTGTACGTGGCGATGACCACATCTATGTGTTATCATGTTTCATGCCTATTCATGGCCATTGTACTTTTATGTATCCAGGACTGCTATATGTATTCGCAGTTATATGCAGAGTTGTATTATAGTATTATGCTGATTGGGTGGCTGGTCTTCCATTTGGGTACCTTCATCACTTCACTTCTGGGATGCACTTATAATGTATTTCGGCCATCGTATGACCCCTATGATCTCATACATTAGGGGGCATCTGTTATAGCGGATTTCACCACACTAGGTAAATCACACATGGTATGGCCTTCCCCTGTCCCGCTGCAGACTCGTTAGCCCCTATGGACCACTTTTTGTCTTTTGATGTATCATTGAACATCCCTAAAAACATTAGAAAAATGATATACGCGGCATTTTCCCTGATAACCGCGTACATTCGCGGATATTCCCTCTATAGTCGCATACGTCGGGATGTGTACATAATCCAAAATCCTTTGGAGCGTTCCTTGTCTTGGATCCGATTCATATGACTCCTGGCCTTCCATATGCCTTGAGATCGCACAGATTTGACCTTTCAGTATCACTTTGAAAAGCTATATAAGGAACCCTTGAGACGTTGAAAGGGGAAGAGAGAATTGAGAGTACCGAAACTATAGTCCATTGTTTCCAGAACTTATGCTTGAGTCTGCATCCCTTTGTCCCTTGGAGCACTGTTGTGTTCTTCCCAAGCTTTCCTTTTGTTAGTAAGCTTGCTATCGGAGTGATGGAGGATTGAAGTGGTGGAGGCCCAAGTGGGGGATTCAGTTTCTCCGGTTCGCAGACGTGCCGTCAGAGGTTGTCACTTGTAATCTCTGATTCATATTAATAGAAATATATTTTCCTGTCCAGTAATGTGTATTTGAATGAATATTGTTTCCATTGGAATATGTCAAATGCTTATACATTATTGATTTATATATGATAGAATATATCTAACACGATGAAATATAGTATGCTTGTATTGTTTACTTGTTGTTGAAGACGTGCTATAACAATTCAAGCTGAATATTTGAAAGCTCAACAGGGATCTACTTCAACCGTCCAAAATAAGGTACGAGGTTTGATCCTTTAGTGTTAGATGTTTTTATTTCTATTGCATATTGGGAAAGATTGATTTCTGGAGTCTAGTTGTCTGTTGTGGTACCCCAAGCCATAGAAATTTCTCTCCGTAACAAAACATTAAACAGGAAATGAGTATACCAACTGAGTAATTAACACAAATTAGAAATGAAACCAGTCAATAGTCTAAAAGGGAATATATTTGCATATATTTCATAATTCAGTCATCAAAAGCACATAAGAGTTTTTACTCTTAGCTCATAAACCACAGCCTGATAGCCTCCCCTTGCAACAAAAATTTAACCCTTGGTCCTTTTTCAGACTTACATTTATCTTGTTCCTTCAAAAAATAGTTACATAACAGATCCAAAACTACTTTTAGGTCATCTATCGAATTGTTCAATATAAACTATCATTATACAAAAATGAAATAACTTTTTCAAACTAACTAATAACTGCTCTTCTTAAAGTAATTTTACAAGTATTTTGCTACCTCTGCTAAAAGAGAAATTCCCTCTAAAGCCTGGGCTTTCCTTCTGGCCTTCTGATGATCTGCTTCTAATTCTGCAACTCTTCTTTTCAACTCTTCATTCTACTGTGTCAGCTCCTAAATACTTTGCTTTAGTTCTGTAAACTAGTTCTCTATATATCTTTTTCTTTTTAAAGCTTCTTTAGAAACTCAAATCAACTCCTGATAGTGACTATTTACTTCTTCTAGATCTTCTCTCAGTCTTTTATTTGCAGTCACTAATCCTTCATTGCTTTCATGCAGGTACTCAATTTGATGCTTGTATTGCTTGATACTCTGCAAATTTTCATTTTCAGAATCCATGTATTTTCCTTCTAACACTGGATGCACTCCTTCAGGTATCCAAGGGATTTTTAGCTTCCTAAAAATTTCTTCATCTTCTTCCATATGTTCTGTCAAGGTCATTGGAATTTCTGAATATTCTTTAGCTTCAATACTACACCTAACTGATTTCTCAATCACCTCTCCTTTCTCTATATAAGAACTCTTCAAATCATTTTGATGTTGTTCTAGAATCATGTTCTCTCAAACCTCCATGAAAATTTCCAAGATCTTGGTATCAATGAACACTAGTTTATCTTCTGAAACTATTTGTTTTTTACCATTCATAACCTTTTTGTTTTCATCTTCATTGTCTTCTAATTTCTACTCAGATGATGAACCTTCAATTATTGTAATCTTCTTTTCAGCCAATTTAGGGTTTAACAGCTTCTTCATATTTAACCTGAGTTTGTTCTTTGGCCTTGTATTGGGCCTCCAAACTGCTCCAATCTCTCCTAACATTTTCAAAGCTTTTCCTTGATGTGTAACTGAAGCTAGTTCAACAACTTTCATTTTATTTCTTCATGACACTGTCTGTTCTTCAAAATGGGTATGTATCTCTTGTTTAGAATGAACCCTAACTTCATCAGCAGTATGAACCCTAGCTTCATTAGAGAAATATTTTTCAACCTCTTCAGAGAGTACTGTAATAGGGATCTGTTTCTGGTCTTTTACATCTTCCTTTACAATTTGCTTCAGTTCTTCAGGAGAAGCATCCTCTACAAGCTCAACTTCCTTCACCTCTGACTGTGAAAATTTGTTTTCCTAAACATTAATTTGTTGTTTAATTTCAATGTTTTCATCTTCCTAGTTCGAATATTTTCCTGGTTCACCAGCTTCTTCATCTTTGACTGTGAATTTCTTTTTAAGTTTCTTGATCAAATTCTAACCTTTCTCTAACTGTCTCTTCTGAGACGTTCTTCCTTCTCTATTTGGAAACCAAACCAAAACAGGAAACATTCCCATTCCTTCTCTCTTTTCTGAAGTACAGTGCTTATAACTAGTTTAATAAGCCCATAATGAAATACTGATTGTTTGGTGTGATCCTGATGTTCTTTCACCCTGCTTGACATCTTCCGTAAACTTTTCAAAAAGAAGAATGGGAGATTCATTTTGGATCCATGACTGAGATGTTGAAAGAATCTAAAATGATACTTAAACACAAAATCAAATCTCCCTTCACAATTGATATAGCTTTGTAGGATTTTGATAGGCTCTATCCATTCTAGCTTAAAATTTTGAATAGGTACTCCTTTTCCCCAATCTACTACTACATCTGGAAGTAGATATCTCTAAGCATCAAAAGTGAAAGGCACTTTTTTGAACCATAATTCACCCTCATCTAAAACTCATGTTGCTTCTGCTAACAATTCCCTGGTTGGTTTAAAATTCAAAGTATCAAAAGACACTATATCCTTATCCAAACATTGAGCAAATTTATAAGAGACTTTTGAGTGATAACCTTCATTCTTTTCAAAAAACACTAACCACCCTACTTCTGCAAATAGTTTTGCACAATCTGGAAAAGTTTGAACACAGCTCATATCTGAAGGTTCTGTTTTTTTAGTCTTACCACTTCTTTTCATCTTGAACAATTGTCAAATAGCTACTGTCAATAAAACAAACTCTAAATCTCTTCAAGTCTTCACAATCTGACAGACAATGTTGAATTGGGAAACCTAAAACCCTATACTGAACTCTCTCATTTAAACTGATAAATACTTTAATTCCATTAAGAAAGACTTCGTCATTCAGTAAGAATTAGGTTTATAAACTAATAATATTCAATCAATTTTATCATTAGTTCTTTGCTTTGAAAAACCCCAAATTTATTAACTTAGGTAACGATTCGCAGCCTACTTGTCAAAGTGATTAATCCAGGTGTTGGAATCATGTTTTCTTGACTTCAGGTGTCCAATTGCATTCCCCAATCTTCTCTGACCACTTCGATAAATCCAAAATGACCACTCCTCAAAGCCCTAATTTTTCACCCTATTTCAAAATTTGATTACAGACTGTTGATTCTTAGCCACAAACATCATCTACTCTACGAGCACTTCAGGGGATATGAGATTCAAGGCACCTCTGTCTCATTATGTTCAACCATCATTATTCCATCACTCTATAACAGATCACCATGACTCGCCCTCATGATAATTTCTTGGACGTATTCACACCTATCACAATGATAATTCTAGAGGAAACACGTATCAAATCCATCAACGCAATATGAATGACACTTCATGTGTGAGAATTTCAAAAAGTATGACCCAAAAATGATGATTTTTGAACTGCGCGACTTTCTTGTAGCGTGTGTGTGCAATTTTTCCAGGCTTGTGCTACAAGAAAGTCTACTTTAATGGTTTTCAAAAATTAAACTCCTGATAAAGGTTTAAACCTAGTTAAAGAACCTTAATCAAGATTTTATGTTATTTTTTAGACCTTTTAATCCATATAAGCATTCTATAAGCCCTCTAACTATGAAATAAAACCAAAATTTTTTAAAAATAAAACTAAGAAATCAAATAAACATGAAAGTTAAAGGAAAAAGATTCAAACTATCCTAAGAAACAAAATTTTCTAGGAGTAATGAATAAAACCAAGCTTTAAAACTTAAACAAAAGTATTAAAAAATGGAAAACAAAAACATGATCTGACAAGAGTCAAAATGTGACTTCGACCTAGTCTTTGCTAATTCAATCATTTGGAGAGTGGAATGAAGGTCCTCATTGGTTTTTTAGAGTAGAATAAGGTTTTGTCCGAGTGGCAAGGTATCAGGAAGGATCTTTGCGGAAAGTTGGAGAGATGGAATCTGACACTCAATGGGAAGTACCGACTCTACACCATGGACTAAGTGGAATGGGTTAAAATCGATGGTGGTCTTAGTTGATGTCCTTTATGCCCAGAGGGTGGAAAAGAGCATGTGGTGAGATTTGGATTTATGGTTTCCCACCATCTGCTGTAGCATGGTTTTGAGAATCTTGTTGACAGCCTCGACTTGTCCCTTTCCCTAAGGGTGGTATGAGGAGGAGTACTAGAGGTATAACTTCAACGTGGTTGAAATCTATGTCCAAACCATATCTTTGAAATGATGATCATGGTCAGAGACTATATATTGGGGGACAACGAAACATGTGATAATGTGATTGAAAAAGAAACGTGTCACCATATCAGCCTTACAATTGAATGTAGGCATGGCCTCGACCCATTTAGTAAAATAATCGACGGCCATGATGATGTAGTTGTGGCTACCAATTGAGGTAGCATTACATGTCATGAAGTCAATCTCCCACTTACAGAAGGGACCAACTGTGACCACAGGATGCAACAACATGGGAGGAGTCATTTCTTTTGGAGAAAAGAGTTGACAACTGCGACAGTATTTAACTATGTGGATGCAATCGGCAATGATGGTAGGCCAATAATAACCAGCACGAAGAATATTTTGGGCGGTAGCCAAACTGGAGAGGTGGCTACCACAGGCTCCACTGTGACAGTCATTAAGGACTTTACAGCCTCATCATGGGTAATGAAATGATGCAATATGGTATTGATTCCTCGATGGTACAAGACATCCACTATGAGGAGATAGCAAGAAGCTTGGTGTCGAATGTTATGACGATCTTCTTGGCTTAAATGATCCATGAATTTTTGAGTGCGTGGGTATAGAAGGATGCCCCCATACCAGGGGACTTCTGTGGATATGACAAATAGAAATTCGTTTAGCAGGTCAACTTTAATAGGTGATGAAACAGACGACGGAGGGAGGTATGTCATTAAGGTGGTTAATGCCAGAGCTTTGGTGATTTTAGGGGCAATGAATAACAACAAGTGATCCTATAGAATGATAATCCACTTAGCCTCGTGACCTTGAACAAGGCCGTGACACAAGAGATATGTCATGGGGTTGGAATCGGCCATGACCTGAGTGCGGCTCAAAAGAATGTAATGGAATGGCTTCTGAATAGAAAAGATGATGTTGAGGGCCATCTTCTCTTAATGCATATAATGTAAAGGGGGATAAGAAATCTTGTGACTGACATAGTATATCACATGCTCTTGATGAGAATCATCTTCTTGGACCAAAAATCCAGTGATGGCATTTTTGGATGCCAACACATAGAGAATGAAAACCTTCATGAAGTTGGGTAGAGACAACAATGGAGCAGAAGCTAGCTCTTGATTTAATGCATCAAAAGCGTCTTACACATGCTTATCCCAAAAAAAGAAAATGTTCGTACGGAGCAATCATAAGAAACCATGGACCTTTGTTGCATAGTCTGGAATGAAATGACAAAGGAAGTTGGCCTTGCCTTGGTGACTCTACAGTTGGCACAAAGTGCGTGGTGAGGGGAGATCCAAAATGGCTTGAACCTTCAAAGGGTCAACCACAATCCCTTTGTGAGAGACGATAAACCCAAGTAAATTCCTAGCTGGGACACAAAACACACACTTGAGAGGGTTCAAGTGGACATTATATTTGCAACATCGCAAGAAGACTTGTCGTAAGTCTTCTAAATGTTGTGAATGCTTCCGAGAGTGACCCGTGAGGTCATCCAAGTAGACCAAGATGATATGGATAAGATCATAGAAGCAGTACGTCATGGCCCAATGAAAATTTGTTACAGCATTTTTAAGGCCGAATGGCATGACTCGACACGCAAATGAGCCCCAAGGGGTGGTGAAGGCAGCCTTGTATTGGTCTTCTTTTTGGATTTGAATTTGGTTATACCCTGAAAAACCATCCATGAAAGAAAATACTTCATGTCCAGCACAAGCATCAATGATATGCTCAATGAATGGAGTTGGGAAATTATCCTTGGGACATGCCATGTTCAAATCCTGGAAGTTAGTACAAACACGAATGGTACCCTATTTTTTATTAATGAGAATAGGATTAGAAACCCAAGTCGTATATGCGATGGGGTATATGAAGATGGATTTGCATAGTTTCTCGATCTCAACCTTTACAGAAGGATCCTTTGCAATGTGAATGGGTCTTTGTTTTTGGAGAACAGGTGCCACATCAATCCATGTGTCAATACGACATTAGACAATGGATGGATCAAGCCCAGTCATCTTGGTATAGGACCAAGCAAAAACATCATGAAACTCCTGAAAAAGAGTTGTGTAGGAAGCAACCTCTTCAGGGGAGAAAGAGGCATCGAGTGTAATGTCTTCAACTACCTAGGGGTTAGTTGATATGTGTCAGGTGTCAGGTGTTAGAATGGGGTTCTTGAGCCAATCCACTTTTCCATGGATGAAGTCTTTGGCTTCAACGGAGTACTGATCCGATGATGAAAGAGGTTCATCGAGAATAAATAATGAGTGATGATGCATATCATCCCAAGGGTACTTAGTAGTTGATAAAGCTTCAATGATTTCCTCGTCATTGCTAAAACAACATTTAGATAGATCATAGTGATCCTCTATGTTTGAGGGGATGGAAGGACTAGCAGAACTGGAGATCATATATATGGTGTTGGATGTATCCAAGGAAGAAATTGGACGGTGGATCTCCTCAAGGAAGGTGATGTCAAAATTGTGAGAGTGTATTCTAAGGTCTCTAAGGGTGAACAACAACTCTGGAAAGTCAGGGAAATGGTGAGAGTAGTGACCATACAAACCATAGATCATACAAGGGTGGTTTGTTCGCAATGACTTGTTCTTAACTGTTTGTGAATTTGGGATAGTTACTACTAAGGTTACGTCATATGTATCCATAGCATCCATGTGGGAGCCTAGGATATGAAATTCTAGAAAAATTTGGTTTACGTGACCTGGGATGTCACAGAATGCATAGGGGGTGTTGAGTGAAGCTCGGTCTTTGTTTTTGTTTCCTTGCCCCCTGTCTTCTTTGGAGGATGAGGGGAAGGCTTAAAGATGGTTGGATTATTTTATGGACCAGGAAGTGGGTGTGACACCATCTCAATGGGTTGGATGGGAGTCAACACAACCGGGGGAATCGGGGTGGAGGCCCCTTCATTAATGATGCATCAATGTATGACCAAATTCTGAATTTATATCAAAACTTGAAAGGCGATGGTGGATGGAATCCTAGGTTCATGTTACACTGAAATATTTTCCTCTTGATCCATGTGTCAACCCTTTTCCTAATCCCCAAATTTCCCTCTACTAAAGTTGATTGAGATTGAGGTTTTTTCTCCTTTTTTCCCTCTTTAGGAAGGCCTACGCTATTTCCCTTCATGATAGGTACATCAAAGGTTCTTTTTCCCTTCATACTAGGGGCATTGATGACGGTGCTCTATCTCCCACTACTAGGTGCACCGGCGGTGCTCTTTCCCTTCATGTAAGGTGTGTCGATGGTGTTTTGAGGGAAAAAAATGGAGCTTCTATACCCTTCTCGAAGGTGGATGAGGTGGAGATTTATCGCTATAATCTAGGTGAGGTGGAATTTGATTCCTAACCTATAGGGAATATCCATTATATCCCTCCTAATCCTCAACCTACTCTATCCCTTTAGCCTTATAAATTAAACCCTCTCTCCATTGTGAAGGGAGGAAGGACTATGGTACTCTTATGCTGGTGGAATTTCTAGGTGGCTTACTATCTTGCTTTGGAGGCTTTGCCTTGGATTGTTGGATGGAATATTCCAGCGTTAAGGCTAGGTTGTAATGTTCTTTCCTCTGTAATTCTATGTATCTCCTTCATTACATTAATACAAATCTATTTCCATAAATATTATTGTGTTGATAATGTTTATAGCTTTCTTCCTTAACTGTTAGCTTAGATGAATTCATGTTTAGATACACATGTGTTGTTTACTTGTTTCCACTTGCTTTATAGGGTTTTGTAGCTGAATATCTGAAGATTCTGAATCTTGGACCAACAAAGAGAGGAGAGGATCTGCATATTTCATGTAGGTGATCTATTCGTTACTTGGTATTTCCATTTGATCTAGGAAAGTAGGTTGTATTTTGTATTTGATTTGTTCTAGATCCACTTGGACTAGGGATATCTGGCTTGAGTCCGCTTGAGTAGATTTATCCAATACAAATTTGGAGACCATACTGGGGAGCTTACATAGATCTGATTTCTTTTGTTTTTTATTTCATATATGTTTATCAATTCATTTGATAGCCTCTAGAGACCCTCCCTCCTTTATATTTTCTCTTTGAAGAGTGTCTTACATCCTCTTGATACTCTTTGGATCACTATTAGACCTTCTGCCCTTCTCCCATAGGAAATATGGATTTTACTCTGTCTGTTTCTCCACCGGTGCACCTAGATTGTGTGGACAGAGCGTTGTTGGTATCATTTTTTAGTCTCGTAATTGTTGGATCTATAGGCTCTCTTTTCCCTAAGAGAAAGTGCGTCGTCGGCACTCTTACACTGTGTTGTAGGTGAGCCTTCCCCTCATATGCACTCTTTTGAAGTGTTGTAGGTACATTGGTCACCTCATAGGCATTCTTTTGTAGTGTTGTAGGCGCGTCGGTCCTCTCATAGGCACTCTGGTACAGTATAGGGAGGGACGTCGACGCTTTGAAACTTAGATTTTGGCTTGATTTTCCTTTATTTTTGGGTTTTGGTTTGATGGATTATGGTTTTTAGGCTACATATGATAGTCATACACCCCCTAGATCCATAATTATCCCTTTCTCTCCTCAATATTTGAGTTTTTATTTCATTTTGGTTGATTTGGAGCAATTATTGATTGTTTTGGAGTTTTTTGGGTGCTTGTCATATTCCTTTTTATTTCTGAATGAATGGAGTGTTGTAGATGTTCTCTATTTTTCTATTTGTAGATCTGAGAAGAGAATCATCATTTTCTTTATTGTTCATATTCATGTTTTTTTGAAGAGGAAACTCAATCAAAAGAGAGAATAAAAAAAAACCTGGACCCCTTAGGAGCATGTATGAATCCATAGGTGTTTTCAAGAATTGTGATTGATGTTAATATTTGAAGCTTCATAGTTCGATTTGAATAGAACTTGGTTTTATTAGATTTCTGATTTCTGGCTTCTTTAACAGAAAACTCTTTCTCTACGTTAGGTAGTTTTCATCAAAAGAGAAATGTGCATTTTCATTTAGCTATGATTTGCATTCTTTTTACATTTCTTGTCTACACATCATGCATCCACTTAATCACTCAAGATAAAATTAACGTTAGCTTAGGTTTAAAATCATTTACTAACTGTGTGTGAGTTAGTGACGTGTTCCGACGTCATTAAGCATGGGAGCTATCGCTTATTTCATGCACTGCAATTCGGGGTCTTTGTGGTTCCTCCATGTACCGTTTATATATCGAACGACCTTTCACGTACCCTTGAGGTATATCAAAAGGTACTTCACATACTCGATTGTATATCAAAGGGACCCTTTTGAATGGTTGTGCATTAGACAGCACCACTACGGAGTTGAGCTCCCTTGTACCTAGAGTATATTGGGAGACCCTCTTAGGATTCCTGTGAACATATGAGTTAACATTTTGGTCATCTTGGCATCACAGAATGTGAAACCTTGATAATCCTGTGAGAATCCTAAATTTTGATCAACTCCTATTCACACAGTTTGCTTTTGGCTTTTAGACTTGAGTAGTTTTTGATCTTGTGTGGTATTTTAGAAATTCTTAGAGAGTTTAGATATGGGAGACTCTCCCAGGACCACCAGTCAAGAGACCCTTTTAAGGGTATGACTTTTGTTTCTCCACCTTGTGGAGCTATTGGTCCTCCCTTCATGGCCACTTTGAACCTTCCCATATTGACTATAGGATTACCTGTATGGTTATTCTCCAATCCTGTCATACCAAATACATCCTTTGTGTCGGATCCTGGTCCTTTATCGCATGAGCATCAACCTCATGTTAATCGTTCTCCTTCTTCCTCGAATGTTGAATTGACTTCCCTTTCTTCATCTTTGCCTGTTGAAAACTCCAATGTTAGTAAACAGGTAGCTGGGAAGAAGATGAAAAGGAAGGCTACGAAGAAGAACACAAAGCAGAAGCTCATAGCTCCAACCTCTAATATTCATGTTGGAATCCCACTAGCCACTGATCATCATGCTGTGGGTATTGATGTACCTATTTTTGGCTCACATAAACCTAATTTCCCTTGTAGACTTTGAAAGGGTGATCACCTTCTTAAGGACTGCCCTGGTATTTCCCTTGTGTTAGAAGTGTGGTCTAAACATATAGTTTCATCAGTCTCTAATCATCATGTTGATGATGCCTCTTCAACCAGTGACTCTTTGGTTAAGAGTCGAAAAGGAAAGCTTAGATATCCTTGCTTGCTATGTAAGGGTATGCATCGCACTTACCTTTGTCCTCACATGGATGAAGCTTCAAAGTTGTTTGAATATATTATTGTTCCTTAGCAACGGCTTCCAACCAGTTATCGTAAGTTGTCCCTTGACATTCCATTGCTTGATTAAGTGGTCGATCCAAGTCCATCCTTGGTCTATTCCACTTTTCCATTGAAGGGTGAAGTTGAAGCGGTCAATCCAAGTCCATCCTTGGTTGATCCCACTCTTCCTTTGGAGAGTGAAGTTAAAGTGGTCAATTCAATGTCATCTCCACCCGATCCCAATATTTCATTAGAGAGTGTTGAGAGTGAAGTAGTCCCTTCGACACAGTATTCATCTTGTCCCTCTCTTCTAATCAAGAGTGAAAACCATCCTGCTGAAGTTTTCGTAGTTAGTTCTGACTATTCTATGCAAGAAGAAGTTTTGTATCTTTCGACAAAAACCTCTCCAAGTAGTGAGGTTATTTCATTTGACTGAAGTAACCTAACATAATCTCGTCTTCATTCAAGTGTTCCTTTCCAGATAGCTATGCGAGTTCTCATTAAGAGTATACTCCACACTATTATTGATGAAGGGGATTATGTTAGCATTCTAGCCTCTACTACTTGGAAAGCCATAGGTTCTCCTCTACTTGTGCCATCTACCGATAAGATACTGGATTTTAATCGAAGACCTACCATGCATTTACAGATCCTTTCACAGTTTCCTATTAATTTGGAAGGAAAAATTGTCTGTATCGATGTTATGGTAGTCCAAGATCCCTTAGATTTCAATCAAATCCTTAGGCATGATTATGTTTACGCCATGAAGTCTGTAGTGTCCACACTCTTTCGAGTGATGTATTTTCCCCATGATGGGAATATTGTGACCGTTGATCATCTTTCCTTCGTTAAACCCAATTATCATATGAATCCTAGTCATGAGACTTCCCTGAATGTACCGCATGTTCCTATGGTTCCTTCCCTTTCTAGTTAGCATCTTCCCATGATAGGTAAAATGGGGGGCATGGATCCAGCCTCTGGACATCATGAATACTAGAGTTAAGTTGCTATATTCTTATGTAATGGGGCAACCCACCAACCTCTGGACATCATGTTGGCTTAGAACAGACGTTGTGAGCATAGTTCCCTTTCTGTGTCAAGCTCATTAAAAAATGAAATGGATGTCCTCAAGCATAGTTACTTTCTGTTTCAAGCTTGTGTAAAAGTGAAATAGGACCCCACAAGAATAGTTAGTTTCTATTTCAATCTTTTATAAAAATGAATCAGGTCACCTTGAGCAGTGTTTATTCTTGGTTTCAAGATCGTTAAAAAATAAAACCAACCGTGAGCATAGTTCCCTTTCTATGGCAAGCTCGTTAAAAAATGAAATGGATGTCCTCAAGCATGGTTACTTTATGTTTCAAGCTTGTGTAAAAATGAAACAAGTCTCCTCAAGCATAGTTACTTTCTGTTTCAAGCTTGTGTAAAAATGAAACAAGTCCCCACAAGCATAGTTAGTTTATGTTTCAAGGCTCGTGTAAAAAAGAATCAAGTCACCTTGAGTAATTTTTATTCTTGGTTTCGAGCTCGTTAAAAAATAAAACTGACCTTGAGCACAATTCCTTTTTCCTGTCAAGCTCATTAAAAAATGAAACAGAATCTTCCATTGTGTCAAGACTCAATATTTGAGCCTTCATTTCATCTGCTTGTAAAGAAGGTGAAATGAAGCTTGGGGGACATGTACCCTACCTCTTTATATTGGAATTAAGTTACTTGATCTTTATACTGGGGGCAAATACCAACCATTGGAAATCATGTTGGGACATCACTCCTCAATGGGAGTCGCCTTGAGTAGTGTTTATTCTTGGTTTCAAGCTCATTAAAAAATAAACCGATCTTGAGCATAGTTCTTTTCTGTTCCAAGGTTGTTAAAAAATGAAGCAGATACCCTAAGCATTCTTTGAGTTGATCTTCGAGCTCGTTAAAAATAGTAAGATGGTGTTGAGCTTACTTTTCATATTTTGTGCTCTGGTTAAAACATGAAAACTGGTTTGAGCTTACTTTGTCGCTTTTTTATGCTCTGGATTAAAACATGAAAATGGTTCTGAGTGCCTCTTATACCTTTTTCGTGCTCGTTAAAAACTTAGTGAAGAGGTATCGAGTGTACTTTTACTATTTTTCAGACTTGTTAAAATTGGATTATGAAAAAGGAACCCGCGATGGAGTTATATTCAAGCTCTTTTTAGCCTCCTTAAAAACACAAAAAGATTGCCAAGCAAACTTGTTATGTTCACGCTTGTTAAAGTATCCAAACGGTCGACTAGTTGGCGGTAGGTTATCTCTTTTTCGGAACAATTAGGCCTATTTACGAAAAGGACCTTTTGGAGTCTTCTTAGTTATTTCAGACTCTCTAAACATGAAACAACAAATGAGTTTTCTTCCATCGAACTAATAAAATCAAACGATGAAGGGCCCTTTTCTAGGAACGAACCCCTCATTTCTCAGGTTCGTAAAACATATGTGAATGGACTCATCGCTTGATGAGATATATCGAGCATTGTTACCCTTTTACAGCTCGTTAAAAAGTAAAGATGTACTCAGCAATCACGATGGGGAAATTAAGGAAAGAGTTTGTATATTGTTATGGTAGTACATAGTCACTCTTGAACATGGCACTCATTTGCATATGCATTTCAGCACTTGGGTAATCCGTTTGTCTTCAAGTCTTACTAATTCCTAGATTCTTCTTACTCCTTTGAGTTGTCCAAGAATACTCTCACCGTCAGTTTCATGGGGGGATTGGTATTATTTTCAAGTCAATACTGCCAAGTCATGCCAAGTCTATTCACTGTCTACAATTAGTTTACCTTCTATTATGTTGGTCATCCCTGAGTTAGTTTCGTACATCACACTCCTGTCCGATTTACTCCAAAACATATTTGATTGTGTTTCATGTCGATGATGGGGGATCAATCATGTCCCTCCTTTGACGATTCTATTCCTTATTCATGGTAAACCCACAATTTTAAAATTAAAATGATAGGAAATCTACGCAAGGAGTTGGTAATCCTCGACAAGTTTCAAACCTGCTAAGCAGGTTCATCCTCAGGAGACCAAGATTCTCACTCTTATTCTGCACTGGATGTGAGGAATATATATTGATGAGATGATGGATTAGGTAAGGGTCGGCTCATTTTGGTTTTATTATAAATGTTTTAATTAAGTTTTTTTAATTGAAGTTGGTTTTTTTTAAATTATTATTTTTTAATTTTTTATAATTTAATAGTTTCAATTATATGTAATGTATTGTTTTTTTGAATTAGTCTTTATTATTATTATAAAGGTTAGTGTTTTTTTTAAAACTAAAAAAAAGTAATTTTTTTTTAAATTGATTATTATGTATAAACCTTGGAAAGTAACTTTAATTAATGTTATTAATTGTTTAGTTAAATATATTTCATGATTAGTATTTGATTTAAATTATGAAAGAAAAGTATTCTTATTTAAGTTACAAATATTTCTTAATTTTTTAAAATTATTTGAAAAAAAAAATGTTTTCAATAGTTTTTAATTTATCAATAAAAGTTTGTTTTCAACTTTGTAATGTTAAATGAAAGTTTAAAGGGTTTAATGTTCAATATTATTATTAAAAAAAATTATCAGTTTTAACCAATATATTTTTAGAGAGTAGCTTTAGTCGAAGTTCTTAATTGTTCATGAGTGTATTAAAGGAATGTTTAAGAAATTAAAGTTTAAGTATTTTTTATTATGTTTTTAAAGGTTTTTGGTTTTTATTACGAATTATTAGTGTTATCTTCATTTTTTATAAGCTTTTTTGTGATAGGTTTCCAAGCCTCTTTGAGTCTTAATCCATCATTGCAATTGAAGTTACCTACGCATTTTTCGATTTCTATGGCTTCCCGAATTTTCTTTTTTTAGTAACCAGGGACAATTGCTAAAACTTTTGAGTTCTCTAGGAAAATTTGATATTTTGTGTTATGGGAGTGTTCTGCTATGGCTGAGTTTTTTACCCTTTCATATCGAAGATATGCACTATGTTATTTTAACCTAGTTGCGATTGATCTTCCAGTTTCACCTATGTAATCCTTCCCACAAGAGCAAGGTATCTTGTAGACACCTTGGGAATCATTGACAGGTTTGAAACTTGTCGAGAATTACCAACTCCTTCTGCAGATTTCCTATCATTTTGATTCTATTCCTATCGACTTCAACTCCTTATCTAGGAATTAGACTTAGAAACCAAGACAAATACCTTGGGCATGCATGCCTTAATGCCAGGTTACCTCGCTTTCAACATGAGTTTACATCATTGACTCTTGATTGAAAGATCTCATCGAGTGTTCGACTCCAAGTCCTTTATTCACATTCGATGGTATGTACTAAGATACCTTGGGAATCATTGACATCAATGGTGATTTCCCTCGCACTTGTTAACAGTTTACATCATTGACTGGTAATAAAGTGGTTTCTACCATGTTTGACATCAAGACATTGTAATCACATGGTTGGATTCGTATCGTTGTTTGTTCGGCTTGAAGACCCTAGGTTGTCAGATATTTATCCTAGGTTGTGATGGAGTTTTGTTTTGAGCCATATTACACGGACCCACTTTGTATTGGTCGTGGATGTGTTATAATCTCATCATGGATCTACGCTTGTCTCTAGTAGCCATGATTGTGTTCAGCCGATCTCTACTACCATGGATTTGCATTGTATTGGTCGGAAGCCATGTTATGATTCATATGAGATTTGAGTCAATTGTACTGCAGCATTTTCCATCCAACATCCTTGCCTTAGATTTCTTCATTTCACAAAGCATTCACCTATCACATTCCTCTAACTTCATGCTTTGCGAGGCATTTTGTTACACCAAAATCTTTTCCTCTTGATCCATGTGCCAACCCTTTTCCTAATCCAGAAATTTCGCTCTGCTAAAGTTGATTGAGATTGAGGTTTTTCCTACTTTTTTCCCTCTTTAGGAAGGTCAACGCTCTTTCCCTTCATGCTAGGTGCACTGGAGGCATATTTTCCCTTCATGCTAGGGGTGTCAATGATGGCACTTTGTCTTGCACTACTAGGTGCACCAATGGTGCTCTTTCCCTTCATGGAAGGTGCCCCGATGGCATTTTGAGGGAAAAAAATGGAGCTTCGAGACCCTTCTTGAAGGTGGATGAGGTGGAGGTTTATCCCTATCATCTAGGTGAGGTGGAATTCAGTTCCTAATCTATAGGGAAGATCCCTTAGATCCCTCCTCCTAATCCTCAACCTACTATATCCCTTTAGCCTTATAAATTAAACCCTCTCTCCATTGTGAAGGGAGGAAGGACTATGGTACTCTTATGCTGGTGGAATTTCTAGGCATCTTACTATCTTACTTTGGAGGCTTTGTCTTGGATTGTTGGATGGAAGATTGTAGTATTAAGGCTAGGTTATAATGTTCTTCCCTATGTAATACTATGTATCTCCTTGATTATATTAATACAAATCTCTTTCCATAAATATTATTGTGTTGATAATGTTTATAGCTTTCTTCTTTAACTGTTAGCTTAGATCAATTCATGTTTGGATACACATGTGTTGCTTGCTTGTTTCCAGTTTCTTTACAGGGTTTTGCAGCTGAAGATATGAAGATTTTGGATATTGGATCAACAAAGATAGAAGAGGATATGCATATTTCATGTATCTGATCTATCTGTTACTTTGCATTTCCATTTGATCTAGGAAAGTAGGTTGTATTTTGTATTTGATTTGTTTTAGATCCACTTCGACTAGGGAGATTTGGCTTGAGTCCGCTTGAGTAGATTTATTCGATAACAGTTCGCCTTGATCCAAATCGAATGTGATCAACCTGGAATCAGAGGGATCAATGAAACCTAGCATGGACAACAACACTTTACACTATGTTGGGAAAGTTTTAAGTCTTCCAAAACGTACATGGCGGTAGGATATTGGGCTAGGTCGTCAACTATACTGTAGTTGAGGGAAGCTCTGGTAGTAGCATTGTTAGTGATTCGACACATAGAGAACAAAGCTGCGTTAGCCTCCCCAGTGGTCGGAGGTATTGGTAAATGTAAGGACATGTCTATGTTTGTAGAGGTAGACATTGTTGATGGGTCAATGGATTCTATGGTGGAGACATACTTGTTACGCTGAGTCTATAGGTTGAATTCTTCAAATGACATGGTCATTAAGTGATGGATACCAGCCTCTACAGGTGGGGCCACAGTAGGAGCTGTGGGAGCAGTAGTTGCAGGAGCAGGTGAGGGAAAGGGTTGGGTTGTGACCATCCCTTAGTGTGATAGTGGATTTTGGAGCACCATGGACGAAAGCCCTGGTGGTGCGAGGTTTGGCTGAGACAGAGCAGCTGTATTGGGATCACATTGTCGGTCATTTTGAAGGATTTGCTTTACTCGATCCATGTGGGGACACAAATGAGTGTAATGATCGAAGGTTTTGTAGATACCACATGAATTGTTGTTCTATACCTATGGGTTCTTCCTAGGTTGATTAGGACATTAGGGATTCTATGCAAGCTAGTTGGCACCGTTATTGTTTGAAGAATTGGCCTGTTCGCCACCTCCTTGGGGATGATTGTTGTGTGGGTTTTTTCCTCGCTTGTTATTTCCTTGCCCTTGTTGTTTATTAGGTGCAAGTTGGTTGGGAAGGTTTTGCTGAGCATAAACCTGTCATGTAGATACTGGGGGACTCGAGGCCAAATCCAAGGATGGTTGCATAGGTGGTGCATAATAGACTAGGGGGGCTAGAGGGGCTACAAACTGGGAAACCTGGAAAGAACATGATTGTGTTGAATAGGTTGACCCATGGACATGATGAATTGGTGTAGGAGGTGCATATGAGGGGGTGGCTCCGGACTGACACATCATTCGTGAGTAGTCGAGGGAGAAATTGGGTTGGGACACATGTTGGATATTACTCGGGTGTGGTGGCATCATAGGAGAGGCCACGTAGAACTAAGTGTGTTTTGTGATAGAGCCAATGACTACATCATCATCATGGGATGCCCCTGGTGAGTCACAGCGAGAGGTGTTGGGTCAAGGAGAATTGGGAATGATGGTATATAAATACTCAGATTGGGTGTAAATCAAGTGAAATTATTGAGCCTTTAAGATGGCCTCCTCATCAGATTGAGGTCGCTTAGAGGAAACATCCTTGGAAATGTGTGGGAGTAAGGTTTTCAAAAACCAGTCAAGGAAGATCCTATCATCCAACTAGATCTTGCACAAGTTGCATCTATGATGCCACTCATGGATGTGATCCGTGATGTGGGTAGTTGAATTTTGATGGCACGATAAGAGGATCTCCACTCCCTCATCATATCTGATGGGTAGTTGAAATAATTGGAGGAACATGGAAGAAAATGAAGAGAAATCAGGGTAAGTGGCATGAGGAAGTTCGATGTACCATTTGGTTGCAACACCCATAAGTGTGCGCTGGAACAATCTCAATCTCACATAGTCATCCACTATGTTGTTTGAGGAACACCATAAGTGGAACGACATTATATGGTTTTGGGGGTCCTCACCTTCCTTTCCCTCAAAATTTGGCATGTCTGATGGGAGTTTTGTAGGCATGGGAGGCCAGTGTGGTTGATGACTAATGGGGTCATTTGTTAATCTTGCCAAATTTGGAAGGTTAAGACTAGCCATGAAAGGTAAGCTAGACCCGAGATTGGCTCATGACAGACCAGCAATGGTGCCAGTGTTTGTAGGAACATAGTTCCCATGCATGGCTAGGGGTATATGAGGATGACCCCCCATTGTGGGGATAGTCAGAATGGACATGGAAGGACCACTGTCCCCCAAGTGGAATAGATGGAATGGTGGAAACCATGGTAGTTGTTTTGGGGAAGCCATTAATGGGTGGCATTCCAACAGAAGCATGTGTAGTGGTGATGGGACCACTAGAGGGGATACCCATGATGACGTGTGACAAAGATGTAGGGCCACTGCCAACTACCCCTCCATAGAATGGATATGGATGTGTGTCAGCCATGGGGCTAGACGGGACAATGAACAAAGTGGGTTCGGACTGGTAGGAATTTGAATCAGACTCAGAGGCTTTGTGTGGCTCTAAGGGTGGTAAGTGATGTCGAAGATGGCTTTGATGGTGGCGGTTCAAGGAACTGAACTGAGGGGTGTTCCCCCTAAGCCGATAGTAATAACGTGGTGGAGCAATGGTGGATGTGGTAGTAACAGGAGATGAATATGGACACCAGTTCTTAATCGTATTCCTAAAGGTTCAAAAGGAGTCACTCAGCCACCAAGGTTGTCTGATAGATTGCGTATTGGGTAAGTACCCCTCACTCCATGTCCCAGGTAAAACTACTAACCGCTTAACCACAAACGACAACTCTTTGGTTTTCCTCACAGGTGGGAATCTAGTCAATTCGGTGGGGGTTGTTTCCCTTTTCGCTTGGATGGCCCTCTCAATGGCTAGCTACTTCAGGGTTCCTATCGTACTCTTCACAATCATTTTTATGGAAAATACCAAGTACTTCTCACAATTTTACAAATGGGACCTATGTCCCAAACCGAATGTTATTATGTTAATTGATTCTTTTTAATGTCTCTACTTGGGGTCATGAACCGAGCATGTTTTCTTAATGGTGTGAGTGTGTGTGCATATGTATTTAAAATGTTTCCTTCCAATCTTGAAACAAAAATAGGTGACAAGGGTTTTTTGTAGGGAATCAATTGGGGGTTGTAACAGAGCAGGTCTCGATAGAAAATTAGATCTAAATAGAGGGTTGGGATAGACAAGGGTCTGAACCAAGCACAAAAAATAGGCTGTAGGCTGACAGTCGCCTCTGTTGGTAGAACAGGTGCGTTCTGGGTTGCATAGAATAAAAAGGAAGAGGCGATCTAGACAGAAAATAGTCGAGTCACACAAAACAGGAGGTTCCACACAACTTGGTCACTCGAAACAGGGTTACTGGAGTTTCTGGGTTCACTTCCAAAGCCGGGGCAGGTGCGATCTAGCTCTGTGAGCCAGGTCGCACGTATTGGGGAGAAAGTCATGATTGGTTTCACACTTATTGGGGTGAAAGAGGCAACTAACTTGTGGCTTATAGCCTGATAAGGGCGACTATGCCTGAATAGAAAAAATGCAGAAAAATGGAGCCGACGGGCCAGGGGAGCAGGCACTGATGCAGAGGAGGTTTGGATCAAACTCATGGGGTCCCTATCGGTGACTACTAAGGGAATAAACTGGAAACAAACCTATAATAAACATTTAAAATAGATATCGTTATGTAAAGACCAATGGAGTCTCCAAAACTATAACAGGGATTTCTCCCTTCTTATGTGCAAAAGCACTAGCCTTATGTTAATAAGACTGTATGGGAGATTTCATGAAAAAACTTAAAACAACAAATAATATTAGTAAAATGAAACAAATATATACGAGGGATACACTAAAATTAAAATCCAAATAAAATAAATACTATACCTTCTTTCTTGAAATTGAGCCACCATGGTCGTCTCGGAAGTGGTCTGCCTCTCTATAGGCTAGTTCTCCAGGTGGGTACAGAGGCTGTCTCAGCATACTAAGTGGGAATCGTATGGAAAAGATGTGGTGGAAAAAAGGTGTGTGAATACCTAAGAGCTAAAGGTGTCCCAATGTACTCATAAGAATGAAAAAAGGTTCTAAACTTCTTTTGGGGAGACCTTCACAATTTATTTATAGTAAAGTTTTAGGGTTTTTTTACCCAAAGGTTAACCCATGGTATTTTGCTGTGGTTTTTTTATGTTATCTCTTTTTTAGGGTTTTGGAACCTTTTTTAGGGTTTTTTTAACCCTTTTTGGAAGAGAATGAGGGTAAACCATAGTAAATAATAATGTTTTGGACCTTTTTTGGTGGAAATACAACTATGAAGGCCAAAAGTAAGGGAAATATGGTGGAAATATGGTGTATGTATGAAGTTTAGGAAATGTAGAGCTAGGTGAACAATTTTTTATGTTAACACAAGGAACAACTTGATTCAAAGAGAATGTGGAAGGAGAGATTGTTGTGACCACCTTGAATGGCCTTCCAATATCATGGGATTCATTCATTCAGGGAATATGTGAAAGAAGGAATCTGATCTCTTTCAGCAGACTATGGGAAGACTGCACACAAGAAGAATCTTGAATCATAACAAGAGAATATGGGAGCAACTAAAATTCAATCTCTCATAGTTCAGTCTAATAAGAAATCAAA
Organism: Pseudotsuga menziesii; assembly: GCA_001517045.1. NCBI lineage: Eukaryota > Viridiplantae > Streptophyta > Pinopsida > Pinales > Pinaceae > Pseudotsuga > Pseudotsuga menziesii. The sequence goes on along the minus strand of LPNX010818411.1, from coordinate 564,786 downwards.
GAAAGAAGGAGTACCATCATCACAACATAAGACAAAAGGAATTCAGAAGAGATACTTCCAAACATTCGATGCTACACTTGTTATGAGAAGGGACACTACTCGAAAGATGATGAACCATCTAATAAAAGATTCAGCAAAGGAAAGGAATATTCCTCAAGTGATGAGGAATATGAATTCTACTAGTGAATAAAATACCATACTCTTATCCATCTCTGTATTTGGATAAGAAGGAATGCAGTTAGTGACACTCAGAACCAGTACACAGGTTCCCAAAATCAGATGAGAAATTAGAAGGATCTAGTTATTCTTACAAGGACATAAGGATCAAAAAGGACTCCACCCACCAAACAAGACAGATAGGTTCCTAGAATCAGATGATGAAGTAGAATGCTCCAGTTATTCTTATGAAGGATTCCACCCACCAAACAAATAAATATAAGTATTTGAATTGTCATTTCCTATATATCTAGTTTCTTAAATAACATTGTTTAGTTGTGTACCTATCTATGTTCAAGGAAATGTATTATGCATGATAGAATGCTTGCATTAATGAATAGTATACTAATAACATGCATGTGATGGGTAAGTGGCCTATGATCCTATACAACATTCCATTGCTACTTATATAGAATGAAACCTCTTTGCTGACATATTGGTATTAGTGCACAATCTAAATAATGTTATGGTAGAGATGGAAGGAGTCTAGAAAGCTTCCATGTGTATACGAGATATGAATGAATGTTGTATTGGATAAAATAGTTGCATGATTATATATTTATGCATAAGAATTCTTCATTATGAATATGTCTTGAAGATTATGAAATTTTTTTAACCATGCAACTGATTTATTTGACTTGTAGGAAAGATCGTGAACAGTCACCTACAAGAAACGAACTGTGATACTTGTTCCAAAGAACAAGTGATGATAGTTCAATTAGAAGATTCACTCCAATAAACATACATGAAGATGAACCTAAAGTTCCTAGGGTCAGAAACACTGTGATGAAAGGAAGATATTCAGAAGAATATAAGAATCATGATATGAACTAAAGAGAGCGGTAGATCCACCTCGAGAGATGAAGACCATATTGGGCACAAGAGGTAATTCAAGATGAAAAAAAGTATGACGAAAGAGGCCTTGGTTACATTTTATTTATGTGCCTTTGTTGAGTGACATCATTGATGCAAATACTTCCAGCTATGAGTAAGTATCCAAGGAGAAATGGTACCAATTGATCATGGGGAATGATGTCTAGGATGCGGTTCTGAGACATGAAGGGAATACCATAGTGTATTACATGTGTATCTACAATATCAAATATGTAGCATATGGAAACATCAATGGATACAAAGAAATGTTCATGGTTTCTCTCAGAAAGACGGAGTAGACTATGGCATGACATACTCTATTGACCAGACACACTTCTTTAGTAAAGTAGAAGTGTATATCAAGCAGAGAACCAAATGTGCACAAAAGGATTTGTACGAGCTCAGAAGACACCCATGGATAAGAACATCAAGTTACATGAGGAGATTGAAGATCACCTAGAGTGATGAAGATCTTAACCTTTGGTACAAAGTTGAATATCGAAGCCTATAGAGGATGAAAAGATCACAAATGGGTGCAAGAGGAACTTGTCAAAAAAGTTCAAGATAGAGGATCATGGTATCTAGTGAACTAAGATGGATACATAGAAGATTAGTAGCAGAGGATGCTACCTGTCACTCTAGTATATATTTTTTCGATACATAGAGTGCAAAATGAAGAGGAAGAATGATGCTCCACTTCAAATGGGGTGATTGTAGAAGATATCCAAGTTCGAAATGGTACAACATGATGGATAGATTTCTGATGGAACTAGGATTTTCCAAGAGTAAATTGGGTTCCAACATTTACTTTTAAGGTTGAATGCGGAAGGTTGAGATATCTTAATGACCTGGCGGATGAACTCATTGTAGATACAAAGAGGAAGTGTTGAAGAAAGAAAGAGCACTTCTAGTAGTTTGGGATCAGGTGTGATATCACGGCTTAGCAGAAAATGGTTGAGTACATTTCATCATGTTCATCCTATAGCGAATAAGTATGGCTTCACAAACTATTGGCAGGATTGTCGAGATAGATGCAACTAATATTTATTGTGACAACTAGAGTTGTAGAGAACCCGGTGTTTCATAAATTCTATGATATGGTGTAGAGAGGATCCATAAATATCTAGTATGTTCCTATAGAGGAACAAGTTGTGGATGTACAAGAAAAGAATAATGAGCCCCAATAATTGGTCATGGTATAGAGAGTTTGTTCATATCTTCATTGGTAGATGCCAATATGGTTTGTGGCATCACTAAGGGTGGATCCCAGTATGACTAGTCATGTCACTAAGGGTAGATACCAACATGGTTTGTGGTATCCTCAAAAGGAAGATCCCAGGAAGTTTGGTCGTATCTTCAAATAAGAATACCCCAACGAGTTGTGGTCCTACATTCATTTGCAGACCTTGTGGTCCTGCATTCATTTACAGATGTTGTTGTCCTAGATTTATTTGTGGGTGTTGTGGTCCTATATTCATTTTTTGATGTTGTGGTCTTACATTCATTTGTGTACATTGTGGTTTTGCATTCATTTGCAAACATTATGGTCTTGCATTCATTTGTGGACATTGTGGTTTTGCATTCATTTGCAAACATTATGGTCTTGCATTCATTTGTGGACGTTTTGGTCCTGCATTCATTTGTGGACGTTTTGGTCCTGCATTCATTTGTGGACGTTGTGATCCTGCATTCATTTGTGGATGTTGTGATCATGCATTCATTTATGGATATTTTGGTCTTGCATTCATTTTTGGACGTTGTGGCCCTGCATTCATTTGTGAATGTTGTGGTCCTGTATTCATTTACGGATGTTGTGGTCTTGCATTCATTTGCACAAAATACAACACCTTTTGATGTTGTGGGTAATTTCGCATTAAGTTGTGATATTGTGTTTATTATAGGTGATGTGATGTGATGCTTGATATTTGATGCTCAAGATGTGATTCTCAAGACTTGATGCTCGTGATGATGTGACGAGATGTGATGCTCGTGATAATGCGATGATATATGATGCTCATGATGATTCGATGAGATGTGATGCTTGTGACGATGCGACGAGATGTGATGCTCATGATGATGCAACAAGATGTGATGCTCACCATGATGCAATGAGATGTGATGCTCATGATGATGGTATGATATGTTATGAAATGCTTATGATGATGTGACGAGATGCAATTCTAGTTATGATGTTTCAAGATCCGATGCTCGTACGAATGTGTTCATGACGTGATGATTGAGATGTGGTTCTCCATGATGGTGATATTCCATGGAGGATGATAATGTTGATGTAGTTGTGAAAAAATTCTATGATGTATAGATTCACCAATCATTTTTATAGATGTATTGTTGTGTTATAGAATACCTTCCTTGTTAAGAGGGAGTGTTAAAGAAATGTAATTGCTAAATATTTTGTACCATTATTGTTAAAACCTCTTTCAAAGATGTTGTTCCTACAATTAGCGATGTCATTGATGCAATTGTTCATGTAAAGTATTGAGGTAAATCCTTTGTTGTAAGCCGGGTCAGTAGTACCCACAAAAGTATTATTAAAATGTATTTTGAGTCTTCCAAGGAAAGTTGGCCCTGGAAGAAAGAAGAAGTCAGCCCAGTTGGGTTATTACACCTCTCAGCTTATCAATATAAATAGGAGAGGCAACTCCCTCAGCAGTTACACTAGAGAGAGAAAGGGTAGTCCATCTGGGAGAGAGGAGGAAGTCTGGTATTATTCTTGGGGTCTTATAAGTTTTATTATTTGTGTATTACACTATACTTGGTTGAAGTATATATTGAGGAAGTTTTGTTTGGTTTTATTCCCCATGAGGGTTTCCCAGGATAAATATTTGTGTTCTTTAGTGTGGTTGTTCTTGTGTTTCTTTCAATGATTATTTTTTATATGGTTATGATATTATGATGCTAAATGTTTTAGATATTGTATAAACCATTGAAATCTTAACATTTGTTATGGTGTTTATGGAACAATGTGTTTCATTTCAATACCTTTATCTGCACAAAAGGATTGAAATTCATTCTTTACATACCCTCCTCCATTGTCAGTACAAAGGACCGTGATTTTACTTCCAGTGAAATTTTCTACAGCGGCTTTTAAAAACTTGAAATATTCAAATACTTGTGATTTCAACTTTTAAAAATAAACCCAATTAAATATCGAATAGTTATCTATGAAATTAAGAATATATATATAATTATTAAGAGATAGGTGAGGGAGAGTTCTTAATATGTCACTGTGAATCAAATAAAGAGGATATGAGGCTCTATTTTCCTTTCCTTTTTCAAATTTATGCTCATGATGCATACCAATCAAGTAACCTTGACATACACCCTTAGAAAATCTAATGTTTGGGAGGACTTAAACCATGTTCTGATTGTGCATTTCTTGCAAGTACTTGTATTTGAGGTGTCCAAACCTCTTATGACCAAGTATAATAAATTCATTATCATGGGTAAGGAGCGTACTATGAGTTGAATAAGGAAAGAAATGAGAAAACTCATAATTCTTGGAATGGTGATCTGTAAATCCTTGTGAAATGATTTTCCTAGAAGAGATCTCAATAATATCAACACTATCATAAGTAAAAATAACTTTATTTTCAACTCTTGTATGATTCATTTGATAGACTGAAAGAATTTTTTATTCCAAGGAAGAACATACAACACATATTGGAAGTATCCATGTTCTAGGTTGATTCTTCCTATTCTTTCGGAAGGAACTTATGAATCATCTCCCATTAGGATGGAAGGCTCAATAGTATGTTTGAATTCTAATAAAAGATATATGGATTCAAACATGTGTTTGGAAGCTCCAGAATCTATGATGAATAAGATACATTCGAAACGCTAGACATGAGAGCATGGCATCTCTCCTTGTCCTCTAACTTAGAATCAACTTCATTCCTCGTGGCACCTTTAGGTACTGGAAGGTTATTCTTCTCTAGAATTTGATCCATAAGGTCTATTGTATTCTTAATAAAAGAACTCTCTGGATGAAAAATCTATTGTAGTAAGGATATTTGTTCTTCTCCTTTTGATTCCGCTTGCCTCTCTTAGAATTCGAGGTACCCTTTGATTATTTTGGGTTCTCCTTTTCTTTTGCTCATGTTGTTTCTTCTCATTTTCCTTGTTATTTCCTTTACCATTTTCATTATTACCTTCTCCAGTAGCAAGATATTGATCCCTTGATGGTTTTATGACTCCCATCTACACTAGTTTATCTTGCTCCTTTGTGAGGGAATAGATGAAGTCATCTAGAGTGGGCATGTTCCAATTAGGAATTGAAAGTTTATATGTTTAAAATGTGGATACAAATATAGAATAGTATAGTCCCAAATTTTATAGAATTCAAAGAATAAGCTTCTCGTCTTTCTTCTCAATACCACACCTCTTAAGCTGCATAACCAAATTATTGAATTTTGTGAAGAATCCAGTGATGGATTCGAAGTTGCAGAGACTTAGAGAGATCACATAATTCTCTAATTGGTTCCCTCCCAATTCATCTTTCTTCCCAAATAAATATTCAATATTAGTCCAAACCTCCCTGGTATTTTTTAGACCGGATAGATAGAAAACAAGGTCTCTAGAGATGCTAATACACAACATTCCATATGCTTCATCAAGCTTATTGAAGTATTTGGATTTTTATATAGATGCATTAGTATTAATTTCAGTTCCACTAGTCACTTTGAAGAGACCCCTATTATGCAAGAATATATCCATTCTCTCCTTCCATTCAAATAAGTTGAAGGGACTAAGTTGGGGTACTGAAGACAATCACATTTTTGTTGCTTCTTGCGCTACTGGTAATGATAAAACCTTCAAAAAACACTACAAAAAGTTGCAATATACTTTGGAAATTGATATTGGAGGGTTAACACAGAACTTATTGAGCTATGCTTTAGGAATCTAGCCACATTTGGGAGTGCATCACACCTAATACAACTAAAGGGATACACTTTGTAAGTATGTAGATGCAATCTCTTCAAAAATTGCGTGGTTGCTTCGCTACTTTTGGTGCACTAAAGAAATCAAATATCTCGTCTAATATTTATATGCTCTAATACCATATGTTATTTCATAGGTAGGATCATAATGTTGATACAACCTCACTAATATCACAAAGAATCGAGAAGAATTTTTTCTATAATTCACTCAAAAATTGAAACACAAATGGAAAAATGTTTTTGTGTTATTCTTCAGCAATATATTGGCTATCAAAAAATGATACAAATTACAAATAATTTGAATTATTTAGGAGACATTAGAAACTATCTCAAGTGGCAGGATTAGTTATCTTAGGAGAGATCTCCAGACACAACTTCTAGACACAACTCATGATGGGAGACTAGTTAACTAGAGGTCAAGGGTTCATGAATGAGTTTTTGGGATAAAATAGAAGAGTTAATTCCAAGGAGGAACATATGTGACTAATAGTGGTGATAGGTGATCATTGGATCTCATGTTTAACTCATGGCGATGGAATCAAGTTGCATGAGCTAGTAAACTAATGGTAGGATCCATGAGGGAGCATTAACTCCTAAAAGATAAGAATGTGGCACATGGGTGACTCATGAGGTCAAAATGAACTAGGATCAATGCACTTCAAGGTCAACAATTTGTACTAGTTAGCTCAAAAATGATGCATGGATATTAATTATTTTTGCATGGAGGAAAATGATATTGCATGGAGCTCAAAAATGATGCATGACTAGTGTATAGGATGGATAATATTCCAACACGTATTATGCAACATTATGCTTATTTGTTTGCAACACATAGAGATCAACCACTCACATGTAGAATTAATCCTCGGGGAAGGATGCCACATGTTGCACAAGTATGGAAATCCTTTCTTAGAACAAACAATGTAGAATAGAAATGCTACCATGTGGAACTAGGGAGATGGATCATCTAGATTCTTGAAGCATTTCTTGATAGTGTTATTGAATTTCTTGATAGAATCTCCACCGTGTTGAAATCTAGCTATGTTATTGATCACATGGTGTATCAAGTGAAACGAGTCCTGATAGAGTTATCAACAACTCTTGTCACCATAAAACATTCTTATTTGTATTAATACATATTTTATCAACTCTTGCAATTAATCAATGGGGTATGTTTTTTATTGTGTTTTTAAAACATATTTATTCTCGCCATCATCTTTCAGCTACTTTCATAAAATTGTTTCTTCTTGCAAATTATTTCGTAGTCTTATCTAACACAATATAAGAGGTTGACAACTTTTATATACTCCTACTGGTGTGAGGATTTTAAGAACTAGTATTAGTCCCCTTAATTGAATAGATGTTACATTCATTGGTATTTTCTCGTTAGATTAAAAACTTTATTGTATCGAAGAAAATGAAAGATTTAGAAGCAATTACGTGCAATTATGAGAGTTTTACTATGTATTTGGTGGCTTCCCATTGTGAGCAAAGATAGAAAAGTTTTTGTTAGAACTACTCTCATATGTCTTAAACATGTTTCCAAAGGTTCAGCTGTATGGAATTTCAATGCTAGGATTGACGTAGTTGTTTATTAAGATAAGTTCCAGTGGGTTGATTTCTTCAATCTCTTTCTCTTTTGACCTCTTCCCTTTTTCCAAAGTTATATTGCTAATATTGTACTTACACATTTTGCAAATGTTCAAAAGTTAATGGTTGGTATGAAAATTCAAGACATTGCAATTTTGAAGGTGTACTAAAATGTCTAGATGAATATTTACTAATGAACATACTGAATGAGATCAATTTCATCCTAGACATTGAATGGGAGTTATCCTACACCATGGTATGAATCCACTGTTAATGATAGAACTATTTCATCTTTTAAAAGTCATGACTAATCAAAATATACTTCAAGATTTACATGCTAGAGCAATTAATGCTTACTAATCTTGGGAGATAAATTTCCTTTTTTCAAGAGCTATAAAGGAAGAGAAACCTTCAAACATGAATGGGTGTTGTCACAATAAACTAGGGGAATGGATTGATTAAATTTCAAAGTACCTTCAACCCTGTTAGATCTAACTCATAGAGGTAGTTCACCCCTATTATGATTAGTGCACACACCTGTTCTAGAAAAAGTGTTTGAAGTTATCACCAAGGTGAAAGTGTGAGATGAAGCGAGAGCTATTATGGTGTTGGGATCATTGGTCATATATTTGGAAGGGAAGAATAGGATTCTCTCCTCATAAAGAAAATGAAAACCCCTACCCTTAAATAGTCAAATCATATAGAACTTGAATGATCAAAACATTACCAATTGTTCCAAGTGTGGACACTTGATGTAACAAGCATAGATGATGAGAATGAACCCCCTATCGATTCATGGAACTAATTAGGGGATTAGGTTGGTTTTGAGAAATTATGAAATCATTGAGAAACTAAATCAAATACAAATGAAGAAGAGAATATATCAACTATAAATTATATCATAAGGGAATTGAATGTCCCACCTTTCCTTTGTGTATATAAAAGCATTCACATGGGAACAATGGATCACGTTAGTCCCACTCATGATTGCACTCTGGGCATGAGATTAAAGATAGGTATAAGGTTTGTAAAAGAATATATAATAGTGAGGAGAGTAGGCATGCATAGTCACCCAAATTGGCTATGGGTCCCTATTCTATGTGGAGTAGATGCAACATATGATGTACTTTACCAAATTGGATCTCAAATTGAGAAATAACTGAGTGTGAGTCAATGAAGAAGACCCTTAGAACACTAAATTCAAGACAATGAAAGGTATTTATGAGTGGTTGGTAATGTAATTTATATAATTAAATAATTAAATTTATAGATTATTTTGTAGTGTATTTGGATAATATATTAATCTTTATCCCTACCTAGGAATAGCATGGATCACAATTGATGCAAGTGTTAAAGAACATGAGAAAACATCAATTGTTAGTAAAGCATAAGAAAGCAAGTTTTACAAACAATTCATGGTGTACTTGGGATATGTCATTATTGGAGGGAACTCAAGATTGATCCTATTTATATGGATTCCATCCTCAAATGGAAAACTCCCACCAATGTCACTAAAGTTAAGATCTTTATGAGAGCAGCATAATATGCTTGAAATTTTTTTAGCATCCTTTTCAATTATGGATGCACCGTTCAATACCATAATAATTAACAATAAGAGTTTCTAGTGAGAAAAAGTCAACAAAAGGTTATTGAATCTCTGAAACAAAATATAAACAAATATCAATTCTCAAATTTCCCTATTTGTGAAATCCCTTGAAGTAGAGAAAATGGTACAATTGGGTATGTTACATGACGAGCCTTAATACAAGGGAATAAGTTGGTTAGTTGTCACTCTCAATTATTCATGGACTAGTGTTGAACTACCCCACATATCACAATAAAATCTATTCTTTGGTGTAATCCATAGAAGAACTATATAATAAAAATGGTCCAATGCACTTAAAAAATCATATATTCTCAATTATTTTAAATGACTTACATTGGTGTTGAACTCTCTTCATGTTATAATAATCAACCCATAGTTACCCATATTTGACATTAATTAAAACATTTTTGTCTTATTCCTAGAATCCTAGATTCCCTCTCTATGCTAGTTGACTTCTACATGTTCCTAGAAGACAAAACTTGCTAAACTGGGTCATGGAGCAGTTTGGAATCATCCTAGAAACATATTTAGCATGTCTGCTTTATTCCTAGTTCCTTAAAGTGCATATCTTCTTTTTCTGAAAGTTCCCTTACTTTACAGTAGTTTTAAGGCATAAAGGAAAAGCTAGTCTAGGGGAACTTGCCTTGTTTTTTTACTACATCATCCTCCTTCCTTTTCTCCATACAAAAGAATTACTGATTTTTTTTTCCACCACATATTATATTTTCCATTTGATTTATCTAATCCATTAGGATCTTCATGGATTTGGAAAGTCCTTTTTGCACCTATGGGGGATTTGACTTGTTTTAGTACGCCTTCTTTTTTACCAATTCAAATAGCAAACTAGTGCTTTCGAATATCTCATGTAATTATATATTTGAGTAGAATATTACTTCATATGGTTGGCTAATGTACACTTATTCAATATAGGATTAATTTATGCTCCAATTTCAGTCTCCTTTTGTGTGAATTTTGCATGTTTGATTAGCAATTTTGTGAGTGTAATTGATCTATCTCTTGGGTTCAATTTCCACATGGTATTAGATCCTTTATAGATTGATTTATCTCCTTGACATCACTAACTGGGAGCACATTCTACGGACTGAAGGGAACATGAGCTGAGATATAGACCAATCTCAAAGGATCATCTTGACTCCATTCAATTTCTTCGAATGGAAAGCTAAAATGGAGATATTTCTGAGAGAGAAATGTCTCTACATTTTTACCATGGCTACTAAAGAAGAGACCAATGCAGCTGCATAGAAAATCAAATGGCACAACAAGAGGGATGAGGCCTATGGTCTTTTGTGTCTGAGTATTTCAAGAGACCTCCTCTTTCATCTTGGTTCATTGACGTATCCTAATGAGGTGTGGGATAAGCTTGACGATATTTTTGGAAAGAAGGATGACATGAGAGGACATAAAATCGAGAATGAATTGATCTCCTTGAATCCCAGTAGCTTAGAATCATTGCAACTCTATTTTACCAAGTTTAATGCCCTTATTTTTGTTGGAGACATTTACCACCATACACACTCATTTTGGTCAATTTGGCCTAGTTAAACCACTATCCTAAGTTTTATTGACTTAATTGACATTAGAGGAGCATTGTATGACATCAACATGAGCACACCCATGCCTACCTTTAGTCAAGGAGGTTAACTAAGCCTTCTCCTTCATTCAGGGAGGCTAACTGGAGCACTCCATGGGTGATCTGAGTGTCATAAATGCACGTTATTGCTAATAGATGGTTACAATCAATTAAACAAAGAAGTGAAGGTGCCTACTTTCATTAAATTGATTATTTAATTATTATTTAATGAACTAGAGTCAACAAGTGCGCCTCCAACCACTTCTGATGTTCAGTTACACTTCAGTTAACCTCATCAGGGTTCATTGGAGTCATTGATGTGCTACCACTTATTGGTTGGCTTGCAGTGACATGTGTCTAACCTACTTTCAGTTAGACTCAGTCATTTATTGCACTCTGACTTCAGTTAGGGCTCAATTAAGTCAATTAGGGTTTTGATCAGTGGTTAACTTAAGTGTTCACTGTGGCTTACATTCAGTTAAGCTAGACTCACTCGTTCAATTCGAATGACCTCCTTGGGAAATTGAATTGTCTTGGCATTCATGCATCTGGCATGATTATTGTATTGTATCATCATTCTTTCATTTGATTATATAGAGTTGCTACTTCCATTGCAAGACCATTTTGCCAATTTTATGCATATTTGTCTATATTCTTTGTGAGACTTTGTTTTCAGTTCCTAGACCACTGTGGAAAATTAATATGGTATCAGAGCTCATAGTAGGAGGAAACTCAGATCTCTCAAAAACAAGGTTTTTGACAAATCTTACATGAAAAATTGAGCAATAGCTCAAAAATCCAACACTGCACCAAAAGCCAAGGCTTACCACTTAATACCCCAAGTAAGGAAATTGTTGATCAAGCTTGCTTGATTGACTATGCTAGGTGTGAGGAAAGCCTAAAATGTGCAGGCTTTCTGACCTTACGATGCCCCTTTTGTTGTGATTTTCAGGTTTTTAACAGGTGAAAGCATTCGCTCCAGTAGTTTCAGATGGCTTCTTCCGTAGAACTCTTGACTCCGTTCAATTTCCACTCATGGAAAGGAGACATGGAGATCCAGCTATGTGCTAGAGGACTTTATAGGGTGACTATGGACACTGAAGAAGAGCCCACTTCTGTGACAAACAAATCTAGATTATTGAACAAGAAATATGAAGCATTCATATTCTTGTGCCTCTTTGTTTCCCGGGATCTTCTTTTCCATCCTTCGGGATTGAAGAATCCAAAGGAAATCTGGGACAAATTGGAAACCCTGTATGGAAATCAGGATTATTTGAGAGTATACCAGCTTGAGAATGAGTTGATGTTTCTCCAGCCTTCCAATTTTGAGACCTTTAATTACTTTTTCACAAAGTTCAAGCACATTGTCTTACTATTGAAGCAATGTAAATTGGAGAAGGAAGATGATCATCTCATCCTCACCATACTTTCCAAACTTGGAGCTGATTATTTGGTTTTTTTCTCTACATTCCGTGCAGGGAATCTCACAACCCCTGGATGGAAGATGCCTTCACTCAATGCCTTCATTGAGTCCCTAACAAGTGAACATGATAAGCTTGTCCAGATGTGGATGATCATATCCTCCCATGATCAAGCCCTCCATGTCTTAGGGCCCAAATATTTGAAGGGTAAAGGAAAGCAGCAGAAGAACCCAAAAACTAAATTCGAAGCTCCTAATCCTAAAGTTGAAAACTGGCAGCATAATGAGTCTTCCATCTCAAAGAAAAACAAAGGAAAAGGGCATCATGGAAAGGAAAAACTCAAGTGTTCATACTACGGAAAGGGATTCCACCCTGATCATGCCTACATGAAGAAGAAACTTGATGAAGCTACCTCTCTCCTTGAGAGAAGTCACATCAATCTTTCGAAAATATTTCGGAAAAGAGATCAGCAAGATCGGGAACCACAACATGAAAGAGGGAATGCCCTCATGGAAAGCACTTCAAATTCCAAAACACTCTTGATATATTCTGGAGCTTCGAACCACATGATGGATGAAAGAGAATCCTTCTCATATTTGGAGACCTGAAAATCCATCCACATCCACATGGGAGATGACTCCACCATCATTTCAAAAGGACAAGGTACTGTTGATCTTGACAATGGCTATTTTTCAAATGTTTTGTAGGTACTGTCTCTAGCATCAAACCTCCTGAGTGTTTATCAAATGACACATATGGGAGTTCCCAAGAGAGTATCCTTCAGGCCTAATGATGTAGATATCACGAAACTTGCATCTAGGAAACTTGTTGCAAAAGGCATTGCAAACCATCATGCAAAAGCCTATGAGTTTTCCCATTTTGTGGCAAATGCATATCCCACCGCACTCATGACTCATAAAAATAAAGTTAGTAGACTATGGCATGAGAGGTTTTCCCATCTCAATTTCAAATAATTTCAGCAATTACAAAAAAAATCCATGGTTGAAGGCCTCCCGGTCATCAAGGAAACCACTGGAATATGCAAGGGCTGTGTTGTTGGAAAGCACCCTAAGCACAAGTTCGATCAAGGGAAGGCAAGCCGAGCTACATGCATATTGGAAATGATACATTTTGATATCATCAGTCCCATTCCTATCACATCCATGAATGGATCAAGGTATCTTCTTACTTTTATTGATGATTTTTCCAAGTACACATGGGTCTTCTTTATCAAAAAGAAGTTTGAAGTCTGTGAAAAATTCACTGAGCTGAAGGCCTTGATCGAGAATGCATCTGGCCAAAATATCAAGATATTGAGATCTGATAATGGTGGGGATTATGTCAGTAATTATTTTCTGCACATATGCTCTCAAATTGGTATTCAGGTCCAACATTCAATTCCCTACACTCCCCAGCAAAACGGTGTAGCGGAAAGGAAGAATCGGTCTCTCAAGCAGATGACCACTTGTATGTTGGAATCAAAGAAGTTGGCTGAAAATTTGTGGTCTGAAGCCATGCACAATTCAGCCTACATTCAAAATAGAGTGCCACACTCATTTTTGAAAGGGAATACCCCTTTCAAATCATACTTTGGACACAAGCCGGATGTGTCGAATCTACGGGTGTTTGGGTCCACTGCATGGGCCCGAATTCCACTTGATAAAAGGAGGGATTTGTAACTGCAAAGCATAGAATGTCTATTTATTGGGTATATTTATGAATCAAAAGGTTTCAATATACTTGATATCAAAACAAAACATATCATCATTGAAATGAGTGTCAAGTTCAATGAGCCTCTTCAGGAGGTAGAACTAGTGAAGGAGAAAACTGTTGAATTTCCTTCCTATTCTACTGAATATTTGGATGATGAAATTGGGGGTGATGACCCTGATTTGGATACTCTAATTTATGATATCAGTGTACAGCAAACATCAGATTCTGAATCAGAACCTGAAGTACAAATTCATCTCCCAGCATGGCCCCGACATACACTCTCCTCCACAGGAGATAACATTGGAAATCTGGATGATCCATGGAGAACCCGTTCTGATTTCCAAAGAGTAGGTATTGCGCTCTCTTGTCCTAATTATTTGCTATCTGAATATTGTTATTTGATGATAATTTTGGACCCAAATTCCTATTACCATGCTTGGAAGGATCCGAGATGGCAATTTTCCATGGATGAAGAGATGAATTCTCTTCAGAAAAACACTACTTGGGAGCTAGTTTCTCTTCCTCCGGGAAGGAAATTGGTTCAATGCAAGTGGGTGTTTCAGAATAAGGTTGCTGCATATGGTAGAACCTAAAAATATAAGGCAAGTCTGGTGGAAAATTTTTTCTTCCAAGTCCAAGGTGTGGACTACGATGAGACTTTTGCACCAGTTGCAAAAATGGACTCCATCCGCCTAGTTTTGGCAATTTCAGCATCTAAGCACTAGGAAGTGCATCATATGGATGGTAAGTTAGACTTTTTGCATGGAGATATTCATGAGGATATATACATGAAGCAGCCTGAGGGCTACATCTCTTATCCATCTTTGGTTTGCAAGCTAAAGAAGTCACTATACGGGTTAAAACATGCCCCAAGAGAGTGGTATTCCAAGATGGATGCCTTCCTTCTCTCGCAAAACTTCCAAAGGTGTAGATTAGATCCAAATGTGTACATACAGTAGTCTAATGGTAATTTGATTATTATTGTTTTATATTTTTATGACTTACTGATCACAGGTAGCACAGTTGCTTCTATTTCAGTCATCAAAACTGCTCTCCACAATGCATTTGAAATGAGCGATTTGGGGCTCTTAAAGTAATTTTTAGGGCTCGAAATTGAAAAAAATTATGATGGGATAATAGTCAATCAGTCCAAATACATATCAAAACTGTTATTCAATTTTAACATGGCTGAATGTATGCCTACACCATTCCCTTTCCTTTTAGGGATCATCCTTGAAAAAGGAAAAAGCACACCTCCCATGGACTACACTATTTATCGACAGCTGATTGGTAGCTTGTTGTACTTGACTCATTCTCAGCCTAATATCTATTATGATATGAATGTTGTATCAATATACATGCATCATCCCCATGATCTTCATTGGAAGGATTCCAAGAGGATCCTCCAGTGCATTCAGCAAACCAGGGCCTACTACATTCACTATGTTGCAGACTCTGAGCTAGAGCTGGTTGGATACACAGATTTCAATTGGGTGGGTGACTCTATTGATCAGAAGTATACTTCCTGATATGTCTTCATGTTTGGTGATGGCCCCATTTGCTGGTCTAGCAAAAATGATGCCGCCATAGCATTGTCTTCAGCAAAGGCTGAGTATCAAGGAGTGGTGAATGCTTGCATCCAAGCAATTTGGTTGCAAGGCATTCTTTCAGAGTTTGATCTTGGTAATACTTTGTCCATTGTCCTATTTTGTGACAATAAAAGTGCTATTAATATATCCATAGATCCAATTACCAGGTAGAGGACCAAGCATGTAGAGATACACATGCACTATATCAGGAAGCTAGTGCATGCCAGGACCATCATTTTGCAATACTGTCCGACTGATGAGCAGATTGTAGACATCTTCACCAAGATATTTTCAGAAAAGAAGTTCACTTACCTTCATTCACTATTGGGGGTGAGTTCATGAGGGTGATCCAACTACTTTCAGTGTTTAACTTGAGAGGGAGGGGGGGGGGGTTCCATATTTTCCTCACTTAGTTTGTTTTTGAGCATTGTTTGAGTTTCAGTATTGTACAGGGTGACCTATGGCCTTGGTTTCTAGGGCCATAGCATTATTATGCACTTTATGTTTTCTACTCCTCCTCAGTATAGCTTAAGGGGGGGTGTTGGAGACATTTACCACCATACACACTCATTTTGGTCAATTTGGCCTAGTTAAACCACTATCCTAAGTTTTATTGACTTAATTGACATCAAAGGATCACTATATGACATCAGCATGAGCACACCCGTCCCTACCTTTAGTCAAGGAGGCTAACTAATCCTTCTCCTTCATTTGGGGAGGCTAACTAGAGCACTCCAGGGGTGATTTGAGTGTCATAAATGCACTTTATTGCTAATTGATGGTTACAATCAGTTAAACAAAGTATTGAAGGTGCCTCATTTCATTAAATTGATTATTTAATGATTATTTAATGAACTGGAGTCAACAGGGGCGTTTCCAACCACTTCTAACGGTCAGTTACACTTTCGTTAACCTCATCGGGGTTCATTGGAGTCATTGATGCACTACCACTTGTTGGTTGGCTTGCAGTGACATGTGTCTGAGATACTTTCAGTTAGACTCATTCATTTATTGCACTTCTACTTTAGTTAGGGCTCAATTGAGTCAATTAGGGCTTTGATCAGTGGTTAACTTGAGTGTTCACTGTGGCTTACATTCAGTTAAGCTAGACTCACTTATTCAATTTGAATGACCTCCTTGGGAATTCGAATTGTCTTGGAATTCATGCATCTAGCATGATTATTGTATCATATCATCATTCTTTCATTTAATTATATAGAGCTGCTACTTCCATTGCAGCACCATTTTGCTAATTTTATGCATATTTGTCTATATTCTTTGTGAGACTGTGTTTTTAGATCCTATACCACTGTGACAAATTAATAGTTTTGTAGTTAAAACAATGTTGCATTGCGAAGAAGGAGGAGAAACTAGTTTTTACCATTCTCTCAAAGCTTGGTCCATACTATTTAGTGTTTGTTTCGACCTTCTATGCCACTAAATTGAAAGCTCGAACCTGGAAGATGCCTAAGCTTGTTGAGTTCATAGAATCCCTCACTCGAGAGAAAGATAAATTGGTGATAAAAGATTAAAAAAAAAGATAAAAGATAAAAGATAAAAGCTTGGTCTTTTATAAAAGATCAAACCTTCCAAAGACCAAGCTTTGGTTACTGGAGATTCGAAGGTGGATTGAAAAAAAAAAGATAAAAGATAAAAGGCCACCTGGGCAAAAGAGAGACAAGGAAAAGTCTCAAGAGGAGTCCTCGGGCTCCAAGAAGAACCCCCGGAAGAAGAAGAAGAAAGGAGAAATGAGCAACTGTGCATACTGCAGTAAGGGCTATCATCTTGAGAGCTCTTGTATGAAAAAGAAGATAGGCATGTTGAACCAACTCCTGGAGAAGAACAACATCTCCCTTTCTGATTGCTCAAAGAAGAGGGAAGGAGGATCAAATTCAGAAGACAAGGAGAGAGTACATACCTTGGTTGCTGGAACCTCAAGCTCACCTAGTTTCATGACTAATTCTGGAGCTTCCAGACATATGGTTTCAACAAAAGAGATCTTCTCTTCTCTTGACATGTCAAAAGGTCCACCAATAGTTTTGGGAGATAACTCTATGACTGACAGTTTGGGAAAGGGCAGGATTGATCTTGACCATGGTAATTTCAATAATGTGTTGTATGTTCCAGGTCTTGCCTCTAATATCTTGTTAGTGTATCATATGAATCACACTATGTCTCCAAAGAAAGTCATCTTCTCCCCCAATGAATTTTAAATCACTGAGATTTCAAATGGTAAAGTCATAGCAAAAGGTGTTGTTGATCACACTTTGAAGGTAAAGAAGTTTTCCCATTATCTACCCTAAGCAAACCCCTCTGCTCTTCTTACTCATGATAATGAAGCAAGAAAGCTTTGGCATGAAATATTTGGCCATATTAACTAGAATTATCTTTCTGATTTGAGTGAAAAAGACATGGTCATAGGGTTACCAAAAATCACATTTTCTAAGGGAGTCTGTCAAGGTTGTATCCTACGAAAACACCCAGAGCACAAGCATGAGAGAGCTAGTCATGAGAGAACCTATGCACCTCTTGAGTTGATCCACAATGAAATTTATGTTCCATTCCCTCATATTTCCATGATTCAATCCAAATATGCACTCACCTTCATGGATTATTTTTCCAGGTATTATTGGGTTCACTTCCTAAAGCATAAGTCTGAAGTTTTTGACCTCTTCAAAGTCTTTAAAGCCTTAGTTAAAAACCAGTCTAGGAGGAAAATCAAGATCCTCATATCTGAAAATGGTGGTGAGTATGTCAAGTTTGAGTTCATCCAATATTGCAAAGATGCAAGTATTCAAATGCATCATTCTATTCCTTACACACCACAACAAAATGGTGTTGCTGAGAGAAAGAACATATCATTGAAGGAGATGGTAACTTGTATGATGGAGGATAAACCTTTGCCACCAAAATTTTGGGCCGAAGCTATAAAATATGCATCCTATATTTAGAATAGGGTGCCACATAAGCATATTAATGTTATGAATCCTTTCAAAGCTTGGATTGGGAAGAAGCCAAATGTGACCTATTTCAGGATTTTTGGCTCAAAGGCTTGGGCTAGAATTCCAACTGAAAAGATGAAGGCTTTGAAACCCCAAAGCCAAGAGTGTGTATTTGTTGGGAATTTTGGAGATTCAAAAGGCTAAAATCTGATCAAATTGAGCACTAACAAATATTTCATTGAAATAAGTGTTCAGTTCAAAGAAAATCCTTTAGTAGCAGTTGAAGTTGGGGATTCCTCTTCACCACCACAACCATTGATTGTAAGTGAAGAGACTAATGAGTTTTCTGATTATGATATGTCTGATAATCATGAATTAATTGCATATCCTAACATCCCTAAAATACCAAATTGGGAATCAAGGACCATTCATGCAATTGGGGAACTAGCTGGAAATCCTAATGAAACTAGGAGGACTAGATCTCAATTTGAGAGTGCCCTTTGTGTCAAAGATCCACTCTTTGTTGAGAAGTGTTATTTGATGATAGATTCTGATCCATAGAAATATGAATATTTATTAAATTATCCAATATTGCAAATATCCATGAAAGAATAATTCATCTCGCTCTAGAAGAACAACACATGGGAACTGGTTGATCTCCCCCCAGGGAGAAAGCTAGTGAAGTGTAAGTAGGTCTTCAAAACTAAGTTTGCTGCTGATTTTTCACCTTTGAAATATAAGGAAATATTGGTGGCCAATGGATACCCCCAATTACATGGTATTTACTACAATGAGACCTTTGCATCAGTGGAAAATATGGACTCCATAAGGCTTTCTCTAGCCATTGCAGCTTCGAAGCAGTGGGAGGTACATCGCATGGATGTAAAGTGTGCCTTTCTGAATGGAGATCTGAAAGAAGATATTTATATGCAGAAACCAAAATTTTTTGTATATAATCCATATTTAGTGTGTAGGTTGAAGAAATCATTGTATGGGCTCAAGCAAGCCCCCAGGGCTTGGTATGCAAAGATTGATGGCTTTCTGCTATCACTGAGTTTTGTTCAATGCAAGTATGATCCTAATGTATATTTGAAGTTGATTCATGGTTATTTAATTGTTATTTTTATCTATGTTGATGACCTACTGATTACAGGAAGTTCAAAAAAAGAGATTGCCTCCTTGAAGGATGCAATAAACCATGCCTTTTCTATGACATATTTGGGATTGTTGAGCCAATTCTTGGGTCTTGAAATTGCTCAATCCCAACATGGAATAAAGGTTCATCAGTCAAAGTATGATTTATATTTTCTCACAAAGTTCAGCATGAAATATTTCAATCCAAGAAAGACTCCATTCCTTTCAGGAGTTAAGCTTGAAGAAGCAGGTTCTTCTCCTATGGTAAATAATACACTATATAGGAAGTTGATTGCGTGTTTGCTTTATCTTACACATACTCAATCTGAATTATCTTATGCAGTTAGTGTGGCTTCAATATTCATGGATCAGCCTCATGAGATCCATTGGAGAGAAGCTAAGAGGATCCTAAACTTTGTTTAGGGAACAAGGACTCATGGGATTTTCTACAAAGCAAAATATGACTTAGAGCTAGTTGGATTTACTGATAGTGATAGGGTAGGTGAAAGCACAGATCAAAAGTATACCTCAGGATATGTGTTCATTCTTGTAGAAGGACCAATCAGCTGGTCAAGTAAGAAGCATAGTGCCATACTACTCTCATCTACAGAGGAAGAGTATAGAGGAGTCGTAAATGCAGCTACTCAATGTTTATGGTTGCAGGGGATACTTGGAGAATGTGGTTTCGAATCATAGTTTTCAACAATCATCTATTGTGACAATCAAAGCACCAATATAATCTCCATTGATCCAGTTCAAAGATAAAGAACCAAGCACATTGAGATCCATATGCACTATATCAGGGAGCTTTTGCATGATGGTACCATCGCTCTACTCTACTGCGCATCTTCAGAACAAGTAGCAGACATCTTCACCAAAGTATTATATGAGAAGACCTTCAGTAATATCAAATCACTATTGGGGATTTCTAATCATGTGGTGAAGAATTATTGATGACAAGATTTCCAAAAAAAAAAATCGTGTCCATGTTTAAGGTAGTATTTTCCCACTGGGTTTTTGCCTCTTTCCTTGGTTGTATGGACATGCAGTATGTAAAAGTGTGACTAAGACTTGTTGATAGGACCTATAATTTTCTGATATTTACTCATAAATTCAGGCTTAAGGGGGGGTGTTAGAATAATCAACCCATATTTTCCCATATTTGACATTAATTAAATCATTTTTGTCTTATTCTGAGAATCCTAGACTACCTCTCTACGCTAGTTGACTTCTACATGTTCCTAGAAGTCAATACTTGCTAAAATGGTTCATGGAGCACTTTGGAATGATCCTGGAAACATATTTAGTGTGTCTACTTTATTCCTGGTTCCTTAAAGTGCATATCTACTTTCTATGAAAGATGCCTTGCTTTACAATAGTTTTAAGGAATAAAGAAAAAGCTAGTCTAGGGGAACTTGCCTTGTTTTTTTACCACATCATCCTCCTTCCTTTTTTCCATACAAAAGAATGAATGAGTTGTATTTCCACCACATATTATATTTCCCATTTTCTTTAGCTAATTCGTGAGGATCTTCATGGATTTGGAAAGTCCTTTTTGCACCTATGGGGGATTTGACTTGTTTTAGTAAGCCTGCTTTTTGACCAATTTGAATAGAAACCGAGTGCTTTTGAATATGTAATGTAATTATATATTTGAGAAGCCTATTACTTCATATGGTTTGATAATGTACACTTATTCAATACAAGATTAATTTATGCTCCAATTTCAGTCTCCTTTTGTGTGAATTTTGCATGTTTGATTAGTAATTTTGTGAGTGTAATTGATCTATCTATTGGGTTCTATTTCCACACTTTGACCCAGGTTCAGTCACTCCTTTGCATGCAAAAAATCCCAAGATATTTTCCTGACATAGAAAGGCTCATTCGACAGCACCTGCGACGCAGATGCAGTCTCACCCGAGATATATTTCTATGGGTAACTGCCAGACCCAGGTTTCTGCAATTGGGTGGGGGATATCACATCCCTTGGTTTTATACCAAGGTTCTTGATAGAGGCTGACGGGTGGGATTTATACACTTATTATGCCCAATTAAGCTTCAATACAACACATCCTTCAATTGGTATTATTACAATAAACCTGATGCAAAATAGGCACATTCAATAATAACAGTGTGACAAATACATATAAATTAATTCATAAGAAAATACATAAACACATATTCATATTAACATATATATGCAACTCAAGCACATTCAACATTCATAGATTTGACATTGTATCTAACGTGGAATTCCATCTAGGAAAAACCAAAAATGAGCTCTTCATTTAGCACGCAAAATATGTGGAAACCTTTCATCTCATGTGCACTAAGTTGCAGACTATGTTATAGATCTCTCTTTCTTATCTATTTAGACTTCTTCCTCCTCTCATGATCTCTTTTCTTCTATCACTATTCTTTCTCTACTAGACTCTATTGATGATTCACACACAACCTAGATCAACTCAACTTCCTCTATGACTCTACTGTGAATCCGCACACATCCTAGATTGACTCAACCTATTCTACACTAATATGCACTCAGCTATAGGGTCTTCGAATCCTATCTATGACTCAACACACTAAGAGATGACACAACTTATAGAAGCTAACACATGACCCAGAGCCAACTAACTAGGACCTAATTCTCTAAGAGTGAAATTACCAAAGGCTAAAATGACCATATGCCATAGAGGATAACCCGCACACAGCCTGGGTTCCTCCTTTTATATACTCTTACATGTCACTTTCAACTGCCTTCATACCGTTATCCAACATGATTTATTTCATATTCTATCGATACATGTTAGTAGGAACTTATGGCCTAACTTACAAAGATGCTTTCATATGTGTAGCTTCCACCGATTCTAGAAGACCTCGTACCCATAATATTTTTGAACTATTTCTTTCCAGTCGTTACACCACTACATGCCTTCTGACATGGTTTACTCGGTTGCATATTTCCTTTACGCATCCTTTCCTTCAGTGGTGGCTTCTCTTCTTCCGGGAACTTTATTCTTTTGTTGTCACAACTTCCTCTTCATTTGCTTCTTTCCTTAGCTCTTTATTCTTTGTCTACTTCTATTCCTCCTCTGTTGCATCTTCCTTCCTTTCTACTTTGTTACGGAGAAAACTTCCTATGGCTTGGGGTGTACCACAATAGACAGAGAAACCATAGAAATCAATACCTTCCCCATATGCAAGAGAAATACAACATCTAACACTAAAGGATCTCAAAACATACCTTATTCCGGTCGATTGTAGTAGATCCTCGTTGAGCTTTTTCCAATCACACTTGCGTTAGCAATTTACTCTCGACAACAATAAACAAGGAAAGCATGTTATATGATATATTTTTAGGCCTACTCTAGCATATATAATAAATGATACATAAGCAATTAAACACATCCAAGGATTCAATTTCATTTAAGTGCACATCATTGAATAGGAAAATATATTTCTATTAAATAAATCATAGATTACATAAGTGACAACCTCTATCAGCACGTCTACGAATTGGAGAAATTGAGTCCTCCACCTGGGCCTCCACCACCTCAATCCTCCATCTCTTGATAGCAATACCACAAGAAAAGGCAAGCTTGGGAAGAACATAAAGTGCTCCAAGGGACAAAAGGATGCAGACTCAAGTATAAGCCTAGCTATGGCAACAATGGACTATAGTTTTCTTGCTCTTCAATTCCTCCTTTTCAATGTATCCAAAGGGTTCCTTATATAGTGCTTCAATGGGGTAATGGAAGGTCAAATCCAAGTGATATTGAGGCATATGGAAGGCCAAAAGACAAGTGACTCAGATCCACATCAAGGAGAACTCCAAAAACATTTGGCCTTTTGCACACATCTTGATGTACGCACGTTTAAGGGTAATATCTGTGTATATACGCGAGAAAGGGATCAAAATTCAGATACAACAAATAATGAGTGTTTTTAGGGATGATCTTGGAAACATAAAAGGTACAAAAATAGTCCATGGGGTCCAAAGAGTCTACAGAGGGATAGGGAAGGCCATAAAAGTGTGATCAACCATGTGTGGTAAAATCAGCTATAACATATGCCCCCTAATGTGTGATGTCATAGGGGTAACATGATGGCCGAAATACATTATAAATTCATCCCAGAAGTGGAGTGACGAAGAACCAGGTGGAAGAACCTGCCATCCAACAGTATAATACAATAATCAAACTCTGCACATGACTGCAAATACATATAGCAGTCCCAAATACATAAGGATACAATGGCCATGAATAGGCATGATATACAAACTATGACATGTGTGTTCATCGCCATGTACAATATACAATAGATCAAAATCTTCATGATGAAGATATACAAAGGACCAAGATCTCCATAATGGCTGAAGATATCTGACATACACTGGAATCAAGTCACGGGAACTGAAATCTCATGAACACTAGCACGAACAAGGAGGTGGCATATAAGAAATGCCACCAATCTAGAAATTATTCTACACAAACCGCTACTAGTACATGTGCTACTATGTGAATAGAGGTGTCGAGGTTGAAAATAGTAGTCCATCATCTGATTACTGGTCATTGATGTATATTGTTAACAGACACGAGATCACCCACTGATAATGAAAATGGGAATCAAGGTACTAGAGTGCAATCTAACAAGTGCAAATAAATGTGTTGAGGTCAAACACTTGGAAGAATCCATCGATCAGGGGACATTTATGTATTCCCAAAACTGTCAATGGTGAGAGAACCTACCACTGATGACTATAATTCTGAAGGAACTCAAATGACTCTAGAATCCTATCCCAAAATAAATGATCTGAAGTTGATGGGATGGAATCCGCTGGAAGGAGGGCATTAAGGCATCCCCCATCAACCAACATGAGGTACTCAGCAACGCTATATAATGTGGAAGGACTCGAACAAGATGTACATGAACCAGTAATAGTACCGGGAATGGCCGACATGCAAAGTCAAGACAACTAAGGAATGGCCGACTCAGGCTTCAACTTCCTTCGAACAAGAGCATAAAGGAGAATGGTGACTGAACGTAGGTAGCATAGACTCGATATATTAAAAAACTGGGACATCTTTGTGACACATGAGGCATCGAAAGAGGCTCCATAGGGACTAGAAGCTTAACCAGTCAGTGGAGACAAACTCAGAGATACGAGTATAGCTCCTAAAGTAAAACTACTAACCCAACCAATGGAGGTGATATACAGTGCTATGTTCGATGGCGACAGGACTCAACTGCTGCCAAAGATAACCATTAGAGGAAATTTGGGGTCTAAAATGGGCCTTATAAGAAAATGTGCCAATAATAAATTTTGTGAGTTGGAATTCAAGATCCAACAGAATTTCAATAAAATGAGTCAACCATAGTGGTTGAATTGACATATTTGTCATAAAAGAAAACTACTTTTTTCGTTCGTATTTTTGACACATCTCCCTGTGTTTTTACTCAAATTCCGAGCAAGAGAGCCCATTGGATGCAGAATTTAATTCCGCATCCAATGAGTACCCACACTGCATACTTTTGATAGACCCCTCTACCCCAAAAACAATAAATACCTGAAAAAACGTGATGATGATGTTGAAAATATGAACAAAAAAAGTAGTTTTTTCATTCTTCCTCCAAAATTAATAACTATTATTTTATTATTTTCCTTAGGAGGCCAATTTTAGACCTCAAATTTCCTTTAATGATCTTTTCCTATCCAGCTTTTTGGTTTTTTTATTTTTTTGGACTTTTTCAGATATTTTGAAAAGCTTGAAAAAGAATAAAAGTGCTTCATAGTTACAAATCTAGGAGGAGATGAGTGTCAAAGGGAAAACAACCTAGTTCCAAGCAGTGGAACATACCTATGCTTAATGCAAGGAAACATATGTAGGATAACGACACTCGGGGGAAATTCCCCTCCCAATAAAAAATGGGAAATCAAGCTACAAAAGATATATAAAACAGCTCAGCTTGGCTAGACATGAGACAAGCTTGGGCTATATGGCTAATAATAAAAGTCAGGGAAGCCGGCATAAGGCTCAAAAAGGTAGGCAAAACTCATGATAATGCAATTACAACTTGGCATATACAAGGGAGTCTTGGGGAAAAGGCCAGCATAAAGGTCAAGAGGAGTATGAAGCTCTTACTCAAAGTCATGGCGGTACTATACAAAGGACTCCCACACCCTAAAGGAAAAATGTCGGCATGGACACCAAATGCAAAACAAGATCTAACTAGGGTACCCATGTATGGTAAAGTTCTACCATTCACAACATGTCACTTCTAAAAGAAGCAAGGTTCCATGATAAGATGGAATGTGTTCGTACCTAAGGTTAAAATGAAACGGTCATAAAGTTATGAAAAATGAAAAGGAATGTGAAACCCAACCAATATTCCAGTTTAGACATAATACCTACAGTAGGCATGAATGGATAAAAGCCACAGTCAAACCACACTCAAAATGGACTCCTCAAGAGAATCAACACCATGTGAAATGGCATCACGCAGTAACTCAATGACAGCACTATACTCAACAACATTGTTCGAAGCAGTCTGTAAAAATACGCCTCCTGAAGACAATACTTGACCCATAGGAGCATAAATCACCCAAGAAGTCGAAGCTGATTTTTTAGTGTGGCAGCTAGAACCATCAGCGAATCCTATATAAATGAAAGACTCCGTCGACATCTACCATAAGAAATGAAAGCTAATCAACAAACCCGATCACCATAAGAAAACCTAACTATGCAATGCAAAACTATACAATAATATACAAGAATTAGCCATAGCTAAAGATCATGCATAGTATTTTTTGAGATAGATCCCATTTCTAGGCTCCGCCAAGTTTTTCCCTTCATAATCAACCAGCTCATAAGAGACTTTCTCTAAGACTCATTTAAAAACATAAGGACCATGCCACATGGGATTAAATTTCCCTATCCCCAAGGGTTCCTTAGCTTGATCCCAAAAAAGGAACAAGTCACCTTCATTAAACCTCCTTGGATGGACAGACTTATCATACTAGACCTTGACATGACACTTGTTAACCTCTAGAGCCACTAAGTCATCTCAGCATTGCTCATCAAGCTTCTCTAAGTGGACCAAATTCTCTTCCAATGTGGAAGTGTCCAGTAAAAGCTCTACAGCTAGCTTCAGAGAAGGGATTTCCCATTCAACCGGTAAAAATGACTCCACCCCATGTACAAGTTGATATGGAGAGAAATCGGTGGCAGTCTTAATCGCAGTTCTATAGGCCCGCAAAGTAGGATACAACATAATATGCCAATTGTTCTTGCTTCGTGTGATGGTTCATTGGATAATAGACTTAAGTGATTTATTCACTGCTTCAACTTGTCCATTCACCTAAGGGTAATAAGAAGATGAATGTTCTTTCTTATACCCTAACTTAGAAGCCAACTCTTCCATCATTTTATTCTGAAAGTGCCTGCCATGGTCAGTGACAAGCTCTTTCAGAATGCCAAACTGGGTGATAATCTGGTTGAACATGAAATGCACGGCTGTCTTACCGTCGGATTTAATTGTGGGCATAAAATCTACCCATTTTGTGAAATAATCGATAGCCACAGAAATGTGATGATGCCCCCCCAGCTGAAGCTGGGTTGCAATACATAAAGTCAAGCCCCCACTTGGTGAATGGACCGGCAATGACAATAGGTTGTAACAGGGCTAGATGTAAGCGCATATTGCGTGCAAACACCTAGAAAGGGTGGCACTTCTTGATCGCATTAACGCAATCTTTGAAGATGGACTGCCAAAAATATCCTGCTCTCAAGATTTTTTTGGTTGTAGAAAGCCCAAATAAATGACCACCACACGTCCCTCCGTGGCAATCATTCAGCACAACCTCATCCTCATCATGGGTTAAACAACGACGCAAAATGGAATCTACCCCATAGTGGTACAAAGTGTATCCACTATAAGGTAGTTCTTAGCTACATGACGTAATCGTCGTCGCTCATCCTGTGAAAGGTGAGTAGGGACCATCAATGTTTGCAAATATACAATGATATCCTCGTACCATGGGTCCAAATTTGAGATAAGGAAAATATGCTCATCGACAAACGTATCCTCATAAAATTCATCCTCGTCCAAGCTTGGAAAATCAAATATGAGCTCTGCAAAGATCAATGATTTCTTCTATTTCGCCGAAATGATCTTGAGATCAAACTCTTGCAAAATGAAAATCCATTTATTGTATTTTCCCCCAATCATCCTTCTAGTGAAGACAAACTGAAATGAATTGATATGAGCTATGACCAAGGTTTGGCAAAGGAGAATGTAGTGTCTCAAATGCTGAACCACTTGAATGGTAGCCAAGGATAGCTTCTCCACATGGCAGTAGCGAAGTTCTGCATCTATAAGGTTTCAGCTCAAATAATATATGACATGCTCATGGAACTCCTCATCCTCTTGAACCAAAACCATAACAATCGTCTCCATGGACGCGGCCACATAAATCAAGAAATAACTCCTATAGTTGGGTGTACTAAGCACGGGGCTCATTTCTAAGGATCGCTTAAGAGAATCAAAGGACTCCTGGGCTCGCTCATCCCAGTAAAAAGGAGTGTCCTTCTTCAAAAGATGCATAAAGCCTTTAGTCAAATTGGAAAAATTAACCACGAATCTCCACAAGAAGTTCACCATGCCTTGCAAACAATGAAGATGTCTAATATTACACAGGGGAGACAATTGAAGTATTGCCTCATTGTTTAAGGGATCGACTCTTATATCCTCCTTAGACACGATGAATCCTAGCAAGCAACCAACAGTCACGCAAAGGATGCACTTATGAGGATTTAAACGAACCTGGTAATGATGGCATATTTCGAATACTAATCTCAAATGATATGGATAATGCAGTCTCAGACGAGAGTGAGCAGCGAGATCATCCAAATATACTTTGATAATCATTTTGAGATCGTGAAAAATTAAGGTCATAGCCCGCTGAAACGTAGCTCCGGTATTTTTAAGACTGAAAGGCATCTTTCGGTATGCAAAAGTACCCCAAGGAAAAATAAATGCGGTCCTATGGTGATCCTCAAGCTTAATCTGAATCTGATTATATCCGAAAAAAAAATCCATAAAGGTAAATACCTCACTCCTGGCACACTCATCCAAAATCTGATCAATAAATGGTGTGGGGAAATTATCCTTAGGACATGCACGATTTAGGTCACGGAAATCATTGCATATATGAATCACTCCCTACTTCTTATCCACTAGAATGGAATTTGAACCCCACTTCGACAAGGGAATGGGATAGATAAAACTAGCTTTCAATAGTTTTTCTATATCATCCTTAATGGTGGGTGCTTTTCTAGGATTCACCGCACATAAACGTTATCGAACTGGCTTCTCATCTGGATAGGTTTTGATCTCATGTTCTACAATACGAGGGTCGATACCTGGCATCTCATTGTATGACCATGAAAATATCTCACAAAACTCTTTAAACAACACAGTATACTCCTTGATCTCATCGGGGGAACAATCCGCCCCAATGTAGACATTCTCAACCTTGCTAGGATCGCAAGAAATATTGATAGGAATAGTTGGTGATACATTAGCCATGTTTCCATCACCCATCGGACCAGGAGAGCTTAATGGAACCACAGGGCTACCAATATTCTTGCTAATAATCTCCCTAAATTCATCACACTCCATACGATCAAGCTTAGGAAGAAAATATGATCGATGATGCAATTCCTCCCAAGGTTGCTCAAATCCCAACATGGCCTCAAGGATAGCTTCATCCAATGGAAAAACATCATCGAGGAAATCATGTGAGTGAGATCACTCTACTACCCATGCCAACAGCACATACGAGTGCTCCTCCTCTGTCCTGAAGACGAAGGACTAGGCTCTGTAATCTTATCAATATTTGCTTGATAAGCCACCATCGTTGCAGGCAACAGCATGTCAGTCTCAATGGGCACACTCAAAGTACTTAGTGAAGGAAGAATCCAAGGATCTTCCATATGGGTAGTGCGAAAATATACCGAATTCAATGAGGATGAAGCCCCACCAAAACTAGGCCCCATCATAAAAACGGGCACAGGACAATTAAAGGTTCCCATAAGAGAAGGATACATACCTATGCCCACACTCCCAGTTTCCAGCTGAGAATGATCGATAATCGGGATAGAAGCTTCCGATGATGCATTGACACTCATATTTTGGAATGGCGTTTGATATATCATAACAATATTCCCATTAAATGGAAAGCATATCACTCAAAAGAGGGAAGAAGCTACAGCTTGCATACTATACATCCAATTCTGACCCAGCAAAAGATTATAATCAAGGGGCACATCAACCACCTCGACCTCGATCACGATGGTCTTCCCTCCCAATTGGACCTTTAAGGAAGGAAGAATTCTATGTGGCCGAAATGATCTGCCATCAAAATTTGTCAACATAGTAGTGGATTGAGACAACTCGGGAGAACCTAAGCCCTTCCAACAAGACAAAGACATCACGAAAGCGGCAGCACCCTCATCAATGACAGTGCACTTGATAGTGTTGTTAAGACACTCTACGTGAATCAAAAGAGACACGTAGTAAGGAAAGTGAGGCTGTACTCCCATGGTTTCAAATTTGATCATAGTGGAAGAGTTATCATCACTGACCCCAAGAGCAGATAACAAAGCTTTCCTCTGCGGAGGACAACTCTTAAGCACTTCTAATGCGGACATCACACAAGGAGTCTAGCCCAAATCCTCGACAACTGAATAGTTCTGGGTGGCTCAAGCATTAGGATTGTGCCCCGAATGCTTTAAGACTCCCTTAGGAATGCGAGGTGGAGCTTCAGGTTTATCCATAGGATTTTTGATTCGCAAAGGACTCTCAAGTGGGGAAGGTTCTTTCCCAAGGTCTAGTTGTGATGAACCATAGTCTTTCCTACAAGTCACAACCTTAGAAGTACTCATCATGTTGATGCATCCATGACCACTAGTGGCCTCCAGCGGGTTTTGATTTCCACCCAATGCACAACCAGGATCAATGGTCCTCAAGTTCATATTTTGATTGTTGGGTGAAGGATTGGCTAACACAGTTGGGCCTTGTGCTATGAATCTCAAGGCATCTTCCATACGAGGGCACAAGTGAGTGAGATGGTCCTCCTTACACAATTTGCAAGGAAACTTCACCTTACGTTTAGACTACTTGTCCCCCCCAACATTAGTGTTCTTGTCATTATTATTAGCATTTTCATTCTTTTTCCCACCCATATGATTATTTTTTCCTTTTTTCTTATTCCTTCCAGGCTGCTAGTTTCCTTTCAGGTTTGATGTTTGCACAGAAAGTACATTCCCTGATTGGGCAAGTTGAGACGAAGCCATAGCTTGTCTTGACGTAGACTGGTCAATTGACAATTGGCTCACTTATTTCATAACCGATTCCACAGGTTTGGTACTTGTACATTCCACAATACCATCGGCATGTGGCCCAGGCTTGACCTTGGGGTCGAAATTGGACCTAGGAGCATTGGGTATAATCCCATACAAAATTCTGAATTGAGCATAGATCAAATCCAACTCTTGTGCCCTAAAAATATCATGTTCCTCATTTTGAACTCTGGATGTTGAAACATCCTTCTCTATGTAAGGTAATAAATATTCAAGGAACCACTCAAGAATAAACTCTGGTGGTATAAAATATTTGATTAACTATTTCCATCTACGCCACTCTTGAATATGATCTGAAATGTGTGTGGCTTTATCTATCAAGAAGGTCAACAAGAGTTCGGAACCGACATTGTAACGTACGGGTAGCTAGAAATGATTAAGGAAAGTCAGGGCAAGATTATCAAATGTAACATAAGCCCCCCCCAGGTAAATCTATATACCATTTTGCTACATGACCCATTAGGGTGCGTTCAAATAGCCTCAAACGAATGGAATCGTCATGTAAGGAATTGGAAGAGCACCAAAGGTGGAAAGTGGTGACATGCTCACCAGGATATTCACCATCGTTACCTTCGAACTTGGGAATGTTTAAAGGAAGCTTGTTAGGGACATCCAGCCATGGCGGGATATGAGACACAGGATCGTTCATCAATCTCAACAAGTTAAGCAAGTTCAAATTTGCAAGGAAAGAGAGCCTAGGTTGAGCTGTTCGATTCCACACTCCCTAGTAGTTTTTATTCTGTAAGGTTGATTTCTATAAATACCATGTCCTTGGCCATAATAACCTCCTCCCATTTGAGCCATGTAGGCTTGTAGGGAATAATTATGATGTGGGGTGCCTTGATTATGAGGCACTACAAAGCCATAATTGGAAGAGTAAGCGGGTTATTGATACCTGTACCCATATGGTTGATAGTTTTGTCCATAGTGTGGTCCATACAAATGTCCATAAGGTGTTCCATGGGATGTACCATGAGAATGTCCATAGTAGTAAGGGTATGGGAAGCTCTAGAAGCTGGAATATGAGATGATCTAGAAATAGGTACATGACCTATGCACACAAGAGGAGGTACTTGACTCTGAGATACTACTGTTTGAGTAGTCATAGAATGAACATGGCTAGTAGCAACATTCCGAGTCGAAGCCCCATGTGAACTAAGGGGAGGATGAGTCGTTAAAAACACATTCAAAGGAATAAGGTTTGAAGACAAAGGGACATGTGAAGGAATGTAAGTGGTGTTCCCAATGTTCACTCGTCTCGGTTCTGGTATCAACATAGGATTACTAGCACTAGGTCTAGGATGAACATGTGAAGTTGCCTCCACCACAAGGATGGAGGGTGCAATGTGACTAGTGCCCCCAAATCTCTACACATGGAAAGGGATGGAAGTGCCCCCAAGCATAGTGCTAGGACCAACTTCTGACTCAACATGATGTGTCGAATCAAGTGCATGGATATCATACATGTCATATCTAACATGACTAGTGCTTATGGGTTCATGGTGAGCCTCGTCACCCAGAAACCAATACCAGCGACCTGTGAATGAGGGATCATAACCAGATCAAGAAGGTTGTTCATGTGAAGCATCATATGTGCTAATAGGATCTTCCTCCCCAACCTCACGAGGTGGAGAAGACATCTCCGGAATCTCATCCTCATGATCTCCCATGGTGTGTGAATCAAAGTGAGAAGTAGTCCACCCAGACTATCTGGTTCTCTCTCCCAAAGGAGGAGGAGACGTGGAAGGTGAAACTCCTGCTAAACGACGAGAACTGTGGGGTACCATGACTGAATCCACAATGACTCAAAAAATAAAAATACTCGATCTAATTACGCAAAACCTAGGAAAACTAGCATGCACAGAGCATACACCTATAAAATGTAAAGCCAAATTGCAAGCAAACAAGGGTAGGATATGTGAGCTCCCGAATGAAGTAGGTATGTCTTTCCTAGGAGAGGCTTAAGAATCCCATACACAACAAGTGGAGGTTCGTAACCAATTATAGTGGCCCTCAACTTCAACGCATATAGCGACTTTGCTGTCCGACCCCTACCTGTCCAGGACACTTGCAGAATAAGCTCTGCAAATACCCCCTCGATAACCTAGGTAAGGAAACTAAGGTCACCTCGATATAATCAATGCTCAGGTAGACAGTCACAGGAGGGATTGACCATATGGGAAGGGTAGCAAGGCCCAAAACTCTCAACAGAGCCCCCAGATATGAATACAATCCTTGAAATATCTCCGGTGCTACTCAGTTACAACCAGGGTTCATACCAATCATAACCGCTCACATTGTCTCGTGCTTAACTCCCTTGTAAGAGGAGGATCCTGAGAACACTAATTATATAAAGTATTTCACACTCTCACCTGGACAGACACCTAATTATTTTGTTTAGTGGTCTTGGAGAATTGACTCACAATGAACTATTCCAAGACCCTAAAATCTAGTCTTGTTGGTGCACCCTAAAAAATAAAAGAGTGTAATTCATTTTATTATGCTTTGATTTTAATTGCCTTTATTACTCAAATGGTAAATGGTCGTGCAACTAATGATGTTATGACATAACAAGAAGTAAAATGCACACCTAACAATCAATGCAAATGCACTGTGTCGAATGAAAAATAGGGTATGCTACTATGTGAAGTGCAAAATTTTTCCTTCAAATGCATATGCAATCATTTCCTATATGAAAATATTACTAATATTCACCAAGCAAACCTAATGCAAGTACCATGCTAAATGTGAAATGTAAACAATGCATAACAATGCAAAAAAGAAAAATGTTTTTCGTATTTTTGAATTAAATGAGATAAAAATAAAAAGTATGACTCTACAACCCTTAGACTTTGCAAGCACTCACAGATAGCATCCAAGCAAAGCACCAAGGTAAAAGAGAGCTAATGCACCAATCCCAAAACAAAAAATAGAAAATGAAATGACAAGAACATTTTTCAAAAATTAACTCAAAAAGAGTCTCTGGTTAGAAACAGAGGGGAGATACAGACTCCAAAAGAAACAAAGAAGACTCAGAAACCACCCAAACTCACCCAAAAATACTTAATCTTCCCAAAAAAGCAAAAAATGAGGGCATACGCGACTGTTTTCAGTAAACCTACATACATACATGATTTTTCTAGAAAAACTCGCGTGTATACGCGACTGTGAAAGCAAAACCCATGTATAGGAAGAAAAGGATAGAAAGATAAGGTAAATGGAAAAACTAAGACAAAATTTACTTCTCCGAGATACTACTGGGTAATCATGACCCCAGAACCAACACAGAAATAGAAAAATCAGAGTAAGAAAAGCACATTGAATGCCGAAAACCCCCAAATAAAAGAAACTAGGAACTTTCCCAGTATGGTCACCAAATCTGTTATGGAGAAAACTTCCTATGGCTTGGGGTGTACCACAACAGACAAAGAAACCATATAAATCAATCCCTTCCCCATATGCAAGATAAATACAACATATAACACTAAAGGATCTCGAAACATACCTTATTCTGAACAATTGTAGTAGATCCCCATTGAGCTTTTTCCAATCCCACTTGCGTTAGCAATTTACTCTCAACAACAGTAAACAAGGCAAGCATGCTATATGATATAGTGTTAGGCCTACTCTAGCATATATAATAAATGATACATAAGCAATTAAGCACATCCATGGATTCAATATTCATTAAGATGCACATCATTGAATAGGAAAAGATATTTCTATTAAATAAATGAGAGATTACATAAGTGACAACCTCTATCGGCACATCTGCGAACCGGAGAAACTGAGTCCTCCACCTGGGCCTCCACCACCTCAATCCTCCATCTCCTGATAGCAAGCTCAAAAGCAAAGGAAAGCTTGGGAAGAACACAAAGTGCTCCAAGAGACAAAGGGATGCAGACTCAAGTATAAGCAAGCTACGACAACAATGAACTATAGTTTTCTTGTTCTTCAATTCCTCCTTTTCAATGTATCCAAAGGATTCCTTATATAGTGCTTCAATGGGGTAATCGAAGGTCAAATCTGAGCGATCTCAAGGCATATGGAAGGACAAGAGATAAGTGACTCGGATCCACATCAAGGAAAACTCCAAAAACATTTGGAATTTTACACACATCTCGATGTACGCGGGTTTAGGGGTAATATCTACGTATATACACGAGAAAGAGATTAAAAGTCGCATACATCAAATAATGAGTGTTTTTAGGGATGATATTGGAAACATAAAAGGTACAAAAATAGTCCACGGGGTCCAAAGAGTCTGTAGAGGGACAGGGAAGGCCATAGAAGTGTGATCAACCATGTGTGATAAAATCACCCCAAGCCATAGGAAGTTTTCGACATATGGAGTTCAAAACGAGGAATAGGCTATTTTTAGGGTACAAGAGTTGGATTTTATCTATTCTCAATTGGGACTTTTGTATGATATTATACCCAATGCTCCTAGGTCAAGCCTAGACCACATGCTGATGGTATTGTGGGCTATACAAGTACCAAACCTATGGACTCGGTTGTGAAACAAGTGAGCCAATTGTCAATTAACCAGTCTGCGTCAGGACAAGCTACAGCTTCATCTCAACCTACCCAATCAGTGAATGTACATTTCATGCAAACATCTAACCTGAAAGGAAACCAGCAGTGTGGAAGGAATAAGAAAAAAGGAAAAAATAATCATAAGGGTGGGAACAAGAACAAAAATGCTAACGCTGGGGGGGACAAGCAATCTAAACATAAGGTGAAGTTTCCTTGCAAATTGTCTAAGGAGGAGCATCTCACTCACTTGTAACCTCATATGGAATATGCCTCGAGATTCATAGCAAAGGTCCCAGCTGTGTTGACCAATCCTTTACCCAACAATCAAAATATGAACTCAAGGACCATTGATCATGGTTGTGCATTAGGTGGAAATCAAAACCCGTCGAAGGCCACTAGTGGTCATGGATGCATCAACATGATGAGTGCTACTAAGGTTGTGACTCATACAAAATACTATGGTTCATCACAACCAGAACTTGGGAAAGAACCTTCCCCACCTGAGAGCCCTTTGCGAATCGAAAAGCCTATGGATAAATCTAAAGCTCCACCTCGCATTCCTAAGGGATTATTAAAGTGTTCAAGGAAAAATCCTAATGCCCAAGCCACCTAGAACTATTTAGTTGTTGAGGATTTGGGCCAGACTCCTTGTGCGATGTCCGCGTTAGAAGTGCTTTAGAGTTGGCCTCCGCAAAGGAAAGATTTGTTATTTTCTCTTGGGAACAGTGATGATAACTCTTCCACTGTGATCAAATTTGAACTGATGGGAGTACAGCCTCACTTTCCTTACTATGGGTCTCTTTTGATTCATGTAGAGTTTCTTAACAACACCGTCAAGAGCACTATCATTGATGAAGGTGCTATCACTTCCGTGATGTCTTTGTCTTGTTGGAAGGGCTTAGGTTCTCCCGAGTTGTCTCAATCCACTACTATGTTGACAGATTTTGATGGTAGATCATTTCAGCTACACATAATTATTCCTTCCTTAAAGGTCCAATTGGGAGGGAAGATAGTTTTGATCGAGGTTGAGGTGGTTGATGCGCCCCTTGACTACAATCTTTTGCTAGGTCGAAATTGGATGTATAGTATGGAAGCTGTAGCTTCGAAAGCAGAAGATATGAATAGAAATATGAATGAAGAGAATTATATGCAGCAACCAGAAGGTTTTGTATCTAATCCATCTTTAGTGCGCAGGTTGAAGAAATCATTCTATGGGATCAAGCAAGCCCCGAGGGCTTGGTATGCCAAGATTAATGGCTTTCTACTGTCACTGAGTTTTGTTTGATGCAAGTATGATCCTAATGTATATTTGAAGTTGATTCATGGTTCTTTAATTATTATTTTTCTCTATGTTGATGGCCTATTGATTACAGAAAGTTCAAAGAAAGATATTTCCTCCTTGAAGGATGCAATAAACCATGCCTTTTCTATGACAGATTTGGGATTGTTGAGCCAATTCTTAGGTCTCAAAATTGCTCAATCCCAACATGGAATCAAGGTTCATCAGTCAAAGTATGCTTCATATTTTCTCATCAAGTTCAGCATGAAATATTGCAATCCAAGACTCCATTCCTTTCAGGAGTTAAGCTTCAAGAAGCAGGTTCTTCTCCTATGGTAAATAATACACTATATAGGCAGCTGATTGGGTGTTTGATTTATCTTACACATACTTGAACTGAATTTNACATGGATCAGCCTCATGAGATCCATTGGAGAGCATCCAAGAGGATCCTAAACTTTGTTCAGGGAACAAGGACTCATGGGATTTTCTACAAAGAAAAATTTGACTTACAGCTAGTTGGATTTACTAACAGTGACAGGGAAGGTGATAGCATAGATCAAAAGTACACCTCGGGATATGTGTTCATTCTTGCAGAAGGACCAATCAGTTGGTCAAGTAAGAAGCATAGTTCCTTCGCCCTCTCATCTACAAAGGAAGAGTATAGAAAAGTTGTAGATGTAGCTACTCAATGTTTATGGTTGTAGGGGATACTTGGAGAATGTGGTTTTGAATCAGATTTTTCAACAATCATCTATTGTGACAATCAAAGCACCATTCGAATCTCCACTGATCTAGTTCAAAGACAAAGAACCAAGCACATTGAGATCCATATGCACTATATCAGGGATCTTTTGCATGATGGCACCATTTCTCTACTCTACTACGCATCTTCAGAACAAGTAGCAAACATCTTCACCAATGTATTCTATGAGAATACCTTCAATAATCTCAAATAATTGTTGGGAATTTCTGATCATGTCGTGAAGAATGATTGATGACAACATTTCCAAAATAAAAAAATTATGTCCATGTTTAAGGGAGTATTTTCCCACTGGGTTTTTTCCTCTTTCCTTGGTTGTATGGACATGCAATATGTAAAAGGGTGACTAAGACTTGTTGATAGGACCTAATATTTTCCCATATTTGACATTAATTTAAATCATTTTTATCTTATTCCTAGAATCCTAGATTACCTCTCTATGTTAGTTGACTTCTACATGTTCCTAGAAGTCAATACTTGCTAAACTGGGTCATAGAGCACTTTGGAATCATCTTGGAAACATATTTAGCATGTCTACTTTATTCCTGGTTCCTTAAAGTGCATATCTACCTTTTTATGAAAGATGCCTTGCTTTACAATAGTTTTAAGGAATAAAAGAAAAGCTAGTCTAGGGGAACTTGCCTTGTTTTTTTACCACATCATCCCCCTTCCTTTTTTCCATACAAAATAATGAATGAGTTGTATTTCCACCACATATTATATTTCCCACTTTCTTTAGCTAATTCATGAGGATCTTCGTGGATTTGGAAAGTTTGTTTTGCACCTATGGGAGATTTGACTTGTTTTAGTAAGCCTGCTTTTTTACCAATTCGAATAGAAATCTAGTGCTTTTCAATATCTAATGTAATTATATATTTGAGCAGCCTATTACTTCATGTGGTTGGCTAATGTACACTTATTCAATACAAGATTAAGTTATGCTCCAATTTCAGTCTCCTTTTGTGTGAATTTATCAGGTTTGATTAGCATATTTCTGAGTGTACTTCATCTATATATTGGTTTCAATTTCCACACTTTGACCCAGTTTCATTCCCTCCTTTGCATGAAAAAAATCCCAACATATTTTCCTGACATAGCAACGCTCAATCGGCAGCACCTGCGACACAGATGCAATCTCACCCGAGATATATTTCTATGGGTAACTGCCAGAACCAGGTTTCTGCAATTGGGTGGGGGATCTCACATTCCTTGGTTTTAAACCAAGGTGCTTGACAGAGGCTGATGGGTTGGATTTATATACTTATTATGCCCAATTAAGCTGCAATACAACACATCCTTCAACTGGTATTATTACAATAAACCTAATGCAAAATAGGCGCATTAAACAATAACAGAGCGACAAATACATATAAACGCATTCATAAGAAAATGCATAAACACATTCATAATAACATATATATGCAACTCAATCACATTCAGCATTCACACATTTGACATTGTATCTAACATGAAAACCCATCTAGGAAAAACCAAAATGGAGCTCTTCATTTAGCATGCGAAATATATGGAACCCTTTCATCTGTGCACTAAGTTGTAGACTCCGTTATAGATCTCTCTTTCTTATCTATATAGACTTCTTCCTCGTCTCATGATCCCTGGTCTTATGTCATTATTCTTTCTCTACTAGACTCTATTGATGATTCACACACAACCTGGATCAACTCGACTTCCTCTACAACTCTACTGTGAATCCGCACACATCCTAGATTGACTCAACCTCTTCTACATTGCTACACACTCAGATACAGGGTCTTCAAGTCCTATCTACGACTCAGCACACTAACAGATGACACAACTTACAAAATCTAACATGTGACCCAGAGCCAACTAACTAGGAGCTAGTTCTCTAATTGAGAAATTACCAAAGGTTAAAATGACCAGATGCCATAGAGGATAACCCGCACATAGCTTGGGTTCCTCCTTTTATATACTCTTACATTTCACTTTCAACCAAATTCATACCATTAGCCAACATGATTTATTTCATATTCTATCGATACATGTCAATAGGAACTTATGGCCTGACTTACAAAGATGCTTTCATAAGTGTGGATTCCACCGATTCTAGAAGACCTCGTACCAGTGATATTTTTGAACTGTTTCTTTCCAATCATTACACCACTACATGCCTTTTGACATGGTTTACTCAAGTGCATATTTCCTTTATGCATCATTTCCTTCAGTGGTGGCTTCTCTTCTATCAGGAACTTTCTTCTTTTGTTGTCACAACTTCTTCTTCGTTTAGTTCTTTCCTTAGCTCTTTCTTCTTTTTCTACTTCTATTCCTCCTATGTTGCATCTTCCTTCCTTTCTACTTCTTCTACCTTATCCTCCTTTCTTCCATGACTTCTTATGTCACAGCTCCTTTTCCTTCTTTTCCTTCTTTTGTTCTTCCTTCTCAACTTTAACCACATCCTTTTACTTCTTGTGACCTGACTCTTTTCATACTTGGGCATAACTCTAATTGAACTCTGCCTATATTTCCCTAC
The DNA here is from genome assembly GCA_001517045.1 of Pseudotsuga menziesii. NCBI lineage: Eukaryota > Viridiplantae > Streptophyta > Pinopsida > Pinales > Pinaceae > Pseudotsuga > Pseudotsuga menziesii. The sequence continues at coordinate 524,643 of LPNX010818411.1, read as the reverse complement.
GCCCAACAGACCCCCAACACTCACATGTCTCTTATACCAAGCCAAGAAAGGTGATTCTTCCACTTCTACATTTGGGAAGACTTTATCTTGAAAATCTTGGAATATTTCCAGAATCTCTTATGTCTCTTATCACACATCTTCCTTTACTTTCTACAAGTTTTCCACAAGGTCAGAACTAAGGAGTTCCCACTGTACGAGCCTTGTTTCTTCCACTTCTCATTGTACTCTCTCATGTATAGGCTGAATAATACTTGTAATCCACTCTGCTTCATCCTACAATTCTTCAACTGTATCATTCCTTTGTTGTTGTTGTGTGCGCAACACCGTCACTTGTTGCAATTTATTCATTTCTATCGCCTTAGCCATATTATTTGCTAAGGGTAACTATTTCATCTCATTCTTCAATTTAGTTACTTCTATCTCAACTGTGTGTAGATCCTCCACAAATTTCTCTAGTTCGACGTCTTTAATCAGGGCTTCCCAATCCTGAGAGAATTGTTCAAGAGTCTTAGCACATAGTGCCTATGCTTCTTCTATCTTCTTCGCAACTTCTGCTACTTCTTTCCTTATTTTTTCTATCAATTAAATTAATTATTTCAGAGTGGTAGGATGGATGGGGTGGAAAATATCATCAACATCATTGATTCTGAAAGCTGAAGATGGGATCAAAAGTGCTTCCTTGGCATTATGTCCTTTGTCTTTTTCCTTCTCACATGAAGACCATGCTGCTAAACTTCTTCTTCGTCGATAATGCAACTTGGAATTTAATCATCTTCACTATTTTATTAATGATGAGGTATTCCATGTTATCGACATATTCCATTTCTTCGATAATGAAAGCTGCCATCTCATCACCGTCTTAATTTTCTTTGTCGGAACCCGCCATTTCATCTTCTTCATTTAAACACCATCACCAACTATATTTTGAGATTCATGTATAGATAAGGGTGATGATGGTGGACTTTATATTTTTTTTCATTATTCAAATGTTGTTTGGGACTAGCAGCTTCTATAAATGGATATTATGCACTCTAGTGAATCGTTCCACAAGTCTATCTGGCGGTTTCAATGGAATGTCATTTGGAAATTAAATTTCAACTATTGCTTCTTCATCCTTCGTCAGCAGTGCTGAGAGAGGTTTTCTCTTGTGGGAGCTAAAATGCTTCTTCATTGAATAACCCAGTAGGTTGGTTTGTTATCTCCTCAAATAAATTATACAATTTATTTTAGCCACCGAAACCACAGGAAGGTTGAAGTGGTCAACACATCCTTCATACTTGGGAACCGTTAGGATGGAAGCGAAATCATTGTTCATTAGCCGCCAAAAATACAAGAGAATTGGTTTATTATGGTTTGGTAAGAGGTGTTTAAGATATTATTATTAGTTTATGTGATTTATCCAATCCCAAACCCTCTTTACCCTACACATGTCCCATATATGTGATCTAATTACTACAAGTATTGTAATTCAAGTTCATATGATCATGTTCCTTGCACTTTCTAGTTTACGAGTCTCATCAGCTAAACCCTTCCTTTTTTCAAATCTCAATTTCTAACTATATCCCTCAAAATCAAGACATTCCCTTAATTCATTCCTCATTCCTATTGTTTGTTCTCACTGATCCAAATTTCCCTAATCCCGTGCTGTGTTACCTTCCCCAAAGTTTGAATTTTCAAATCCCAGGTGCAAAGAAACAATTCAGAAAATGAAGAGAGGAGGACCTGCCCTAAGGAAAGAGCTTGGTGATATCTGTTACCTGAATCACACCCATAGGTATGTCAACTATTCAAAGACATAGGTTGTTATAGGTTTTGTGAAAAAAATACAAGGATCTCATCAGTAAGTAGCAGAAGATTTTGCTCTCATGTTTGATGGTAGAAAAGCAGTAATCGACAAGGAAGAATTCCAAGTGGATGAATCTCTTATAGCTGAACTGATAAAGCTTCCAAGGACTGGAGAAATTTGGTTTAATACCACTATTACAAAGAATGTTAAATTTAGATCCTACCTGAAACCTGAGCACAAAAATATTGTATGGAAGAAGAACATTCCTACGTCCTATCTCAAGGAGAAATGGCAAAACCTATTGAAGTAGATACAATAGGGTGATGATCTATCATTTTAAATTGATGAATCACTTCACTGGTAGGAGCCCCTTGAATCTACATTTTTACCTCTATAAAAGCTTGACTAAGATGGCTCATCAAGTCAGAGCCAAGCCAACCAAAATTGCAGGTAGATTATCTCATCATGGCTTGATCAAGATAATTGTTTTTGAGATGCTGCAAAGGAGGAACATTGCCTAGGTGTACTTCTTGTTCTGGAATGAATTTCAAATAGAGTTACAGCTATAGGATAAAAAGAGGTCTTCTTCAAATAATTCTTCCACTCCCAGAAGTGGAAAGAGGAAGAGGAGAGCCATCTCTCTGATTGCATTTGATCAAGCCTCTCCATCCTCTAAGACTAAGAAGGCCAAAAGGAATCTAGATTTCAGTAAGAAGACAAAGAAAGAAGAGGCTTCTTCACAAGACAAGAATGTCCTGAACCTACCATACACTGATTCTGAGGATGAAGAAGAGAAAGGAGATGACCTAGAAAATCAAGTTGCAGCAGGGCATGAGGATCTTTTCTCGCCTACACCAAAGGATGATCAAAGTCAACAAGTTGTAGAGGATTCATCTAACAAGCCAAAGGAACCCAAATCCCAAAAGATCAACCAGTTGCTAAGGCAGGTGTATGAATTAGAATTTCTTGAAAGAGAAATTAAAAGAATCAATGAAATATTAACTAAAAGAAATACTGAATTATATGACTCTCTTCAAGAACTAGAAAAGAAGTATACTAATCTTGAAGAAAGAAATCTCAGGTTGACGAAGGACAACACTAAGCTCTATAGAAAAATCAAGCTGTCAAAATTGCAGACAAAGTATTCAAACCCTCAGTCTCAAGCACATCATAAGCTAGAAACCTTAGCAGAGGTAGCCATGAATCTTTATGATCCAGAAGCAGCCTGTGATTCTACTACCATCCCATACCCTATTCAAGTTGCAGAGACACCAGAAGAACAACATTGAATATTTAAAACACTAAGGTAAAACGTGATTGTTGGAATTCTGATTAACTGTTAAAATAGGCTTTTCAGTGGCTTAGGCGAACACTTCAACTGTTCATTAGCCACCGAAAAAAGAGCTTTTGGTAGCTAACAGGATCAATTTTTGCCTCTACTAGCCACCGAAAGTGCAGACATGGAAGAGAGATCTTATTTTTCCCAGATCCAAGACTCTCTGATCCAAACATTTTGAGGATGATTTATAATGATAGACAAAGACTAAAGGCATCAAGATTAGAGTTATGTTTCAGTTCTCGCTAGCAAAGATAGAGGTGATAAGGCTTCCTGCCTACTTTGGTAAAAGGTGACTTGTCTGCCAAATGGCAATTTCAATTTCTCCTTCAGTTTCTATTGTAGATGTCAAATATTTCGAAGGACATGAGGATATTTTGAGATATGGAGATTGACCATCAAAATAGGATCTTTTCCTATTTTCTAGCAACTATTTTTTATTGTCTATTTTTAGCAAATTCGATCCAATTTTTCAGGATCCTGAATAATTTTGTAAAGGCTATAAAGCCTATGACTTCTGTAGAACATAGGGTCGATTTGGAGTTCTAGCTACACTGTTGTTGTCATAAAGACACTTTCTATAATATATTCAATATGCAAGCTTCTTTCATTGTTATTTGTCAGATCTTCTTTTACATTTTTGTTCTATTCTTATGAGTGGAATTTTGTTCTTTATCTATGTTTACATAATCTATTGGTGACTTTCATCTTACCATCTGATTAGTGAGCAAAGTATCATAAGTAATCATACTAGTTTTACTGGCCCATCATATATATATGGTTGTGTGTATGTGTTCTGGTTAGTAAAGTCAGTTTCTTCATCCATATTTATCTATTACCTATCTGGCAGTAGCTCTTGAAGGCCTTGTTGTCTAAATGTACTTAAGACTTTCTTGAGTATACCATTCAGTGAGTTAGATATTCATTTTGATCCAATATTACCCATCATTGAGTGAACCATTGAAAGAATATTTAAGTTACTAGGAATCTTCAAGTTACATCCTAGAAGAGTTTCCTGGAATGCTAACATGGTTCATATCCTTATCTCATGGATGAGTGGAACTAGCTTGAATTCCAATCACATCCCTTCCTATGGTGGAACATATCTGACAACATATTCCTCAATCGGCATAGGTAAAATAGCTTCAATCATGCATCCTACGAGTGCAATGTCACTAGGATTCATAGTAACGATACTTTTGTAAATAATAAACTTACTTCAGCCCTTGGAGTTGCAGAGAGCAATTCCTCATTTTAGGGTATCCAACTAAATTGAAAATGAAGGTTGAATGTAGGTAATACCTATTCATTCGATTGGACAGACCTTCACATGCGTAACCATCGAGTGGGATTGTAGCAACAAGATATGTCATGTGGACCACCTATTCGAATCATCATATGGAAACTGCCATGTAGCCCGCCACTTTTCGCTATGAAATCATTGCAATAATGACTGAAGTGACTTAAAAGCACGCTGCCAAAATATATAGATATTTTGAAATTAATGACATTCAGCTGTCATATTTGTGCCTCCCATATTTCTTGCGATGGTGTTGCACTCCTTCCAACCTGTTTTCCTCGTTCAGATTTATATTTCTTACGACAGACTATGTGTCTTCGCCATGAATTTATGGTCTTCACCAGACATTAAGTCCATGAGACTTCATCTTTTTATGATGAAATACTAGTAGTATGCAACCAAGAAAATTTCTCCCCTACTTTTTTTCTAATCTGACCAAGTCGTTGCTATCGTGATACGACTTCAGCCAACTTCCATTCACTAATCCTTGGACTTTTGTTCCATCTAAATTTTTCAATTTCACTACTCTGTCACTGATGTTTGTGACAATATACAATCCTAACCAATGTGTTTTCAACTTTCCTAGATTCTTGAGAATTTTGTTGTCATACATAACAACAAGCCATCTGGCCTCAAAGTGCTTTCTCTTAATGTGTCGATCATGCCATGATTTTTTACTTTTTTTTTTCAACATTTTGATGAAATCACATGACAAAATGTTCTTCTTCCAGTTGCACAAGTTGCAACAATATTTCTTCGACAGCATCGATATCTATCATTTCTATGATCACAACAATTCTTAAGATCAGGACAATATAATCCATAGGCATCATAGTTTCTTGTCCATACACCAAACGAAGTGAATTTTTCCCTGTCAACTTCTTACAAGTCATGCGATATGCCCATAATAACGTTGAAATTTTTTGATCCCAGTCATCTCTTTGGGAATTGCAAATCTTTTTCAATGTGTTTTCTAGAATTTTGTTGAAGACTTTGACAACTCCATTTGTTTGAGGGTGATAAGGTGTTTCACTTCTATTCTAAATCTTGAATTCCTTCGTGAGTTCTACAATCAACTGGTTGAAAAAGTGTCTACCTTGATCACTTATTGTTGGCTATTTTTCCTCACTCTCATGACACAAGTTCAACAGAACCACAAATCCAACAAAACAACCAAAGATATGGGCCCAACAGAGCAAGCTTAGACGGTAACACCCATGACGCAGGCGCAGTCTCACCTAAGATATCTTAATGTGTAACTTCCATAACCATGTTTCCATAGTCATTGAGGGGTTATAGTCCTCTAAAGTGCAATCAAGGTGCTCGAAAAACTCGTAGGGATGGATACTTGTACTAACTCAACAGTGGCACAACAGTGCGACACATCAAAGTGTGACACAACTTCTTCCTTGACAACTTAACAACTGGCGCAACTGTGTGACGTAGATTGTTCCTTCATAATAATTGATAGTGGCACTACAATATTACAACTTAACATTATTTGAACATAAATAATACAAAATAGTTTGACGATGCTATAGTCATTCATTCATTCAACTGCTTTTCTCTATACTGTGACATTCATTTAAGTAATAATCATAAACAATACAATATAACCCACAAATATTTGACAAGCACATCCATTGGACACAAGATGTAACGTGGAAACCCATCGGGTAAAAACCACAAAGGTGCTCTTCATCTGGCATGAGAAATATATGGAACCTTTCAGTCTGCGACTTGACTGCAGAATATTTGAGATATGTCTTTTCAACTCAGACTCTTTCTTTCTCTCATGCTCTCTTTTTTATTATGCTTTTCTTCTAACTAATCCTACTGATCCGTACACATCCTGGATCGACTCTTCTACTCTACTATCTACGCAATCAGCTGCTGAATGACTCCTACTAATACAAAACCCTTCTACAAAATGGGTTTCGCGGCTCAACAGCCTATCACAACACTACTATCAGACTTCTCTCTGATTCCTTTAATTATTTCCTAACTTTAGCAACATCAACCAACCAACCCTTATACAAAATGGTTTCTTCCTATTTATAGATTCTACAATACCACGCAGGGTCAATTGTGTACAGATCATTTATTATATTCATAAATAGACACAAAACATCTTTCAATACATTTATTATAGGCCATAACTAGTCATAGAAATGTCTTTCAATACATTTATTATAGGCCATAACTAACCGTCAAAAACGTCTTTCAATACATTTATTACATGCCATAACTAGCTGCATAAACATCTTTCATTATTCCACCGTCTCTAGTACCTACAGTCTTCCTAACTTATCACTTTCCAACCTTTACTCTTCTTCCTTCCTGCATATTTTCCTTTCCTCCATCACACTATTCCTTGTCGTAGCTTTCTTTCTTTTGCGCTTCATTTCCTTCTTTTACCTCATCGTGCACTTGTGTTTCCTTCCTACGCCTGTGCTTCTATTTCTTCCTTGTGCTCTCTCATGGCCCAACAAGCCCCCAACACTCACATATGGCTCGTCTCGAGCCACTAAGAAAATCTATGTTTCTGGTGCTGGATGCGCCATGGTACTGACCTTGTCCTCAAATTCTTTGAGAACTCCTTGTACCTGAAAAACTTCTCCTCGTAGCTCCTCCACTTGCTTCTCCAATTTCTCGACACGGTTGGAACTAATATGTTTCGACTGTACATCTTCCAATGATTGACTTATATGCTGGAGATTCTGCTATGCATGATGAATGAGCCCTGTGTCTCATTCAAATTTTGATTGGTGTGTTGTAACTTCTTCGTTTCTGCTCTACTCCTTTTCGCCCATATTTTTTGCTTGTTGCTACAACTATTTCAGCTCGCCTACCTTTGTGATATTTTCCTTGATGGGAAGCTTCTTCATGCCTGCCTTAACTGCTATGATTTTCAATTCAGTTTGGTGCGCGTCTTCTATGAAATTCATCGGTGCTTCATCTTCTAGGAGCAATTCCCAGGTCGTAGAGACTGCGTCTATTTCTTCAAAATAGAGCTTCTCTCCTTCCTTAATTATGTCAATAGCATCATATGTTGTTTTCTTGCACTCTTCTACGACCTCAGGGGGTGTTCTTGGTATTTGTTGTGCTTTAAGATCTTCCACCAGCTTCTTTAGGTCCATAGAAATCCTCGATAACCAGGATACCTTGGCCATTGTGTCTATTTCTTCCTGACCTTCTAGTGGAAACTCTATGAGTGTGCTACTTATGGATTGATCTAGTGCAAGCCTATTTTTTCCTTATGCTTCACTCTCTTTCTCCTTCTGTCGAAGGAGGGCCTTGTGGATTTTTTCCTTTCTTATTTGTTTTTTATCCTGATAAGCAAGAGCATTTTCTCAGATTCTGATTTCTATCATGGACGCATGCTGAATAGCATATAGATTGGCCATTGCTAGTTTGGAAAAATTCATAGTCATTGTCCCCAACTCATGGGAGACATCATCAAATGCCTTCTCGCATGTTTCCAATGTTTGTGCTTTGAATCCTATCTTGAGCGGCAACAACAACAATGATGCTTCTAATGTATAATGGGGATCAATGTCGTATGTCTCGACTTCGACTATTCTCTTTACCTCATGAATGGGCTCAGTGAGCTTATTGACATGCTATGTGATTTTTTTGGTTAAGCGCATCTATTGTTTACTTATTCCCTTAAAGTTGGTATGTGCTACTTCTGCTACTGCGTCTGCAAGTAGGCCAATGTCTTCCTCATCTAAGTTAATTGTATTAGCCAATTTATCAGCTTTGTGCTTCTTGCGTAGTGGCTTGTGTTGCTCCTTTTCTTATTATGTCCTTTGGTTCTACACATCCTCATTAGTTGGTGTGTCTTCTACATCATCTTGATCATATTCCTAATCATTGTATTCTTTTTCTTCGTCTGAGTGGGGAAATTGGTTGTCTTGCACATCACCCCCTTCATTACCTTGGTTATTACCTTATCCATTACCCTATTCCATCTCCTCGTCAATGGGAACACACCACTATTTAGGCCAGTCCTGGATAAGCGCTTCCACATCCTAGTCAATAATCATGAAATGCGCTTGCTGTGCTTGTTTCATTGGGTCCTACCGTGGCTCTAGGATGATATTGTAGACACCATCCTAGAAAGTTATGAAAGGTGCATACCTTTGGACTGTCGCAATGAGCAATCTATGTTGGTGTCGCACTACTTCTCTTAGTGCCTCTGCATGCACAAAGAATTTTGTGTTATTATCCTTCTACTTGATCTTGTCTTCCTTATCTTCCCACGAATCCTGATATTTCGTTTCTTGGCAGAGCACTGGAAAGTCCAGTGGTTGGTAGTCTAGTGGGTCAGACCAAACTACAAAATAAATCAAAATCAGCAACCAGGACTAGTGTAATTTTGTCATATTTTTTTCATGTGCTTGCGCTGCATCTTCTAGCATCTCATTCACTAGAAACTAGGACCAACTAATCACCATGCCTTCAGCACACTATTTCTCTAGTTCAACTATCCATGCAGTGCACTCAGTGGGCCACATATTGCACAGTAGTTTGCAAGACAATATCTTCGTGGTGAACCTTATTGTATTGTCAGTTATAAAGGAAATGAACAATCCTCTTCTTGCAAGCTGGAGGTCATACTTTCCCTTCATATTTTTCATATTTTGATCCTTGCGTAGATATGGTGTAGGGTCGATTCATGAGAGCGGGAGACCCGTGATTGACAAAATATGCTCGACATCAAAAAAATATTGTCTCTCGAGCCACAAAAATCCTCCATGGAAGTAGATGAGGAGTTGTCGCACATATGTGCTCACTTCTTTACTTCGGCCAAAATGTGACATAAGAAGCAAGTTAACTAGGCCCACCCACTTGATTCCTATGGCCCACTCCATTGGAAATACAATTGGTGGCATGAGCGGTATAGCTTGAAGTGTGACCATGTACCTATTTCTTTCCAAGTCTGCCTGCTTATGGGTATCATTATCTTCGAATTTGAGTCGGATCAGCTTGAGAATGATGTTCATTAACAGTAGCATGCAAGGAGGGATCTAGGGTGCAACTAAGGAGGAGTGTTATCGCATTGGGAGCTTTAATTTGGGTGCTTCTGCTCTCCTTGGTCAAATGTATGGTAGTAGCAGGTTCCACTCCTCTATACTAGCATTCATTTCTCGTCTCAGTGGTGGAACTAGTGTTTCCGTGGTGGAATTCCACTTCTTCATAAACTTGGGCTCGCTTACTTGAGACCCTAATGTTCCTAGAAGGTATTCGCTCAACACAAATAGTCATAGACCTACCACTGGTGCATTAACCGGTGGATTCTGAGTTGGGGTCGAAGCAGCAACATGAAGAGTCTATGGACCGACCACACCATTGTTTCTAGTTCTTCCTACACGTGTTGTGCTTTTGGCGATATACGTTCTTTAGTTATCAATAAATTTGATGCAATGGTAACATCGGACTATTCGTTGGTGCTAGAAATTAAAATTACCATTGGCTTCGGCTCTCACAGTTGCAAACTCTAGTTTGTTCTTCTTCTCTATGTGCAAGTAAAGTGAATCTTGACGATGAAGGTATAAATTTATAGGCATGCGCTCGCCTTGCATGTGATCATTATATGGCATAGTGAGGTCTTATCGATCCCATGGGCTGCTCGTTCGATGTATTCCAAAATTAACTCACACACTTGAGCTCTGACCTGTACCTTTTAGGACAGTTATGGTGAGGATGACGGATAGGACCAAAAATCAAGCGAGCATTTTCCTTGAACTTGTCGAATTAATGACTCTTCATTGTCATAACATCCTAAATTGTTTTGGGTATCCAGACTTTAATGGATTTTAGCTTTCATTCCCACTCTTATTGTGATTTGCATACCCCTGTCGCAGACGTGCGATAGAAAAAATTATTTTTATGTTTTTCTTCTCTCTTTTTTTTAACATACTTTTTCCTTCTTACCTAGTCATGTCGCAGCCATCATGGTAAGGTTTCAGGAGGCTTCCATTTATCATTCCTATGACCGATGTTCCATTAAGCTTATGTAATTTCACTAAGTCAACCTTAGTGATTGCACGATCACATATGGCCTTATCCAATGTGTCTTCAATTTCCCTAAATGCTTCAAAAATTTGTTGTCATATAGCAAAACAAGTCCTCCAACTTCAAAATGCTTAGTTTTAATATGATGATTGTTATAGTTGGTTTTACCACACATGGTTGATCACATATTTATGGCCTTCCCTTTCCCTCTACAGACTCTATGAACCCCATGGACTTATATCATCATTTCATGCTCCAATTTCATCCCTAAAATACCCATGTCTATTGTTGTACACGGCCTTTAAACTCATACTCACGTGTACACGCGATTTTTGACCTCAAACCCACGTACATCGGGATGTGTGCATAAGTCCAAACATTTTTTCAATTTTCCTCATACAAGTCCAAAGATCCTAACTCTTGTCCTTCCAAAAGCCTTGAAACTACTGGGATTCGACCCTCCATTACCCTTTTGGAGTGCTATATAAGGAACCCCTTGGATACATTGAAGAGGAGGAATTGAAGAGCAAATAAACTATAGTCCATTGTTTCCTGAGTTTCCTTACACTTGAGTATGCATCCCTTTGTCCCTTTGGAGCACTTTGTGTTCTTCCCAATCTTGCTATTGAGAGATGGAGGATTTAGGTGGTGGAGGACTCTTTTTCTCTAGTTTGTAGACGTGTCGACAGAGGTTGTCACTCTTGTAATCTCTGAATTTATTAATAGAAATATATTTTCCTTTCCAATTAATGTGCATTTGAATATGAATTTTGTATCCATGGATGTATTTAATTGCTTATACATTGTTGAATATATATGTTAGAGTAGGTCTAACACATTATATAGAGCATGTTTGTCTTGTTTGTTGTTGTTGAGAGCAAATTGCTAAAGCAAGCATGATTTGGAAAATCTCAATGGGGATCTACTTCAACCGCCCGGAACAAGATACGATTCGATATCCCTTAGTGTTAGATGTTTGGTTTCTCTTGCATATTGAGGAGAGATTGATTTATGGTGTCTAGTTGTCTATTGTGGTACACTCCAAGCCATAGGAAGTTTCTCTCCATAACAGAATTGGCGACTCCATTGGGGAGAGTTCCTAGTTGTTTTTCTTTGGGGTTTTTGTTATTGAATGTACTTGAATTTCTCTTGATTTCTTTGTTTTTGTATCGGGTCTAGGGGCATGTTTTCCCAGTAGGGTCCTGAAGAAGTAAATTTTTTCTTAGCTTGTATGTTTGCCCTATTTTTCTCTCTTTTTCTTCCTGTACGCAGGTTTTGCATTCACAGTCACATATACACATGGGTTTTCCTTGAACAGCCCCGTATGTACGCACTTTTACTCAGAATAGTCATGTATGCTTTGATTTTGATCCTTAGTGGGAGGATTAAGTGTTGTTGGGTGAGTTATGATGATTGTTGACTCTTCCTGGATGCTTCGGGTGTTTGCATACACCCTCTTTTTCTGACCAGAGACTACTTTTTGTTTAATTTTTTAAATCTTTGTTCTTGTCATCCATTTATCCATTTTTTGTTTTGAGATTAGTGCATTAGGTGTATTTTACCTGAGTACCTTGCTTGGATGTTGTTTGTGAGTGTTTGCACCTCATGTAGTGGCATACCATGTTCTTCATTATGCACATTGCACTTGACATTGCTTTTTAGGTGTGGATATTTACTTCACTGCTGAGTCATAAATTCATTAGTTGCATGATCATTTCCCTTTGATTAATCATAGCCAATTAAAATCAAAACTTAATAAAATGAATTACACTCTTTTCTTTTAAAGGGTGCATCAACAAGATTAGGTTTTAGGGTCTTGGAATAGTTCATTGTGAGTTAATTCTCCAAGACCACTACATAAACAAATAGGTCTCTGTCCAGGTGAGAGACAGAAATCCTTGGTATAATTAGTGTTTCTCGGGACGCTCCTCTTACATCGGAGTCAAGCACGATGCAACGCGCACGATTGTGATTGGGATAGCCCTTGGTCACTTTTGTGAGCACTGGAGATATTTCCAAGATTGTATTTGTATCTTGGGTATCTTTCGAGATTTTCTGGCTTTGCTACCCTTCCCATATGGTTGATCCTGCCTTTGATTATCCGCTTGAGCATTGGTTATATTGGGGTGACCTCAGTTTCCTTACCTAGGTATCACAGGGGGTACTTACAGAGGTTATTCTGTAGGTGTCATGGCTATGTAGGGGTCGGACAGTGCAGTCGCTTTACGCTTTGAAGATGAGGGCCACTAAAATTGGTTACATACCTTCACTTGTAGTGTATGGGAGTATCGAGCCTCTCCTAGGCGAGACATACCTGCTGCATTCAGGAGCTCGCTTATCCTCCCCTTGGATTGCTTGCATCTTGGCTGTATATTTTCTTAGGAGTGTGCTCTTTATGTGCTAGTTTTCCTTTGGGATCATGGTTACATGAGTATATTTATTCTCTCTTGAGTTCAGATCCTTTTATTTTTGGCATACCTGGTATCCTGTCACCCGTCCTTGGTCCTAGTGCAGACCCTAGTGTCAGACATGGGGACATCACATCCCCTTACTGTTCTCATGGATTTGGGAATGGTCATATTCCATCCTCTACTCCGTTTGTGGAGGATTTTTGTTCCCTTTTCTCGGTCTTTACACCAATGGACACCCTCACGGAAGTGGTGGTGGATACGTGAACGTTGGGTCTACACCTTACATTCCTTCTTATGGCCCATAGTTCACCGCACTGTTTCCTTTGAATGCAGTTGTCATGGTCAATCCTCCTTGTGACCTATAATTTGGACTCTTTACTGATGGTTTCCAGCTATCTTGGACTAATATTGTTGTCATGTAGGGTCCATTTTTTGTACACTCCCTCCGAGGCTTTGACCTGTTCACGCCCATGACGAGTATATTGTCTGAACTGGCATATAGGTTAGGATTTCACATCCTCCTACATTTTGCACGACCTTATGACCGTTTCATTTTAACCTTAGGTAAGAACCCATTCCATGATATCATGGAACCTTCATGCTTCTTTTAGAAGTGGCATTATGTGAATGTTAGATCTTTCCCATACATGGGTACCCTAGTTAGATCCTATTTTTCATTTGGTGCCTATGCTGGCATTTATCCTTTAGGGTGTGGGAGTCCCTTTTTAGTCTCACCATGTCCTTGAGAAAGAGATTCATACTCATCTTGAACTTTGTAATGGCCACTTCCCTGGGACTCCCTTGTATATATCAAGTTGTAATTGTATTTTCATAAGTTTTTCTTGACTTATTGAGCTTTATGTCGGCTCCCTGACTTTGAGCTATCATCCATATAGCCCGAGCTTGTCTCATGTCTAGCCAAGAAAATCCTTTTTACATATCTTTTGCAGCTTGATCATCCCTTTTACTGGGAGGAGACATTCCCCCTAGTGTCATTATCCTGCACATATATCCTTGCATTGAGCATAGGCATGTTCCACTACTTGGAAATAGTTTTCTTGTTCCCATGACACTCATCTCCTCCTAGGTTTGTACTATAAAGAACTTTTATTCTTTTTCAAGCTTTTCAAAATATCTAAAAAAGTCCAAAAAAAAAAAAAAACTGAACGGGAAAAGATGTTATCTTTGGCAGCAGTCGAGTCATGTCGCCTTCAAACATAGCACTATATATCACATCCATTGCTTGGGTTATTAGTTTGACTTTAGGATATGTACTCATTACTCTAAGTTTATCTCCACTGACTGGTTAAGCTTCTAGTCCCTATGGAGGCTCTATTAATGCCTCCTACGTCATAGAATGTCCTAGTTTTCATATCGAGTCCATGCTTCCTACCTTCAATCACCATTTTTATTTATGCTCTTGTTCGAAGGAAGTTGAATCCCGAGTCAGCCATTCCTCAGTTATCTTGAATTTGCTTGTCAGCAATTCCCGGTAGTGTTACTGGTTCGTGCACATCTTGTTCATTGAGTTCTTCCACATTATACATTGTTTCTTAGTACCTCATGTTGGTTGATGGGGGATGCCTTAATGCACTACTTCTAGCAGATTCCATTCCATCGACATCAGATCATTTGTTCTGGAATAGGAGTCTAGAGTCATTTGAGTTCCTTGAGACTTATAGTCATCAGTGGTAGGTTCTCTCACCATCGACAGTTTTGGGAATACATCAATGTCCCCTGATCGATGGATTCTTCCAAGTGTTCGACCTCAACAAATCTATTCACACTTGTTAGATTGCACTCTGTACCTTGATTCTCATTTTCATTATCAGTGGGTGATCTCGCGTCTGTTAAAGTTATACATCAATCACCACTAATCAGATGATGGACTACTATGTTCAACCTTGACACATCTATTTGCATAGTAGGACATGTACCCGTAGTGGTTCATGTAGAAGACCTTCCATCTTGGTGGCATTCCATATATGCTACTTCCTTGATCGTGCCAGTAGTCATGAGATATTTGTTGATGTAATTGTAACTTCGGAATGTATTCACTTGTATTTCTTATGTATTCTAACCCGCTTTTTATTCCAGGATGTATTTGTAATGTACTTGAGTCATGTCATGCCCCGATGTTCCTATCAGGAGGTTCTATAATGTAAACAAGTCATGTCAAGTCATTATGGGTAACCCTCCTATTGGTTAAGGGTTAAAGTCCCCGCAGTTCCAGGGAACTCGAGTTATTAGACTCACCTAGTGAATTCAGCCCTAGTTGGGTTTAGTCAAGTCGAGAATTAGTATAAATAGAGAGCTAGCCTCTCTATTTAACACACACTCACTCACACTCAGTTGTAGCGCATAGCTGAGGAAGAAGAAGACACTGGGGCAAAGAAGAAAGAGGTTACTGCTATCGAGAGATCATCTTACTATTTGGGGTTTTACTTTTGGTGTTGATTCTATCTTTGAGAAAGTTGCAGGGTTTTACCCATTTATGGTTTCCCTGAAGAAAAACACTGTGTTCAGTGTCTCTTGTGTTTGATTGGTGTGCTTGTTATTCTCTCAGTTAAAGATCCTAATATAATGCTAGCTTAATGTTAAAAATCTAACATGATATCAGAGCTAACCTAAGAAGAAGACACTGTGCAGCTGCGGGAACTAGGGATTCCTACTTTGTGGATCTCTCTCCACATATTTTCATCAAAATAAGGTTGGAATAACTCTCCTCCTTAGGGCGCATCTTTCTGCTGAAGCAGAATCCAATTCTGAGGTTTTTCAGTTTTGGACCCGACACTACTGTCGAAAATTAGGGCTTTCCATAGAAGTGGAATTTTTCAGTGAGCTCAGGCCTAGATTGATATCCTCCTCAATATCGAAGTTACGGATCAAAATCAAATCATTTGGTGGGACAGAACTCCAAAAAAGAAAAACCCTAATCTGCTCCTGAACCAGCACTGCAGAATTTCAGCTCCAAATCCAGATCCGACATCTTAACCTGGTAAGATATAAATATTTTATATTTCCATTTGAGGTTCTTAGTTAAGATGTCTCATCATACCAATCTTGATGAAAATCTTGAGAGAGATGATAACTTCCAAGCCTGGAAATATAGGATCTCCCTGGTCCTGGAAGAAAATGAGTTGGACCCCTCTATCAGTGAGGAGGTTCCAGTTCCAGAGGGAGATGAGGCAAAGGCCTTGCATAAGAAGAAGTTGGTTATGGAAAAGAGGATCATTGCTAATTCAATCAAGGATCACCTCATACCACAGGTGTCCTCCCTAAAAACACCTAAAGCTATGTTTGATTCCCTAACCAAATTGTTTGAAGGGAATAACATAACACGGAAGATGACTCTAAGAAACCAACTAAAGAATGTGAAGATTCAGAATGTAGAGACCATCCAATCTCTACTTCACTAGATTTTCTCAAATCAAGCAACAACTGGAAGTAGTAGATGAAGAATTGGAAAATTCAGAGATTGTAATGACCACCTTGAATGGTCTCCCTAGATCATGGGACTCCTTTATTCAAGGAATCTATGCCAGAAAGAAGTTAGTCAAGTTCAGCAGACTATGGGAAGAGTGCACTCAAGAAGAATCTCGAATAGCAGCTCGAGAAGAAAATATGGGAAGTGACGATCAAGATCTCACAGTACACTCCAAGAAAACTAGAAGAAGTTCTCATCATCCCAGAGGTAAGCACTCTCACAAAGATAACACTAGAAAAGATTTGTCTAGAATCAGATGTTATACATGTGACGAGAAAGGACACTATGCTAGATAATTCCCTAGAAACAAAAATGTCTCTCACAAGAATAAGGGAAACAAGAGAAGACATCATGCTCATGCTACAAAGGATGATGAACCTTCTACAAAGAGAACCAGATATGAAAGTGAAGATTCTTCAAGTGATGAAGAATATGTTTTCATCTCCTCTCTTATGGGAAACATTACTAATGGAAGCAATGATTGGCTTATAGACAGTGGGAATTCCAAACATATGACAGGGTTCCAGGAATCCTTTGTGAAACTATTAGAACATGAATCACCTCACAAGGTGAAGCTTGAAGATGAATACCAATATCCAATAAAAGGTAGTGGGGAATCCTCCTATAAGCTAGACTGTGAAAAGTCTATGACAATGAAGGAAGTATTGTTTGTACCAGGAATAAAGAAGAACCTTCTCTCCATATCTGCATTAGATGCAAAAGGAATGAGGGTTTCATTTATAGATGGCCAAGTCATCATGTGGCCAAAGTGAAAGACTATTGATGATGCAGTAGTGATTGGGGAACAAGAAGGAGGTTTGTACAAATTGAAGGACCATCCAGAACAAGCCTTGGTCCATGACATAGTAGAGCCAAATGAACTTTGGCATAGAATTCTTGCACATGTGCATTACAGAGCACTACCACTTGCAAGCAAAGTTGTTGAAGGTCTTCCAGAAATACAAGCAAAACATGATGGGGTCTGCAAAGGATGTGTGAAAGGAAAGAACATGAAGAAGACATTTTCAATTAGCAAGAGCAAAGAAAAAGGAATCTTGGAAATCATCCACTCCGATGTATGCTAACCAATGTCATCAAAATCACTAAGCGGGTATGTATACTATGTTTCTTTCATTGATGACTTTTCTAGGAAGACATGGATTTACTTCATGAAGAACAAAGATGAAGTATTTAGCAAGTTCAAGGAATTCAAAGCCTTGATCGAGAATCACACAGAAAAGAAGATCAAGACCTTTCGATCAGATAATGGCGGAGAATTCACATCAAATGAATTCAAAGAGTTATGCAAATACTCGGGGATTAAGAGGGAGTTGTCCACCCCATATAATCCACAGCAGAATGGGATTGTAGAAAGGAAGAACAGAACTATCATGGAAGCTGCAAGATCTATGCTTCATGATTAAGATCTTCCTATGCATCTATGGGCAGAAGCTACAAGAATAGCAGTGTATGTACAGAACTGTACTCCACACAGAGTATTTGAGAACAAGACACCTGAAGAAGTCTTTTTCGGCAAGAAACCAAAATTCAGCCATCTCAGAATATTCAGCTATCTAGTGTACATACATATTCCGAAAGAGAAGAGGACAAAATTAGATCCTTCAGGAAAGAAGGGTATATTTGTGGGATACTCTGAAAGTTCAAAGGCTTACAGAATATACTTCCCAGGATTCAAGAAGATCGACATCAGTAGGGATGTAACATTTGATAAAGACACAGCTTACAACAAATCTAGAAAGAAACCTGTTGAAGTTCCTAAAGAGGCAGAAGCACCCAGGATTCAGGATACAACCATGAACGAAGAAACTCAAGAAGAAGATCGAGAATTTGAAGAACCACAAGAACCTGTAGATCCACCTCAGAAGAAGAATCCTCATAAGAGGAAACCTGATTGGGTACAAGAAGCTATCCAAGGTGCGGAAATATATGGGGCTCCATAAGAGAATCACAAAGAAAGAAAGAGGACCAGATCCTGCTCCGAATATGTAGCTCTATTATGTGATTTCCTCGATAAAGAACCTTCCAATTATGAATAAGCGGTAGAATGGAAAGAATGGAAGGATGTTATGATTGAAGAATATCAATTGATCATGAAGAATGATGTTTGGGATGTTGTCCCAAGACCAAAACGGAAGTCTATCGTAACTTCCAAATAGATCTACAAGATCAAGCATGCTACAGATGATAGCATTGAAATATATAAAGCAAGATTTGTTGCTCGTGGTTTCTCCCAGAAAGAAGGAATCGATTATGAAGAAACTTTTGCACCTGTAGCCAGATACACTTCCATTAGATCAATACTTGCTCTAGCTACAGTGATGAAATGGAAAATACACCAAATGGATGTTAAGACTGCTTTCTTGAATGGTGTAGTAGAAGAGGAAGTGTATGTGGAACAACCACTTGGTTTTGAGACACATGACAGGGAATCTCATGTGTGTAGATTGAAGAAAGCCCTGTACGGTTTGAAACAGGAACCTAGGACATGAGATGGCAGAATTGATAGCTTTCTATCTAGTTTGTGCTTTACCAAGAGTAAAGCGGATTTCAACCTTTACTACAAGGTTGAAGATGGAAACCCAGTGATGCTCCTACTGTATGTAGATGATTTTTTTGTAACAGGTATGGATGGGTTGATTGTTGATACGAAGAGAAAGCTTGCTGCCGAGTTTGAAATTAAGTACTTGGGTATGATGCATTATTTTATAGGAATGGAGGTGTGGTAGAATGTAGATGGAATTTCCATGGGACAAGGGAAATATACAGTAGAGATCCTGAAGAGGTTTGGGATGATGGACTACAAGGATATGGCCACACCTATGGCATTGAACCTAAAGCTATTGAGTGATGCTTCATCATAGATGGTTGATGCTATGATGTATCGTCAGATGATTGGGTCCTTGGTGTACCTGACGAACACGAGACCAGATATTTGCTTTGCTATGAACACCTTGAGCTAGTTTCTGACAGATCCAAGACATGTTCACTTGATTGTTGCAAAGAATATTCCGAGGTACCTAAGGGGTACAATTGATTATGGACTCACGTATAAGGTGAGTCAGAAGATTAACCTAGAGGGTTATGTTGATTCAGATTGGGCAGGTAGTGCCATCGATAGGAAGAGCACTTCAGGGTGTTGCTTCAATATGGGATCAGGTGTGATCTCTTGGTTTAGTAGGAAGCAATCCTGTGTGGCATTGAGTACAGCTGAAGCAGAGTATGTCACGGCTTGTTCAGCTAGTTGTGAGGCAGTATGGCTAAGGAAGGCACTGTCTGATATATTTGATCTCCAGTTGGATGCTACTTGTATATATTTCGGCAACCAGAGTTGTGTGAAGTTGTTGGAGAACCCCGTGTTCCATTACAATTCGAAGCATATTGAGATCAAGTATCACTATATCAGGGATATGGTGTAGAGGGGAGCAGTGAAGCTCTAGTATGTTGCGACAAACGAACAGATAGCTGATGTGTTGATGAACCAATTAGCCAGAGTGAAGTTTGAGCACTTCAGGGAGAAGCTTGGTGTTCTTCAGATCGAGGTTCCCTCCAAGGGGAAGTGATGAGTCCGTGAGCCATTCTGACATGGTGAGAGGATTGGTTCCTTCCATGTCAGATATGAGTGCTGATCCATTCTGATATGATTGTAGGATTGGTTCCTAAATGATCATATATAAGGACTATTGCCATTCTTGGAATGGACCTGCCTGGTCAGGTACCAGGAATATTCAATCTAGTACTGAGGGCATTTCTGATACGAATGTAAGATGTAGTCTTACATGATCAGATGTGAGCACATGGCCATTCTGATGTGATTGAGGGATGTGCTCCCACTTAATCAGATATAAGGGCTATTACCATTCTTGGAATGGAGCTTCCTGGTGAGGTACCAGGAAAACTCAGTCTGGGACTGAGGGTCATTCTAATATGACTATGTGATGTGTTCTCACATGATTAGATATGAGTGCATGGCCATTCAGATGTGATTGAGGGGTGTGTTCCCACTTGATCAGATATAAGGGTTGTTTCCATTCTCTAGGAGAATAGAGGCACCTGGTCAGTTACCAGGAACCCTCTGTCTGGGACTGAGTGCCCTTCTGACATGGTTAGAGGATTAAGTTCCTTCCACGGTTAGATGTAAGTGTTGTGCCTTTTCACAGATGGTAGTATGTGTGTCCTACCATGCTGGTGATTGTAAGTGCTGATCCTTTCCACAGATGATAGTAGGTGTGTCCTATCATGCTGGTGGATGTGAGTGCTGTGCCTTTCCATAGATGATAGTAGTTGTGTCCTATCATGCTGGTGGTTATAAGTGCTGAGCCTTTTCACAGATGATAGTAGTTGTATCCTATCATGCTGGTGAATGTGAGTGCTGGGCCTTTCTGATGTGATTATAGAATTGGTTCCTACATGATCAGATGTGAGTGCTGGGCGTGCCTTTTTGACATGGTGTTGGATGTGTTCCTCTCATGGTCAGGTGTAAGTGTTGGGTGGGCCATTCTGACTTAGTGTTAGATATAAGCACTGAAGAATACCTACATGGAGGCTAGGCCTACAACCAGCATGAAAAAGGGTTGGCTCTGTAGAACTTCCTATGACGAGAAGAATCATGACATAGAACCCGTGATGATCCAGTGATGATAATCCATTAGTGATGATCTAGATCCAGTGATGATCCAGATCTAGTGATGATGTCTAGTGATGATCTAGATCCAGTGATGATGTTCCAGATTGAGTGATGATCCAGATCCGATGATGAAGATGACTTGAATATGAAGATCACAAGAACTTAACGATGATCTAGATGATACAGAGAAGAAGACTTGTGCTGATAAATTGTGTCGAGAGAATACCTTCCTAGTTAAGAGGGAGTGTTGATGTAATTGTAACTTCGGAATGTATTCACTTGTATTTCTTATGTATTGTAACCCGATGTTTATTCCATGATGTATTTGTAATGTAATTGAGTCATGTCATGCCCCAATGTTCCTATTGGGAGGTTCTATAATGTAAACAAGTCATGTCAAGTCATTGTGGGTAACCCTCCTATTGGTTAAGGGTTAAAGTCCCCCCAGTTCCAGGAAACTAGGGTTATTAGACTCACCTAGTGAAGTCAGCCCTAGTTGGGTTTAGTCAATTCATGAATTAGTATAAATAGAGGTCTATCCTCTCTATTTATCACACACTCACTCACACTCAGTTGTATCACATAACTGAGGAAGAAGAAGACACTGGGGCAAGGAAGAAAGAGGTTACTGCTGTCGGGAGATCATCTTACTGTTTTGGGTTTTACTTTTGGTGTGTTATAACTAGATATTGTTCTTAGTTTATCTGTTATTTTTGTCCTAATTTTCAACTGTTGGTTTAAAATGATTTTACATTTTATGTTGATTTTAAGAATTTTTGACAATCAATCATTTTGGTTGGATTTAATGCTTTTAATGGTTGAATTATTTCATTATTTTTGTTTTAAGGTTTGTCTTTTGGGCTTATCAGTTAATATGTACATATTTAAGCTTTCAAAAACTTATAATAAAATTTTATTCCAAGTTTCGATTTATAATCTAACTCTCATTTTTTAGTCCTTTGTCAAATATTTTCATGAGGAGATTCCTATAGCAGCTATGTTTTTCCTATTTTTGTCATTGTCATTGGGAGAATATTACGAGGAGATGGAAACCAATTCGGAAAAACCAAGAGATTTTTTTGTTCATAACATACTCATTTAAAAAAACCTCTCTCATTTTTTGTACAGGTATCCTGTATCGAGAGATAGGAAGGTGTCTTTGAGAACCAAATTTTCAGAAATTCGCCAAATTTCCCCAAATCCGATTTGTTATTTTTGGGTTAATTGTCTTTAAATATTTTGAGTTATCATGTAACTAATTGATGTAACTGTTTCAAATTTCGACCAAGAAGGTAGTTATGGAACTACTTTACTTTTGTAATGATAAAAGGAAGACAAACATATAGTTTTGGGGTGGGATTTATCACTCAAGGAGAGGCTTTTGGAGCTTTGATTTCTCAAGCTAGCACTTATAACTCTTATGTAAGTGGATGACTATTATTGATTATATATAAATTGATAATCCCTTTTACCAATCATTCTTTTTCAGTTCTGATCTGGTTGATTGCTCAGTCTACAATTTCATTTCATGTTTAAAGGTTTATTCATGTAAATGCTTATAGCCTGTGGATGAAGTTAGTGTTTCATGTGTAATGTTTATGGTTTATTGGAATGTGTTTGATCCCCAGTTTATCCAACTTGCATGATTCAGTTGTGTATTAGCTTGTTGTTGTTTATTTCCTCTTTGATTGATGATTTTTTCAACCAAAACCCTTAAAACCAATTTTATTTTATTTTTATTTGGGATTGTGTTGGCTTGTTCTTCTAGTAGTCTGAGAACAATTTATGGCACTAAAATATTTGGCACCATTGCCGGGGATGAAGCTGAAGTATATATTCCCTGGGATATCATTATTCATCTGATTTTGAGAGGTGAACAAAGTCAAAAAATCTTTTAGACTACAATTTTTCACCGGTGACTCCACAATTAAAGATTCCACTACAAGCAGAATTTTGTTGATAGAAAAATGAAGAAGCCAAATGGAAAGACTGGGTATCAGCTTGTTACTTTCCTCCATGAGGTTTTTTTCTTATTCATTAGTTCTTTCCTGTCTTTCCCATTTCATGTAAAAGAATTATATTTTGTTTTGTCTATTCCAATGATCATAAACCTTCAAATACATATCCTTCTTTGGAAGAAGAAAATCTGCATTCTTCTTGTTTTATTGATGTTGATCATATTCCTTCATTTGAAATACATGTGCAGCATGATATACATATACCCATATCTCTTGAAGCTGATTATTTTGGTCATCTTGTAGAGAATAAAGCTAATCTTTTACCTTCTACCATCACTGCTGAAACTTGCGAACATCTTGTTGAACCTCATTTTCAACTCAAAGATTTTCAGTCTAGACTCAGATAGAAGATGTTTAAACCTCTTAGGCTTCCATCTCTCTTACATCCTTACCCTTCCTACTTCGTTGAATATCTTCCCCATTTTAGTGGAAAATACCATATTACAGCAGAGAAGCATTTAGAATCTTTTCATAATTTCATTGATAATTTTGAAATCATGCATGAGGATGTTGTCATGAGGTTATTTTCGAAATCCTTTGTTGCAGATGTTGGGTTTTGGTTTCGAAATTTAAAAGGTGATTCAATTGGATCGTGGGAAGAGTTACATGATGTCTTTTTGTAGTATTGGGGTAAGAAAAAATTGTATAATCAATTTCTTTCCGAATTTTATAGTTTGAAAAGAGAGAATGAAAATCCAATTACTAAATTTATTTGGAGGTTTCAAAGTTTTTATATCAGTATGCCTCTAGAGATTAGACCTTCAGAAAAACTTGCTATGGTATATTATGTTATGGCTCAACATTCAGATCTTTTCTTTTTCCTATTAGAAAGGAAATCATCATCTTTAAGACAATTGTTTGAGGATGCAAAAGGAGTGGAGGAGAACATTTGAGCTTGCAAAATGCTTTGAGATCAGGCTCATGTTGAAGATATACAAGCTTATGAACATGAAGAAGAATGTAGGTATCATTCAGATTTAAGACAGTTTTCTTCATCATTTTCAGATTTTCATATGAATAAGGATATAAATGGCACTTGTGTTGATTCTTCATATCAATTTGCTGACTTTTTCAATTATAATATACTTTCAGTGGATTATAGTAGAAATTTCTTAGTTCCTGCTATGAGATTATCATGTTATGAAGAAGAAGTTGCTGCTCTTCAACCTCTTACTATTGATATAAGAAATAAGTTTCCATTCTTGACTTATGGTCACTTTCAGAATTTTATTTGTTCAATTTTTAATCAAGGGTTTTATTTAAAGGTCGAAAAGCAGTTTGAAAAGCCCTTGGTTTTCATTCTTGATCCAAAGTTTAAAAAGAACAGAAATGGAGAGGAAGAGAATGCTTCACTTTATGATGAATATAATATAAACATTGAAGTTTTAAATCAGAAATTTCATGATCTCATGGCTTCTTGGTTGTATTTTTCAAAGGTTTCTAATGCTCCATCTTTTGGCATACTTCCTATTTCCAGTCATAAGTATCAGCTGCCTACAAACTCTTTATTGC
Source organism: Pseudotsuga menziesii (assembly GCA_001517045.1). Classification (NCBI taxonomy): domain Eukaryota; kingdom Viridiplantae; phylum Streptophyta; class Pinopsida; order Pinales; family Pinaceae; genus Pseudotsuga; species Pseudotsuga menziesii. The sequence continues at coordinate 500,127 of LPNX010818411.1, read as the reverse complement.
ATTTATCACATCTTTTGTGGGTTTTCTCAAACAATAGCATGCATGGAATTATGATTCTGACTCAAATGGTTTCTTGGCTTCACTGGAAGTATGATTACACTTGATTGGGTTGTTTCCTTCGATTAGAAGTAGGAGTAAATAGAAAAATAAGCTCGCTATATGAGCATGTAGATTCTTTTCAGTATGCTAGTTTGTAGCAGTATTTTGTCATTTCAGAGGTATGTGTTCAGAGTTTGAGAAAGTTGCAAAGATTTGGTAAATGACTCCATCACCCAATGAATAAGGCACAAGGTCTACAAGTTCTTGAAGCCACACAAGGAGGACTTCATCCCGCAGCAAGAGATAGATGTTTTAACTAGATCTTGTTCTTAGTTTATCTGTTCTTTTTGTCCTAATTTTCAACCATTGGTTTAAAATGATTTTACATTTTATGTTGATTTTAAGAATTTTTGACAATCAATAATTTTGGTTGGATTTAATGCTTTTAATGGTTGAATTATTTCATTATTTTAGTTTTAAGGTTTGTCTTTTGGGCTTATTAGTTGATATGTACATATTTAAGCTTTCAAAAACTTATAATAGAAGTTTATTCCAAGTTTCGATTTATAATCTAACTCTCATTTTTTAGTCCTTTGTCAAATATTTTCATGAGGAGATTCCTGTAGCAACTCTGTTTTTCCTTTTTTTGTCATTGTCACTGGGAGCATATTACGAAGATATGGAAACGAATTCAGGAAAACCAAGAGAGGTTTTTGTTCATAACATACTCATTTAAAAATATCTCTCTCATTTTTTGCATTGGTATCCCGGATTGAGAGATATGAAGGCGTCTTTGAGACCCAAATTTTCCGAAATTCACCAAATTTCCCCAAATCTGAATTGTTATTTTTGGGTTAATTATCTTTAAATATTTTGAGTTATCATGTAACTAATTGATGTAACTATTTGAAATTTCGACCTAGAAGGTAGTTATCGAACTACTTTACTTTTGTAATGATAAAAGGAAGACAAACATACAATTTTGGGGTGGGATTTTTCACTCAAGGAGAGGCTTTTGGAGCTTCTATTTCTCAAGATAGCACTTATAACTCTTATGTAAGTGGATGACTGTTATTGACTATATATAAACTAATAATCCCTTTTACCTGTCATGCTTTTTCATTTTTTATCTGGTTGATTGCTCAGTCTACAATTTCATTTCATGTTTAAAGGTTTATTCATGTAAATGCTTATAGCCTGTGGATGAAGTTAGTGTTTCATGTGTAATGTTTATGGTTTATTTGAATGTGTTTGATCCCCGTTTTATCTAACTTGCATGATTCAGTTCTGTATTAGCTTGTTGTTGTTTATTTCCTCCTTGATTGATGAAGTTTTCAATCAAAAATAAAAACCAAAACCCTTAAAACCAATTTTATTTTATTTTTATTTGAGATTGTGTTGGCTTGTTCTTCTAGTAGTCTGAGAACAATTTCTTGCACTAACATGGTGTTGATTCTATCTCTGAAGAAGTTGTGGGGTTTTCTCCATTTATGGTTTCCCCAAGGAAAAACACTGTGTTCATTGTCTCTTGTGTTTGATTGTTGTGCTTGTTATTCTCTTAGTTAAAGATCCTAATATAATGCTAGCTTAATGTTAAAAATCTAACAATATCATCTCTCGTGATTTGATTCCAGTGTATATCAGATATATTCAACTATTATGGAGATCTTGATCTATTTTAAATATTCATCCACTTTGGAGATTTTGATCTATTGTATATTGTATGTGGCGATGACCACACATGTCACATTTTGTATCTCATGCCTATTCATGGCCATTATACTCTTATGTATCTGGGATTGCTCCATGTATTTGTAGTCACATGTAGAGATTTATCATTGTATTGTACTGATGGATGGCTGGTTCTTCCACCTGGGTCTTCATTACTCCACTTCTGGGATGGATTTTATAATGTATTTTGGCCATCATGTTACCCCTCTAACCTCACACATTAGGGGGCATCTGTTATAGCTGATTTTACGATACATGGTTGATCACATATTTATGGCCTTCCCTGTCCCTCTGAAGACTCTATGAACCCCATGTGTTAGAATAATCAACCCATAGTTACCCATATTTGACATTTAGTTAATCATTTTTGTCTTATTCCTAGATTCCTAGATTCCCTCTCTATGCCAGTTGACTTCCACATGTTCCTAGAAGTCAATACTTGCTAAAGTGGGTCATGGAGCACTTTGGAATCATCATGGAAATATATCTAGCAAGTTTGATTTATTCTTAGTTCCTTAAAGCACATGTCTACTTTTTTCTGAAACTTGCCTTGCTTTACAATAATTTTAAGGCAAAAAGGAAAAGCTAGTCTAGGGGAGCTTGCCTTGTTTTTTGACCACATAATCCTCCTTTATTTTCTCCAAAAAAAGGCATGAATGAGTTTTATTTCCACCACTTATTATCTTTCCCACTTGTTTTAGCTAATTTGTGAGGATTTTCATAGATTTGGAAAGTCCTTTTTGCACCATGGGGGATTTGATTTGATTTAGTAAGCCTGTTTTTTTACCAATTTGAATAGAAACCTTGTGCTTTCAAATCTCTCATGTAATTATATATTTCAGCATCCTATTACTTCATATGGTTGGTGTTACAGCTGATTTTACCACACATGGTAGATCACACCTTATGGCCTTCCCTGTCCCTCTGCAGACTCTTTGGACCCCATGGACCATTTTTGTACCTTTGATGTTTCCAAGATCATCCCTAAAAACACTCATTATTTGTTGTACGTGACTTTTAAACCCTTTCTCGTGTATACACATGGATATAACCCTTAAACCCGTGTACATCAGGATGTGTGCAAAAGGCCAAATATTTTTGGAGTTTTCCTTGATGTGGATCCGAGTCACTTGTCTCCTGGCATTCCATATGCCTCGATATCGCTCGGATTTGACCTTCCATTACCCCAATTAACCACCATGTAAGGAACCCTTTGGATACATTGAAGGGGGAGAATTGAAGAGCGAGAAAACAATAGTGCAATGTTGCCATAGCTTGCTTATACTTGAGTATGCATCCCTTTGTCCCTTGGAGCACTTGGGGTTCTTCTCCAGCTTGCTCTTGCTTGTGAGCTTGCTATCGAGAGATAAAGGATTGAGGTGGTGGAGGACCAAGTGGAGGAATCAATTTCTTCGGTTCGTAGACGTGCCGACAAAGGTTGTCACTCATGTAATCTTTGATTTATATTAATAGAAATATCTTTTCCTGTCCAATAATGTGCATGTAAATGAATATTGAATCCATGGATGCTTTTAATTTCTTATACATTATCAATTATATATGATAGAGTAGGTCTAACACCATTATATCTCATGCTTGTCTTGTTTGATGTTGTTGAGAGAGTAGATTGTTAACACAAGCAAGATTGGAAAAAGCTCAACGAGGATCTACATCAACCGTCCGGAATAAGGTATGTTTCAAGATCCTTTAGTGTTAGATGTTTTATTTCTCTTACATATTGGGAAGGGATTGATTTCTATGCTTTCTCTGTCTATTGTGGTACACCCCAATCCATAGGAAGTTTTATCCATAACGGAATTGGCGACCATACTAGGGAGTTCCTAGTCATTTCCTTTGGGGGTTTTGTCGGCATTCAATGTTCTTGAATTGATCTGATTTCTCTATTTCTGAGTTAAGTCTAGGGGCATGGTTGCCCAGTAGTGTCTTACAGAAGTAAATTTTGTCTCATCTTGTCTATTTGCCTTTTCTTTATCTCTTTTTCTTCCTGTATGCAGGTTTTTCTTTCACAGTCAAGTGTACACGTGGGTTTTCCTAGAATAGTCGCGTATATACGCGGATTTACTGAGAATAGTCGTATATGCCCTGATTTTTGCCTTTTTGGGGAATATTAAGTGTTGTTGGGTGATTTTGTATTATTTTTGAGTCTTCTTGGATGCTTCTAGAGTCTACATACATACCTGTTTCTTACCAGAGACACCTTGTTAGTTTAAATTTTTGAAAATGTTCTTTTCATTTCATTTTCTATTTTTCGTTTTGGGATTAGTGGATTAGGTATCTTTTACCTTAGGGATTTGCTTGGGTGTTATCTCGTAGTGCTTGTAGAGTCTGAGAGTTGTAGATTCATACTTTTGCTTTTTATCTCATTTAATTCAAAAAATACAAAAACATTTTCTTTTTTCATCATTATGCATTGTTTGCATTTTGCATTTGCATGGTACTTGCATTAGGTTTGCTTGGAGAACGTTAGTCAGATTTTCATATAGGAATGATTGCATATTCATTTGAAGGAAAATTTTGCACTTCACATAGTAGCATACTCTGTTCTTCATTTGACACAGTGCATTTGCATTGATTGTTAGGTGTGCATTTTACTTCTTGTTGCATCATAACATCATTAGTTGCACGACCATTTGCCCTTTGAGTAATAATCCAATTAAAATCAACGCATAATAAAATGAATTACACTCTTTTCTTTTAGAGGGTGCACTAACAAGACTAGGTTTTAGGGTCTTGGAATAGTTCATTGTGAGTAAATTCTCCAATACCACTAAACAAAACATTTATGTGTCTGTCCAGGTGAGAGTGTGAAATTCCTTTATATAATTACTATTCTCAAGATCCTCCTCTTACAAGGGAGTTAAGCACGAGGCAGTGTGATCGATTATGATTGGGATGACCCCTGGTTGTAACTGAGTAGCACTAGAGATATTTCTAGGATTGTATTCATATCTGGGGGCTCTTTTGAGAGCTTCAAGATTTGCTACCCTACCCATACGGTCAATCCTGCCTACGACTGTCTACATGAGCATTGATTATATTGAGGTGACCTTAGTTTTCTTACCTAGGTTATCAAGGGGGTACTTCACAGAGGTTATTCTGTAGGTGTCCTGGCCAGGCAAGGGTCTGACAGCATAGTCACTATATGCGTTGAAGGTGAGGGCCACTATAATTGGTTAAAAACCTCCACTTGTTGTGTATGGGAGTCTCAAGCCTCTCCTAGGTGAGACATACCTCCTTCATTCGGGAGCTCACATATCCTATCCTTATTTGCTTATGATTTGGATTTACATTTTATAGGTGTATGCTCTGTGCATGCTAGTTTGCCTAGGGTTTTCATAATTAGGTCGAGTCTTTTCATTTTTTGAGTCATTGTGGATTCAGGCACGGTGCTTTGTCGTTCTTGTCATTTAGCAGGAATTCCTCCTTCCATGTCTCCTCCTCCTTTCAGAGAGAGAAACAGACAGTCCGGGTGGACTACTTCTCACTTTGATTCACACACTATGGGAGATCATGAGGATGAAATTCTAGAGATGTCCTCTCCACCTCACAAGGTTGGGGAAGAAGATCCTACTCCTGTATATGATCCTTCACCAGAAATACCTTCACAATCTAGTTATGATCCCTAATTCACAGGTTGTTAGTATTGGTTACCAGGCGACGAGACTCATTATGAACCCACAAGCACTAGTCATGTTCGTTATGGCATGCCTGATATTTCTGCACCCAATCTAGCACATCATGTTGAGTCGAAAGTTGAACCTAGCACTATGCTTGGGGGCACTCCTATTCCTTTCCATGCAGAGATATTTGCGAGCACTAGTCACATTACACCTTCCATCCCAGCAGTGGAAGAAACCTCACATGTACGTCTTAGACCTAGTGTTAATAATCCTATGCAGATAACAGAACCGAGACAAGTGAACATTGCAAACACAACTTACATTCCTTCACATGTCTCTTTGTCCTCGAACCCTACTCCTTCAAATGCATTTTTGACAACCCTTCATCCCCCTCATTCACGTGGTCTTTCAGGCCAGAATATTGCTACTAGCCATGTTCATGCTGCAACTGCTCACACGGTAGTATCTCAGAGTCAAGTACCTCCTGTTGTATCGGGAGGTCACATCCCTGTTTCTGGGTCATCTTATGGTCCATCTCAAGGACTTCCCCATATCCCTAACTATAGAAATTCGCATGGGACATCCCATGGGACACCTTATGGAGCTTCTCATGGACAGTCTTATGGACTGCAGTATGGACAGAACTATCAACCCTATGGGTACGGGTATCAACAACCTACTTACTCTTCCAATTATGGCTTTGTAGCACCACATAATCAAGGTACCTCACATCACAATGCTTCCATGCAGCCCTATACGGTTCAAATGGGAGGAGGTTATTATGGCCAAGGCCATGGTATTTATAGCAATCAACCTTACATGAACCAGAACTATCAGGGAGTGTGGCATAGACCGGATCAACCTCGTCTCCCTTTTCTCGCAACATTGAACTTATCTGACTTATCGAGACTTATGAACAATCTGGTATATCATGACCTGGCCTAGCGAGTCATCCCTATCAAGCTTCCTTCGGACATTCCCAAGTTCGAGGGTAAAGTTAGAGAAGATCCTAGTGAGCATGTCACTATTTTTCACCTTTGGTGCTCTTCCAATTCCTTACATGACGATTCAATCTGTTTGAGGCTATTTCAACGCACCCTCACAGGGCCTGCAGTTAAATGGTATATAGAGTTACCAAGGGGGGCATATGCTTTATTTGATGACCTTGCCATGACTTTCCTCAATCACTTTCAACTACCCGTACGTTATGACGTTGGTACCGAACTCTTGTCAACATTTCAACAAGACAAAGCCACACATATCTTGAATCATATTCAAGAGTGGCATAGCCAAAAGCAGTTGATTAAAGCCTTTACACCACCAGAATTTCTCCTTGAGTGGTTCCTCAAGTCATTGTTACCTTACATCGCCAAGGATGTTTCTACATCCAGAGTCCAAAACGAGGAACAAGAAATCTTAAGGGCACAAGAGTTGGATTTGATCTATGCTCAATATGGACTTTTGTATGAGATTATACCTAATGCTTCGTGATCTAGTTTTCATCCCAAGTTCAATCCTGGGCCACATGTTAATGGAATTGTGGGCTCTACAAGTACCAAACCTGTGGATTCGATTGCAAAACAAGTGAGCCAATTGTCAATTAATCAATCTGCATTGGGACAAGCCACAGCTTCGTCTCAACCTACCCAATCGGTGAGTGTACTTTCTGTGTAATCATCGGACCTAAAGGGCAACCAATAGCCTGGAAGGAATAAGAAAAAAGGGAAAAATAATCATAAGGGTGGGAATAAGAATGAAAATGCTAATTATAATGACAAGAACGCTTGTAATGCTGGGGGGGACAAGTAGACTAAACATAAGGTAAAGTTCCCTTGCAAGTTATGTAAGGAGGACCATCTCACTCACTTGTGCCCTCATATGGAAGATGCCTCGAGGTTCATAGCACAAGGCCCAGCTGTGCTAACTAATCCTTTACCTAACAATCAAAATATGAACTCGAGGACCATTGATCCTCATTGTGCATCAGGTGGAGATCAAAATCCATTGGAGGCCAATATTGGTCACAGTTGCATCAATATGGTGCGCGCTGCTAAGGTTGTGACTCGTGTGAAGGATTATGGTTCGTCACAACCGGACCTTGGAAAGGAACCCGCTCCACCCGAGAGCCCTTTGCATATCGAAAAACCTATGGATAAACCTGAATTTCCACCTTGCATTCCTAAGGGAATCCTAAAGTGTTCAAGGCACAATCCTAATGCTCGAGCCACCTAAAACTATTCCATTGTCAAGGATTTGGGCCAAACTCCTTGTGCGATGTCCGTGCTTAAATTACTTCATACTTTTCCTTCGCAGAGGAGAGCCTTTCTTTCTACTCTTGGGGTTAATGATGATAACTCTTCTTCCGTTATCAAATTTCAAACCATGGGAATACAACCTCGCTTGCCTTACTATGTATCTCTTTTTATTCATGTAGAGTGTCTTAATATGATCATCAAACGCACCATCGTTGATGAAGGTACTATTGCTTTCATGATGTCTTTGTCATTTTGGAAGGGTTTGGGTTCTCTCGAGTTGTCTCAATCCGCTACTATGTTGAAATATTTTGATGGTAGATCATTTCAGCTGCATGGGATTCTTCCTTCTCTTAAGGTCCAATTGGGAGGGAAGACCGTCATGATCTAGGTTGAGGTGGTTGATGCACCCCTTGACTACAATCTTCTGCTAGGACGAAATTGGATGTATAGTATGCAAGCCATAACCTCTTCTCTCTTTCAAGTGATATGATTTCCATTTAATGGAAATATCGTTACGATTGATCAAATCTCATTCCATAATCTGAATATTAATGCATCATCAGGAACTTCTATCCTGATTATCAATCATTCTGAACCGGAAACTGGGAGTGTGGGTGTGGGTATGTATCCGTCTCTTATGGGAACCTTTAGCTGTCTTGTGTTTGTTCTTATGATCGAATCTAGTTTTGTTGGGGCTTCGTCCTCGTTGAATTCGGTGTCTTTTTGTAGTACCCATATGGATTCCTATGTGCTACCTGTATGGGTAGTTGAGTCCTTTCATGCACATGATTTCCTCGACGATGTTTTTCCATCGGATGAAGCCATTATTGAGGCCATGTCTGGGGTTGAGCCACCTTGGGAAGATTTACATCATCGATCATATTTTCTTCCTGAACTCAACCGTATGGAACCTGATGAATTTAGGGAGATTCTTAGCGAGAATACTAGTAGTCTCGTGGTTCCATTGAGCTCTCCTGGTCAGATGGCCGATGGGAACATGGAAAATTTATCACCTACTATTCCTATCAATATTTTTCACGATCCTGGCAAAGTTGAGAATGTCTACATTGGGGCGGGTTGTTCCCCTGATGAGATCAAGGAGTATACTGAGTTATTTAAAGAGTTTCATGACATTTTTGCTTGGTCATACGAGGAAATGATAGGTATTGACCCCCGTATTGTCGAACATGATATTAAGACCTATCCGAATGCGAAGCCATTTTGACAACATTTGCATGCGGTGAATCCTAGAAAAGCACCCGCCATTAAGGCTGAGATAGAGAAATTGTTAAAATCTAGTTTTATCTATCTCATTCCCTTGATGGAGTGGGTTTCAAATCCTGTTCCAGTTGATAAGAAGCAAGGAGCGATCCGTATATGCACTAATTTCTGTGATTTAAATCGTGCTTGTCCTAGGGATAATTTTCCCACACCATTTATTGATCAGATTTTGGATGAGTGTGCAGGAAGCGAGGTATTCTCTTTTATGGATGGTATTTTCGGATATAATCAGATTCAGATCAAACCCGAGGATCAACATAAGACCGCATTTATTTTTCCTTGGGATACTTTGCATATCGGAAGATGCATTTTGGCCTTAAAAATGTCGGAGCTACATTTCAATGGGATATGACCTTAATTTGTCATGATCTCAAAACAATTATTGAAGTGTATTTGGATGACCTTGCTACTCATTCTCATTTGAGAGTGTGTCATCCATACCATTTGAGGTTAGTAATCAAAATATGCTGCCATTAGAAAGTGCATTTAAATCCTCATCAGTGCATCTTTTGCATGTCTGTTGGTCTCTTGCTAGGGTTCATCATATCCAAGGAGGGTATAAGAGTCGATCCCTTAAAGGTTCAGGAAATACTTCAATTGTCTCCCTGGCATAATATTAGACATCATAAACTTCTTCATAAGTTTTTATCTCTGTAATGGTTTCCTCATGAGGGCCTTCTGGACAAGCATTGCAACAATCCTAAGAAAATATCAAATCTTCAGTGTTTTCAGTTATGGTGACATGAGGAGAGTCTTCAACAATGTGTTCAATCATGGGTTCCTTGTGAAGCTCTTCAACATGATTGTCATGGATGTTCCCATCTTCAAAATCTTATTGTGTAATGAGAGATACCTTATATTTTTTAAAAATATGCTTAATTGCTTCCTTTATTAAATAACTACTAGGATGCTCTTTGATGGGAGTATCATGGATCTCCTCTTCACTTAAATGTTCAAGAAGTGATTCCAAGTCTCCAATACTTTGTATCATGGCAAAAGGTCCATCATATGTTTCCATGTGATACTCTATCCTAGATAGGTAGAAGGTAAAGATCTTTTCAAGGAACTTTTTCAAACCATTCATACTACACCAACCATCATGCCACTGCTCTAAAAACATCCAAAGGAATATTGGAAATGAGGTTATACATTTATTACAAAGGCCCTGATAGAACCAACAACAGGCCTCACCCTGAAAAGTACCAGCAAACATTTCCATCATATTGTCTTCATGAAGCACATTGGAGTCAGCCATGAATTGAAGGAAAGATTTGACATGCCAGATGGCCAAATCACCATAATTTCCATGAAATACTGGAAGCCATTTATATGCATCCCCCACACCATCACAACCGTTAGGAAAACCTGGGATGTTTGAGAAATCGATAGGCTAAAAATGTCTGGTTATCTGGGCACCATACTGCTCCCATAATTCATCCATATCAAAATTTATTAGTATGCATTTGATATAACCATTAAACCTTGTACTGAATAGGTGGAGCTATCAAGTGATGAGCTTTAAAGGTTTTAATATGTCACATGGGCTCATCTACACACAACGAAACTTCACAAGTTTATGAGATAACAGGGTTTTATCCCTTCAATGGAGTCACCATGTGAGAATTAAAATATACATTTAAGAGCTCTCACAAAAATTACTTTTTGCTTTTCTTTGTAAAAATAAAAACTGAAAAAAAGTTAGTGGAGTCACCAGATGAAAATTAAAGATCTACTCTAATCCATTCATCAAACAAAGAAAAAACAGAAAGGAAGAAAACAAAAGTCTTACTCGAGAATAAAAAGATTTATCCCCGGCAACGGTGCCAAAAAGTGTTGCCTCCTTTCACACACCGGGGTTACATGGCAAAAATATTCAAACCACTCTGTGTGTCCTTGGTGGCAAGTCTCGAGTCAAGGATGTCACCTTGTTCTTGACTCCTTCGTTCAGGATAACTCCTAATGAAGCCAAGGGGGGTAGACCCTATTAAATTACTAAGGATATTACTTAGTGTGATGGTGTTATATTGATTAAGTTGTTTTGGAGTTTTGAAATTAACCAGTGGAAACAAAAGATAACAAGATGCAAGATTTAAACCATATAAGCATACTAATGACACTCAATATATATATAATCGAAAGAATTGATCAAATAAATCACCAGTGCCTTAAATGGAGTTAACAGAGAAAATAATGTGCTTCCATGCGCTTGAAATAATGTTTTGCAAATGTCTCTTGGTATATTTTAAATTAATGTGGAATGTGAATGAATTAAATTAGGCGAAAAGGGGACTCCAGATATATCCGAGCGGTACTTGGAGTATGTCCAAAAGTGAACTTTCATGGCTACCCGCAAGATTTTTGTGGGCTAGAACGGAGTCTTGGAGACTGTTTTTTGTAACGCACCCATCAGGGTGTGACAGAGATCGGCGCCTCGAGGTCACTTTCCAGTTGTTCCCACTCCTTTGGGTATTTTGCCACCGTTTATAGTTCGTTCGAGGTATTGGATTTTCACCTGATGGTTTGTCAATTTGGGAGGTGAAGACTAATTAATCTAGTCACTCAAGTGCTTTTGATTCAGCTTGCCTAATCAAAAAAACCGCAGCCAAGTACAAAGCATACACACTGGAGTCTTTGTTATTTTTAGTAAATTTTAAAAGAGGTGTTCTTATTAAAAAGAAAACCCTCCAGGAACCTCTTTCGGTCCAAGTGGACCTAAATAAAGGAATCGAGGGGTTGATTTTATTATAATTATCAAAACAATTAATGAAAATGGAATCAGATATACACAACATTGATTTTCTAATTAGTCCTACCATGCATCTCTTTCCCCTTGCGGGTCAATCGAGAAGTCATGGGGTAAGTAGTATGATTAATTTTGAATTGAAAATATGGAATAATATAAAATATTATCAAAGTATACAATCCTGCATGTCAATACTAAACTAGAACAGAAAAAAGGGAAAAATGCAAAAAAGTGAAACAGGCGTGGATCCCCCCTGGGGGATGGTGAATAGGCTCAAAAGAGCCTATTTGAAAAGATTTTTATTTTTATTAGTAGCAATTACAATATCAAAAAACTGAAATTAATCCACCCGTTCCTCATATGGAATGAGACCAAAGGTTTACAAATTGCAAAAATTTGAAATTTTGGGAAGACAGAGACCCCTTGGGGGGTTTCGAATGGTCCAAAAATGATTTCTTAACAGAGCATACTCCTATTTTCTGTTACACATGATAAAAACCATCAATATTATCACAGTTAAATATGCCCAAAATTACTTTGAAAGTACTTTTGGATGAACAAACTTTTTACCCAAAAATTCTAAGTTAAAACTAGTTTTTAATGAAGCAAAAAAGGAACCAAGGAAAGCAAGACTTCCTTGGGATATTGGCCTGCTTTTGGAGAATAAAATATGAAGCATTTAAATTGCTGAATATAAATTTTTATATTCTAAGGAAACAACCATGCATTCAACAAGATTTAGATCTCCTTTCACAGCCTTGAAAAATGACAATTTTCCCTAAAACTAGATCTAGAATGCTTGTAAATTTTCTTTTAGGAAATGAGATCTAGTTTATGAGATTTTGAGGCCGCAATATCTATGTAAAATAAACTCTGAAATTGATAGATCTAAACAGTTTTAAAGCTACAAATAACTAGCCAGACTAATTTTAGAAAAAATTGGAGGAAGAAGAAAAGAAGAGCATTTGTTGCTGGAAGCCTTGAAGATCAACCGAGGAGTTTTTTGGTGGAATGTCAAGGGACTATGACTTTGTATGGTTTTGGAGAGAGTGAAGAAGAAAACTAGATAAGCATCCTCTCCAAGCTAGGAACCTACAACTAAATCCAAAGACTTGCCAAAATACTTGTGAGATCTGGTTAATACATACAAAGAGATTTCATAATAACATGCATATAAACTTATAAAACATACTAAATCTAGATCTCTAAACATGCATCAAAAAGGAAAGAGATGGCCAATAAACTTATTAAGAAACTCCTTTCCTGTCAAGATTATAATAAACTTATTATCAATCTTAGCAATGAATCCACAAGCAATCAACAAATTATGAACATAGATATAGGTTACCTCAGTAAAACATGGAAATGCTCATCCACACATACAATGACATGACACCATATTGCCTCCAAAGCTTCACTTTATTCCAATAGAAAAATATATTACACAATATTACAACAGCAATAGCTCCTCAATCCAACTCTTACTAACTCGGAAAGGAGGCAGGCATGCTTTATTTATACAAAAACTTGAAACCCCGGCCCAGAGGGGGCGCAAATCCGAAGGAGATAGACAGTTGCATCTGAAGTAGATGTTGGGGTTCGGACCTTGAAGGTCCTTAATTTTGGCAACTCCGTGGTTTTGGTGTGAAGCTTGTAAGCGGAGTTGCGGTCCAAAATAGTCTTAGGGGCTTTGGGGTTGGGTCGAAGCCCCTCTTTTTGTAAATGTCCCATGGTTTTTGGGTACCCATGGTTTAAGCCCATGGTATTGTAATAGTGCACTTGTATAAATAGGCACTTATGTAAAAGAGTCAAGAAGGTTTTTGTATTATGATGATATGATGCGAAGAAGCTAGGGTCTATTTTTGGGTTTAAGGTCAAGTCCCAGCTAAGTGCGTGGACGACCTCTGCAGACGAGTGCACAGACGGTTTAGAAGAAAGGTTCTGCAGCTAAGTGTGTAGTTTTGACTTGTTGAGAATATCTGCAGCTGAGTGCACAGATCAGAACTGTGTGTTTTGTAAAGAGTTGAATATAAACATAGTTATGTGGATGTAGCCCCTACACTGGGGGTGAACCACGTATATCTTGTGTTGTGGTGGTTCTTGTTATCTTGTTTCTATTATGTTTTATGCATTTGATAAGTAGATGAATGATAGAGTAAGATAAATTGCTAAGTATTAACTTCGCTGTGAATTCCCAATTAAGGGTTAAGCAAGAAACTGTCTTTTTATCTAAACTGTGAAGCTATTTAAGTGAATGTCGAAGCTCTGTATTACATAATTATTCTTTGTTAATGCTAAAGGTACAATAATATCCCTCTTTGCCTACAGAAACTTGATTCTGCAACACCCCATAGCTATTTCGGGTGAGACTGCAACCTGTTCACAGGTTGTTGCCAAAAGGGCCAACACTGTGGGTCTGTTTGTTGGTGTAAATATAAAGCATAAGAACCCAGGTCTGCCCTAAGCCCAACAAATTGGTTCCGTTGTCGGCTGAACCAGTATCTACTTCAAGAGGGATCTACATTGTACCTAGAGGGATATGTTTTGGAGGCCCTCAGTAAAATAAATCAGTGACTGGATTGAAGATACCTATCTAAAATTTGCTAAACAAGAGAATAAGGACCCTCGTCATAGCTCAGATGACTTCTTGCAAAGGTACTTTTTTTCTAATATCTATGAAATTTTCTTTGCTAGTATCCACATAGAATTGCACCAGTGGTTATCCAGGTTAACAGAAAGAAAGACAAACTTCAAAGAAGATCAGTCTCCTGACTGGACCCCAGAAAGAATTAAGTTGTTGAAAAGTGTGAACAATGCGGTATCAAGAGCTGTTGACTTCTAGACAACGTGAACCCTGGAAGCATTTGTGATGGAGTTCGCCATCGACACACATACTTCTTTCAGCGAAGCAGAACTACAGTTTTTCAAAGGACGAAGGGGTAAGTATCTGAATTCATTAAGTCTGAAAATTGAAATGCTCTTGGCTAAGAAAGGCATATTGCTTATCGAATCCGATTGCTAGATTTATTGCTACTAACCTACGTTTGGAAGCGAAAGTGACTTCGACGAGCAAAGTGGTTTCCTTCGCAATAGTAAAAGATACAAGACTACTCTTGGATCCTATACCCTAGGCTATAATACCGATTATACCTCATTAAGTCCAGAAGAATATGAATCTAAAGAAACCCCTTTTGTTAGAAACCCTCCTATAACCTCGCAGCGAAGATCTGTTATCCCTGAGAACCCGTTGCAGTCTGAAAGTAACCCTAGCCCGAATAGTCCTCTCGCAGGTCAGTCTACCTCAGAAAGTTCCCTTCCTCCTGTTACCAGTCTTCCCCCTCCTCCTCCCCCTCCCCCCCCCCCCTCGATCCAATATGACCCATGTGAATGATGATATCAAGATCCCAGTCTTTAAAGGAACTAGATCAGAGGATCCATAATAGTTTTGGTTCTTATGCGAAGCTTTTTGGACTACTAAGAATATTATGGATCAAAATACAAGAAGAGTGCAGCTGGTCACCTCTTTCAGAGACCGAGCTTTGACCTGGTTTATGAAGTTTTCCAGTACTCAGAACTATGCCTTGGCTGATATTAAAAAAGCAATGGTCAAAGAGTTCAAGAAGCCTAAATCAGAGTCACAGTGTATAACTGAACTGAAATAAATTCAGCAGAAGCAAGGTGAATCAGTTTGGGACTTTGATCAGAGGTTCAAGGTTCTGTTGGATCAATTCAGCTTCACTATTGGACCAGAACAGCATAAAGAATGGTTCATTGCAGCACTATTGCCTCATATCAGGACTCCACTTATGCAATAGAAGGTTGTTGATCAGCAAGAGGCTTTGGAAATTGCTATGAAACTTGAAACAGCTCTTGTTGGATATAATTCTGGAATAGCCCAAATACAAGCACAGTTAGCAGAAATGGCTTTGGAGCTTGCAACATGAAAAAATGGAAAGCTATTCGAGAAGAGGTTTGGTGTACACGATGTAAAACAGAAGGTCATGACAAAGAACAGTGTCCTGCATTAAGAAATTATTTGAATACTGGTGCACCAAACCCGTTTAACCCTAATGTCCTATATTGTGAGATCTGTAGAACAACTGGTCAGCATCGACCTGAAGACTACTATCTGCTGCAGAGATATGTTTAAGTACCTAAGAATCCCTACTGCAATTTATGTAAGTCAGTTGGACACAATGAAGATGAATGTCGCAGCTTTGACCTCATGAGAGAGCAAACCTATGATGTTTATAGGGTACAACACGATGCACAAGGCAATGATGGATATGGTTACTATGGTAGTACACCAGGTCGAGGTAATTTCAGAGGTCGTGGTCATGGTGGTATGCCTGGAAGACGTCGAGGCCAGGTTATTTGCTATAACTGTATTCAGGCAAGACATGTAGCTAGAGACTTCCAGAACCCAACTATGACATGTCGATATTACGGAGTAGTCGATCATGTGATTGAGCAATGCCCATAGTTGATAGCCAAGATACAAGAAATAAGTGGTGCTCCTACTCAGAATGTTCAGATGATTGATGTAGAGAAAAGACCTGTCCCATCCCTTAATGTTGTTACAAGGAGTGGAGCTACGACGCAGGTGTAGAATAAGGGGAAACAGCCTGACAAGGCTTGGGTCCATAAGACCCCAGAGAAAATTCCAGCCTTCGATGTTGGAAGAGAAAAATGAACATTTATGAAAGCTAAAAAATACTTTTCTGATCTGAGAACATCAGTAGCAACTACGCAACAGCATCACCAGCAATTACAGTTACAAGAAGCTTCACCGGATCAAGTAAGTACACTGACATCATTCATACAGAGTTGTATGAAGCTATTAAGAAATCAGAATGATTTGAATGAGTTACAGAAAGTTATTGCATCTTGCCAACCTCAACGAAGCTCTAATAGAGGAAAAACTATTAATAGAGTTAGAAGGACTGGAAAAGAAATGAGATTGCATGCTCAGATAGGAGATTATGACATGACTGATATCATTTTAGACCTGGGATCAGAAGTAAATGTCCTAACTAAGCAGACATGGGAACAAATGGGAAAACCTACGCTTGAATGGTCCCCTATACAGTTGAGATTAGCCAATCAGTAGAAGATTGTACCCTTGGGAAGATTCCCTAGTGTACTAGTGGATATTGATGGAGTCAGTCCCTTAGCAGATTTTGAAGTCATTGAAATAATTGATGATAGCAAGCCCTATCCATCCTTGCTAGGAATTGAATGGGCAATAGACAATGATGTAGTAATCAACCTTAAGAATAGATATATGGCTTTTGAAGGAAAAGGCTTGAGAGTCATAGTGTCGTTGGACCCTTCTCAAGGAGAAAGGTACACAGAGCCAGTTAGAGATGAAGGTCATGATGTTTTGGATCATATCTACAACATCACAGCTAAAGAAGAATACTATGTTAATCCTACTGCTGAAGGTATAATGGATTGGCAGTGTGACAATTCTTGCATGACTGATTCAGATGAAGGCCTAGAGAATTGGCAGAATAGACTTTATGAGCTACATGGACATCAATGTGCAAGAATTACCAAGTCTCTCAGATGGGTTGGATCACAGACAAGAGTCTTACCTACTTTTGATGGCTTGACAGACCCAGAATATTTTATTGTACAATTCTCATAGCAAGTACCAGATTCACAGAAAATGGAGACTCTAGATTCAGTATTCAGAGCCATAGCTGCCAGATGGTGGAATGGTCATATAAAGTATATTCATAGTTGGAGTGCTTGTCAAAAGTTTCTTCGCCTGAGATTCATGGATCAACCTCAGGACATACGAAGCATATTTAATGGTAAGACTAGCCCTCAGGAACATTTGGAGCAGTGTTATGAAGCATGGAAGCATGTACCTTGTGAAGAATGGGTACATAGGTTTGTACACACTCTGGAACCTGTAGCGAAGAACTGGTATGTGGAGGTGGAGCTTTGCCATGGTACTGTAAGTTGGGTTAGTCTTGTTGATAGTTTTGTGCTCACATTTTCTATTAATGAGGTTTTCCCTACTTTGGACGAAGCTATTAGGTTGATCCTACTAAGGTGTTTGATGATAAAGAAATAGCCGAGCACCAACCTGATTGGAAGGAACAAGAAGTTAATGCAGTAGAATGCAACAGTTGCGAAGAGCAAGATGAGTCACAGCAGAGCAAAGATGACCATGGTGGTGATGATGGAGTTGATGAAGAAGAAGAAGAATTAGTCAAGACAATTTCTGACCCTAATCGCCCAGATAAGCACAAGTCTCCAAAAGTAGACGAAGTTACGAAGCCTTCGCCCAGAAAGAAAGCTAAGGCGTTGAAGGGAAAGAATATCATCAAAGAGCCTACTTTTACGATTGAAGAGCTTGATCAGGCTCTAACAAATTCCACAGAAGTATTATCCAGCAAGTGGGCAGAGTTTGCAGCTACACACCTTGATGCGCTCGCTAGCGTAGCTCAACGAATTACAGAACTGAAGGAGTTAGCGGAAAGATCAGCGACTGGCGCGTAGCCAAATATGAGGCAATGGCCAGCCAGAAAAAATGGAGGACAAGTACCACATGCAGCCCTCATAATAACTGACGCAGCATCTCGATCGCAGATGAGTATGATAGTTGAGATAGACTACACCAAGTTTTCTATGCCGGAGCTGCATCTTTGTCAATTGGCAATTATGAACGAGATTCGAGAATGAGACAACTACTCACACATGCAGTTAAAAAATACCACGAAGCAGAGTGTGAGCCTCGCAGCGCAGTTGGAAGAAGCTGAACAGAAGAAGAGGGAAGCAGAAATCAAGGAGGCTGCACTGGCGCGAGTATTGGATGAGGCGTGTTGAAGTCTCCCTGACTTTGACATGCAGGTTGAAGAAGAACCAGAGCAAAGAATCGTCAAGCTGAAAGACTATGCACAATAGTCTTGAAGCGAGATAGAGAAGATGAAAGTAGAACATGAGGCTCAGATTGTGGAGCTTCAGCTTCGCCTCATTCATGAGAGTCCACCAGAGGTCAGGGAACAACGTCGCAGAGATATTCAGGCCTCAGCAACCAAGATCTCAGATCTTGTGAGTAGTGCAACAAAGCTTCTAGAAGAAAGTGTCGAGGCCTAGGTAAACTTGCAGGACAACCCAAAAGTCAAAAAGTTGCAAGAAACCATCAAGCAACGATAGACAGAGCTGGATGTAGTGAAAGCAGAAATTAAGACATTGCCTCCTATGCAGAAGATGCTTAAGGTGAAGCATAGCAATGAGCTCCAGTAAGAAATTGAGTCTTGCAGAAGGAAAGAAACATTGTTGGTGAACTCTGTGCAGCCCCTTATTAATGAGGCTTTGGAGTTGAGCACTGCTGCAGACAACCAGCTCAAAGTTTTGAAGGAGTATGATGCGTTCGCACAGGAAAAGGCCAACGAAGCATCTACAGCTACATTTTAGGATATAGTGGAGAAGGAGCAAGCAGCCAAAGATATCATGCACAGCCACAACAAGCAATTTACTATCTTTGCCAACAAGATTCTTCCACCAGAAAAGCAGCAGAGTGTCCCGGAACAGGACACTGGTGAGTCTTAAAGGCCTGTTGGGGTTCGAACCTTGAAGGTCCTTAATTTTGGCAACTCCACGGTTTTGGTGTGAAGCTTGTAAGTGGAGTTGCGGTCCAAAATAGTCTTAGGGGCTTCGGGGTTGGGTCAAAGCCCCTCTTTTTGTAAATGTCCCATGGTTTTTGGGTACTCATGGTTTAAGCCCATGGTATTGTAATAGTGCACTTGTATAAATAGGCACTTATGTAAAGGAGTCAAGAAGGTTTTTCTGTTATGATGATATGATGCGAAGAAGCTAAGGTTTATTTTTAGGTTTAAGCTCAAGTCCCAGCTGAGTGCATGGATGACCTCTGCAGCTGAGTGCGCAGAGGGTTTAGAAGAAACGTTCTATAGCTAAGTGCTCATTTTTGGGTTGTTGAGAAGATCTGCAGCTGAGTGCACAGATCAGAACTGTGTGTTTTGTAAAGAGTTGAATATAAACACAGTTTTATGGATGTAGCCCCTACACTAGGGGTGAACCACGTATATCTTATGTTGTGGTGGTTCTTGTTATCTTGTTTCTATTATGTTTTATGCATTTGATAAGTAGATAAATGATAGAGTAAGATAAATTGCTAATTATTAACTTCGCTGTGAATTCCCAATTAAGGGTTAAGCAAGAAACTGTCTTTTTATCTAAACTGTGAAGCTATTTATGTGAATGTTGAAGCTCTGTATTGCATAATTATTCTTTTTTAAGGCTAAAGGTACAGTAATATCCCTCTTTGCCTACAAAAACCTGATTTTGCGGCACCCCATAGCTGTTTCGGGTGAGACTGCAACCTGTTCGCAGGTTGTTGCCGAAAGGGCCAACACTATGGGTCTATTTGTTGGTGTAAAGATAAAGCATAAGAACCTGAGTCTACCATAATCCCAATAGGAGAGTCCATCAATTCCTGATCTGAAGCTGAATTGAGCTTCCACTGAGTCTACATGTCAGTCGGGGGGCTGATTAAGCTGACACATCGACCTGCTGAGTGAATCATCAACCACAAAGCTCCCAGAAGAGCCCACACGTGTGGAGGAGAGAGAGAAGGTGTAATTTCCCATAAAGGAAGCTGAAGTTCAACTCTGGATCCACCCAAATCACCTCCTTCAGTCAAGGATTTGTCAGATCCAGTCAATTTGGTGCCAATGAGACTAATTTCAATCAAATTGGTTGAGAATCCATTGATATAGGATTTTGTATTTGCTCCATTATTCATCAATTTATTAATTAAAATAATCAATAATTGATTTTTTTGGGCTTTCTGACCTGAGTGATGGAAAATCACTCAAAACTTGGAAAAAGTGGGTCTATAGGTTTACTAGGTGCTCTTAGCTTGAAAATGAGCACCTACATGACTGAAATTGACTTCCGATCCCACTTTTATTACAAAACCAAATTTTCCAATTAAACTATTAAAAAATAGCCTAAGTTTTGGAAAAAATAAATTTTAATAAAAAACACTAAAAAAATTAAAAAATTAAAAAACCTAGGGGGACTTAGACATGTTCATATGACTTGACCATGATGCCTAGCATGTTTATACATTGACACATAGACTCTAATAACCTCAATAGGCCTAAATACCAAGCCCACCACCCCAACTTTGGAGGTATTGAGTGAAAAACTCAGAAATTATCAATCATTTATTCAACAACCAATAATAACCAAGGGAAAAAACACCCTGGGCTGATCAGATTGACAAATAAAGTCTAAGAGACTGTGTCTTTTATAGACACTATCATGCTAGAAAATTTATTACAATTCCCTCATGTGGTATGAACATGTGATATAGTACGACAAGCACTTCCCAGAAGCACTTTCGAAGGTCTTCTGAAGTCCGAACAAATCATCTTTGTCCGATTCACCAGGCTCACTTGATAAAAACCACTAAGTACAACTTAAGTGGTAACAGCGTCAAGGTCCAATATGACAAGTCTGTCCGTCCAAGGAAGTTTAGTGAAGGTGATTTGGTCCTTTTGCGGGATCAAGCTAAAGAACCCTTGGGGGCAGGGAATTTTAATCCCATATGGCATGGTCCTTACGTGGTCAAACGTGTGTTAGAGAAGGGTGCCTATGAGCTAGTGGATTATGAAGGGACAACCTTGGTAGAGCCTAGAAATGGGCTCTATCTTAAAAAATACTATGCATGATTTTCATCCAGGGTTGATTGTTGTATATTATTGTACAATTTTTGAATTGCATAGTTAGGTGTTCTTATGGTGATCGGGTTTGTTGATTAGCTTTTGTTTCTTATGGCAGATGTCAATGGAGTCTTCCGTTTACATAGGATTCGTCGATGGTGCTAGTCGTCACACTCAAAACTCAGCTTTGGCTGCTTGGGTGATTTATACTCCTACATGTCAAGTATTGTCTTCAGGAGGTGTATGTTTACGGCCTTCTTCAAACAATGTTGCTAAATATAGTGTTGTTATTGAGTTATTGCGTGATTCCATTTCACATGGTATTCTCTCTCTTGAGGTATGTCTTGATTCGCAGTTAGTGGTTTCACGGCTTAATGGCTCGTATCGTATTAGGGATCCAATATTATTACAAAGATTCTTATGTGTGAGATTTCTAGAACGGCAATTTGAGAATATAACATACATTCATGTTTCAATAATTTTTAATCAAGTTGTTGACTCATATGCTAAATATGTTTTAGATTGGAATTTGTTTCATAGACCATAGGCATATCACAAACATACATTTTTTCACACATATCAATAAATAAAATCGATCATCATAAAAAAAATTTCATTAATATTCAAAAACTGATGTCATAATACATAAGTGCCATAATACAAAATTGGGGCTTCCGAGCCACCAAAACATAATACACGGTCGTACAAAAAGGAATACTCTCAGATCTCTAAGCCTAAGGAGGAGCGGGGTTCTGATCATGGTAACACACTATGGCTCTAGCTAGCCATAAGAATAATCGAACCCATGTTTGTGGTACACCAACCACCCGACGCTGCATAGCCTCAGGCAAGTCCTCGACTTGCGCCATGGGTACCCTGTGCGTCAAGCATATGAAGTTTGTGTGAATTATTTGGAGCGTCCACTCCGCATCCACATCCATGATACCGTATCCCCTTCCCCTCCATTGATGACAAGGGAAACCATCTGGTCATCGTAGTCCTACATCTGCATACACATGACACATTTTCACTATGTGTCGTCATGCCAAAAACATGTCTTTTGAGTCAATATATCAAAAAACACAAAAAAAATGTAAATAATTCAAAAAACTTAAGAAGTGGGTTTGGGATTCATTACCTATGTCACCATATGCCGCTCCTGGTGGTAGGAGCATGTCCGGATCTCCACGGAAGTCTATGCCTACATAAGGGTAGTCATCTATGGCGATGATCCGCCTCCACCACCATGGAAAGAATTCTGTTGGGTAGGGGTTAGCCACCCTACCTTCGCCCAATCTGCACGTATCATTTTCCCAATGTCGTTGAGTCGGATCTCAAACTCCATGTGGAGGAATGTCCACTCTAGGGCTTAGCCCTCATACCTGCTCAAAGAAGAACGTGCTCAATATGCTGTCGAAACCAAAGTTCCACACCTTTCCCATTTTGTAGTCACTAAGTTGTTGTTTCATGTTGCTCAACAGCATTGTGCTCCAGTCATACATTGTGGGTCTCATACACTCCACTACATAGAACATCAGTGGCCAAGAGGCCTAGTGGAGTGAAACTAATCCGGTTATCCTGCCTAATGCCAATAGTATGGCCTTTAGTCCCAGAACCTAGATAGAGTTTGTCGGGATTTGACTCCCAACATTTTCTGTGTCTGGAAAGCAGTACATAGCTATGTACTCATCAATAGTCAATCCACCTCCTGGCCCATGAAATTAAAGATTTACCACCTCTCGTCGTCGGGATAAACAAGTGATAAAGTATATGTCCTCAACCTCAATGTTGAGTGACATCCCGTCAATATGAAAAGTATCAGAGTCTGGACCCCAGTAATCCACTAGCAGCTAGAGTAGTCTTAGTTTGGCCCTCAGGCTGCCAAGACACTAAAACTTATACAAACCACACGCCCGTAATGCTTGTTGGGCCATAATATCACCTTGCATGGCCTCCTCCACATCTCCATGTTCTCTTTGCCTCCACTCTAACACCATCCTACACAAAAAACCATAGTTTTGATTAGCATTCACCTTTGAGAACCTTATTTGCGGCCTTATACGTGACTGTTTTCAACACAACCACATATGTACGCGGGTTTGGGTGTTTTTTCCATATATGGCAAGCCCCATATGCAAAAAAAACCTCGATTTTCATGTGGGACAAAATGCACAACAATGGATGGCCTAAAAAATTGATTGGACCATGAAAACTTCAAAAATTTACATGAAATGGAAAGGGGAGGACATGAGAAGTTACCTGGATCAAACGGGGTCAGATTCGTTGGATGATGCGTCGAAAGTTTTGAGCTCAAATGCACTATGTTAGGTAAAAATTTCAAATGGTATGGAATTTTTAAATTTTTTACTATTTATAGAAATTTTTTGAAATTTTTTACCCACTTTCTATAGTTTTTGACCATTTCTGACCATTTTGGACCATTTGAACTAATTTGATGATGTAGGAGTCCGTTTTGAGCGTGGTTTGACCGTGGTTTTGACCTGTTTGTGCCTATTTTGGGTATTATGTCTAAACTGGCATATAGGTTAGGTTTCACATCCGTTGGCACTTTGCATGACCGTATGACCGTTTCATTCTAACCTTAGGTATGAACCCATTCTATCTTGTCATGGAACCTTCTTGCTTCTTTTAGAAGTGGCATGATGTGAATGGTAGAGCTTGACCATACATGGGTACTCTAGTTAGCTCATGTTTTGCATTTGGTACCCATGTCGACATTTTTCCTTTAGGGTGTCGTAGTCCTTTGTATAGTATCACCATGACTTTGCGCAAGAGCTTCATACTCCTCTTGATCTTTTTGCTGGCCTTTACCCCAGGACTCCCTTATGTCAAGTTTTAATTGCATTATCATGAGTTTTTCTTGCCTTATTGAGCCTTATTCTGACTTCCCTGATTTTGACTATCAGCCATATAGCCCAAGCTTTTCTCATGTCCAGCCAAGTGGAGCCATTTTATATATCTTTTGCAGCTTGATTCCCCATTTTTTCTACGAGGAGGGGACTTTCCCCGTAGTGTCGTTATCCTAGACATGTTTCCTTACATTGAGCATAGGTATGCTCCACTACTTGGAACTAGTTTGTTTACCTCTTGACACTTGTCTCCTCCTAGATTTGTAACTATAAAGAACTTTTATTCTTTTTCAAGCTTTTCAAAATATCTGAAAAAGTCCAAAAAAATAAAAAAACCAAAAATCCAGACAGGAAAAGATGTTATCTTTGGCAGTAGTCGAGTCGTGTCGCCTTCGAACAGAGCACTGCATATCACATCCGTTGGTTGGGTTAAGAGTTTTACTTTAGGAGTTGTACTCGTTTTCTCTGATTTTATCTCCACTTACTGGTTAAGATTCCAATCCCTATGGAGCCTCTGTAAATGCCTCCTGTGTTGCAGAGATGTCCCAGTTTTGTATATTGAGTCTATGTTTCCTACATTCAGTCACCATTCACCTTTATGCTCTTGTTTGAGGAAGTTGAAGCCTGAGTCAGCCATTCCTCAGTTTTCTTGACTTTGCATGTCGATCATTCTCGATACTGGTACTAGTTCGAGCACATTATGATCGAGTCCTTCCACATTATATAGCTTTGCTGAGTACCTTGTGTTGGATGATGGGGGATTCCTTAATTCCCTCCTTCCAGTGGATTTCATCCCATCAACGTCAAATCATTTATTCTGGGATAGGATTCTAGAGTCATTTGAGTGCCTTGAGACTTACAGTCATCAGTGGTAGGTTCTCTTACCATCAACAATTTTGGGAATACATCAATGTCCCCTAATCGGTGGATTATTTCAATTGTTTTACCTCAACACATTTATTCACACTTGTTATATTGCACTCTAGTACCTTGATTCCCATTTTCATTATCGATGGGTGATCTCGCGTCTGTTAACGGTATACATCAATGACCGGTAATCAGACGATGGACTACTATGTTCAACCTCAACACCTTTATTCACATAGTAGGACATGTACTTGTAGCGGATTGTGTAGAAGACTTTCCAGATTGGTGGCATTTCTAATATGATACCTCCTTGATCATGCCAGTGTTCATGAGATTTCAACTCTCGTGACTTGATTCCAGTGTATGTCAAATATCTTCAGCTGTCATGGAGATCTTGGTCATTTTTATATCTTCATCATGGATATTTTGATCTATCTATATTTTATGTGGCGATGAGCACACATGTCATATATCATGCCTATTCATGGCCATTGTACTCTTATGCATCTGGGACTGTTGTATCTATTTGCAGTCATATGCAGAGATTTTTGTACTATATTGTTGGATGGATCATTTCTTCTAGCTGGTTCTTCATCACTCCACTTCTGGGATGGACTTATAATGTATTTCACCCATCGTATCACCCCTCTGACCTCACACATTAGGGGACATCTCTTACAGTTGATTTTACCACACATGGTAGATCACACATTTATGGCCTTCCTTGTTCCTCTGCAGACTATTTGGACCCCATGGACCATTTTTGTACCTTTTATGTTTCCAATATCATCCCTAAAAAAACTCATTATTTTTTATACATGACTTTTAAATCCTTTCTCGCGTATACACACGGATATAACCCTTAAACCCGCGTACATTGAGATGTGTGCAAAAGGCCAAATATTTTTGGAGTTTTCCTTGATGTGGATCTGAGTCACTTGTCTCTTGGCCTTCCATATGCCTCAAGATCGCTTGTATTTTACCTTCCATTACCCCAGTGAATCACTATATAAGGAACCCTTTGGATACATTGAAGGGGGAGAATTGAAGAGCAAGAAAACTATAGTCCATTGTTGTCGTAGCTTGCTTATACTTGAGTCTGCATCCCTTTGTCCCTTGGAGCACTTGGTGTTCTTCCCAAGCTTTCCCTTGCTTATGAGCTTGCTATCGAGAGATGGAGGATTAAGGTGGTGGAGGCCCAAGTGAAGGACTCAGTTTCTCCGGTTTGCAGATATGCCGACAGAGGTTGTCATTCATGTAATCTCTGATTTATATTAATAGAAATATCTTTTCCTGTCCAATGATGTGCATGTAAATGAATATTGAATCCATGGATGCTTTTAATTGCTTATACATTATCGATTATATATTCTAGAGTAGCTATAACGCCATTATATAGCATGCTTGTCTTATTTGCTATTGTTGAGAGAGGAAATTGTTAACACAAGTGGGATTGGAAAACACTCAACGGTGATCTACATCAACCATCCGGATTAAGGTATGTTTCAAGATCCTTTACTGTTAGATGTTATATTTCTCTTTCATATTAGGAAGGGATTGATTTATGCGGTTTCTCTATCTGTTTTGTTACACCCCAAGCCATAGGAAGTTTTCTCTGTAACCATTGGATTATGTAGACTTATTCAATACAAGATTAAGTTATGCTCCAATTTCAGTCTCCTTTTCTATGAATTTCGCATGTTTAATTAGCAATGTTGTGAGTGTATTTGATCTATCACTTGGGTTAAACTTCCACATGGTATTAGAGCCTTTGTATATAGATTTCTCTCCTTCCAAATTGTTATTGCAAGTTTGACATCACTGACTAGGAGCTCATTCTACTGACTAAAGGGCACAATAGCTGAGATATGGACCAATCTCAAAGGATCATCTTGAATCCATTCAGTTTATTCTAATGGAAAGTCGAGATGGAGATATTGTTGAGAGTGAAAGGTCTCTACAGGGTTACCATGGTTACTAAGGCAAAGCCCAATGTATCTAAAGAGGAAATCAAATGGCACAACATGAGGGATGAGGCCTACGGTATTTTGTGTTTGAGTATTTCAAGAGACCTCCTCTTTCATCTTGATTCATTGACATCTCGTAATGAGGTGTAGGAGAATCTTGAAGAGATTTTTGGAAAGATAGATGAGATGAGAGGACATCATATAGAGAATGAATTGATCTCCTTGAGTCCCAGTAGCTTCGAATCAATGCAACTCTATTTTACCAAGTTTAAGGCCCTTGTTTTGCAGTTAAAACAATGTAGGATTGAAAATAAGGAGAAACTGGTTTTGACCATTCTCTCAAATATTGGTCCTGACTATTTAGTGTTTGTTTCAACCTTCTATGCCACTAAATTGACAGCTCGAACTTGGAATATTCCTAAGCTTGTTGGGTTCATGGAATCCCTCACTCAGGAGCAAGATAAATCGGTGATGATGGGCACCATCAAACCTTCCAAAGACCAAGATTTGGTTGTTGGAGATTCGAAGGTGGATTCAAAAATGAAGAAAAAATCTAAAAAGCCACCTGAGAAAAAGAGAGACAAGAAAAAGTCTCAGGAGGAGTCCTCAGGCTCCAAGAAGAAGCCCCAGAATAAGAATAACAAAAGAGAAATGAGCAAGTGTGCATACTGCAGTAAGGGCTATCATCTTGAGATCTGTTGTATGAAAAAGCAAATTAACATAATGACCCAACTCCTGGAGAATAAAAACATCTCCCCTCCTAATTGCTCAAAGAAGGGGGAAGGAGGATCAAATTCAGAAGACAAGGAAAGATTACATGCCTTAGTTGCTAACACCTCAAGCTCACCTAGATTCATCACTGATTCTGGAGCTTTCAAACATATGGTTTCAACAAGGGATATATTTTTCCCTCTTAACATGTCAAAAGGTCCAGGTCCTGCCTCCAATATCTTGTTAGTGTATCAAATGACTCACACTAGGTCTCCAAATAAAGTCATCTTCTCCCCCAATGAAGTTGAAATCACAGATATTTCAAATGGTAAATTCATAGCAAAAGGTGTTGTTGATCACACTTCAAAGGTATACAAGTTTTCCCATTTTCTACCCTACTCAAACCCCCCTCCTCTTCTTACTCATGCTAATGAAGCAATAAAGCTTTGGCATGAAATATTTGGCCATCTTAACTGCAAGTATATTTCTACTTTTAGTGACAAAGATATGGTCATAGGGTTACCAAATATCAAGTTTTATAAGGGAGTCTGTCAAGGTTGTATCCTAGGAAAACACCTAGAGCACAAGTATGAGAGAGCTAGTCATGAGAGAACCTCTGCACCTCTTGATTTGATCCACAGTGACATTTCTGGTCCATTACCTAATATGTCCATGAGTCAAGCCAAATATGCACTCACCTTCATAGATGACTTTTCTAGGTATTGTTGGGTTTACTTCCTAAAGCATAAGTCTGAAGTTTTTGACCTCTTCAAAGTATTTAGAGCCTTGGTTGAAAACCAGTCTAGGAGAAAAATCAAGATCCTCAGATTTGACAATGGTGGTGATTATGTCAAGTATGAGTTCATCCAGTATTGCAAATATGCAGGTATCCATATGTATCATTCTATTCCTTACACACCACATCAAATTGGTGTTGCTGAGAGAAGAACGGTTCACTGAAGGAGATGGCAACTTGCATGATGGAGGCTAAAACTTTGCCACCAAAGTTTCAGGCCGAGGATATAAATTGTGCATCCTATATCTAGAATAGGGTGCCACATAAGTATATTTATGGTATGACTCCTTTCAAATCTTGGAGTGGGCACAAGCGAGATGTGACCCATTTCAAGATTTTTGGCTCAAAGGCTTGGGATAGAATTCCAACTGAAAAGAGGAAGGATTTGCAGCCCCAAATCCAAGAGTGCCTATTTGTTGGGTATTATAAAGATTAAAAAGGGTAAAATCTAATCAAATTGAGCACTAACAATGCTTTCATTGAAAGAAGTGGTCAATTCGAAGAAGAACCTTTAGCAGCAGTTGAAGTTGGAGAGTCCTCTTCACCACCACATCCATTGATTGTAAGTGAAGAGACTAATGAGTTTTCTGATTCTGATATGTATGATAATGATTAATTAATTGAAGATCCTAACATCCCTACAATACCAAAGTGGGCAGAAAGTACCATTCATGCAACTGGGGAACCAGCTGGAAATCCTAATCACACTAGGAGGACTAGATCTCAATTTGAGAGTGCCCTTTGTGTGAAAGATCCACTCTTTTATGAGAAGTGTTATTTGATTATATATTCTGATCCATAGACATATGAATATGCAGCACATGATCCAATATGGAAAACAGCCATGATAGAGGAATTCAGCTCGCTCCAGAAGAACAACATATGGGAACTGGTTGATCTCCCCCCAGGGAGAAAGCTAGTGAAGTGTAAGTGGGTCTTTAAAACTAAGTTTGCTGCTGATTGTTAAACTTTGAAATATAAGGAAATATTGGTAGCCAAGGGCTACTCTCAAGTACATGGTATTTATTAAAATGAGACCTTTGCACCAGTGGCAAATATGGACTCCATAAGGCTAGATCTAGCCATTGCAGCTTCGAAGCAAGGGGAGGTACATCACATGGATGTAAAGTGTGCCTTTATGCAGCATCCAAAATGTTTTGTATCTAATCCATCGTTAGTGTGAAGGTTAAAGAAATCATTGTATGGGCTTAAGCAAGCCCCCAAGGCTTGGTATGCCAAGATCGATGGCTTTCTACTCTCACTGAGTTTTGTTCGATGCAAGTCTAATCCTAATGTCTATTTGAAGCTGATTCATGGTTATTTAATTATTATTGTTCTCTATGTGGATGACCTACTGATTACAGGAAGTTCAAAGAAAGAGATTGCCTCCTTGAAGGATGCAATGAACCATGCCTTTTCTATGACAGATTTGGGATTGTTGAGCCAATTCTTGGGTCTCGAAATTTCTCAATCCCAACATAGAATCAAGCTTCATCAATCAAAGTATGCTTCATTTTTTCTCAACAAGTTCAGCATGAAATATTGCAAGCCAATAAATACTCCATTCCTTTTAGGAGTTAAGCTTGAAGAAGCGGGTTCTTCTCCTATGGTAAATAATACACTATATAGGCATTTGATTAGGTGTTTGCTTTATCTTACTGATACTAGATCTGAATTATCTTATGAATTAAGTGTCGCTTAAAGATACTTGCATCAGCCTAATGAGATCCATTAGAGAGCAACCAAGAGGATCCTAAACTTTTTTCAGAGAACAAGGACTCATTGGATTTTCTACAAAGAAAATTTGACTTAGAGCTAGTTGGATTTACTGACAGTGATTGGGCAGGTGACAACACAAATCAAAATTACACATCAAGATATGTGTTCATGCTTGCAGAAGGACCAATCAGTTGGTCAAGTAAGAAGCAGAGTGCCATAGCACTCTCATCTACAGAGGCAGAGTATAGAGGATCTGTAAATGCAGCTACTCAATGTTTATGGTTACAAGGGATACTTAAAGAATGTGGTTTCGAATCAGAGTTTTAAACAGTCATATATTGTGAAAATAAAACCACCATTCAAATCTCCACCGATACAGTTCAAAGAAAAAGAACCAAGCACATTGAGATCCATATGCACTATATCAAGGAGCTTGTACATGATGGCACCATTGCTCTACTCTACTGTGCATCTTTAGAACAAGTAGCAGATATCTTCTCCAAAGTATTCTATGAGAATACCTTTAGTAATATGAAATAATTGTTGGGGATTGCTGATCATGTGTTGAAGAATGATTGATAACAATATCTCCAAAATTTTGTTTCCTGTCCATGTTTAAGGGAGGATTTTCCCACTGGGTTTTTTCCTCTTTCCTTGGTTGTATGGACATGCAGTATGTAAAAGGGTGACTAAGACTTGTTGCTAGGCCCTATAATTTTCTGATATTTACTCATTAATTCAAGGTTAAGGGGGGGTGTTATAATAATAAACCCATAGTTACCCATATTTGACATTAATTTAATCATTTTTGTCTTATTCCTAGATTCCCTCTCTATGCTAGTTGACTTCCACATGTTCCTAGAAGCCAATACTTGCTAAAATGGGTCATGGAGCACTTTGGAATCATCTTGGAAACATATTTATCAAGTATTATTTATTCTTGGTTCCTTAAAGCACGTATCTGCTTTTTCTGAAAGCTTCCTTTCTTTACAACAGTTTTAAGGCATAAAGGAAAAACTAATCTAGCGGAACTGTCCTTGTATTTTTAACAAATTATCCTCCTTCCTTTTATCCAAAAAAAATAATGAATGAGTTGTATTTCCACCACTTATTATCTTTCCCACTTGATTTAACTAATTCATGAGGATCTTCATAGATTTGGAAAGTCCTTTTTGCACCTATGGGGGATTTGACTTGATTTAGGATGCCTGCTTTTTTACCAATTTGAATAGAAACCTAGTGCTTTCGAATATCACATGTAATTATATATTTGAGAATCTGATTACTTCATTTGGTTGGTTTATGTACACTTAATCAATACAGGATTAAGTTATGCTCCAATTTCAGTCTCCTTTTGTGTGAATTTTGCATGTTTGATTAGCAATTTTGTGAGTGTAATTGATATATCACTTGGGTTCTATTTCCACACCATGGAATTATATTACCCTTTTATGTTCCAATTTCATCCCTAAAAAACCCCTGTTTATCGATGTACGCAACTTTTTAAACCCATACTCGCGTGTACACGCGACTTTTGACCTCAAACCTGCATACATCAGGATGTGTGGAAAAGTACAAACATTTTTGGAATTTTCCTCATATGATTCTAAAGGTCCTAACTATTGGCCTTCCAAATTCCTTGAGAATGCTTGGATTCAACCCTCCATTACCCTTTTTGTATTTATATATAAGGAACCCCTTGGATACATTAAAGAGGAGGAATTGAAGAGAAAAGAAACTATAATCCATTGTTGCCTCAGTTTGCTTATACTAAAGTATGCATCGCTTTGTCCCTTTGGAACATTTTGTGTTCTTCCCAATACTACCTTTTCTTTGTGATATTGCTATCGAGAGATGGAGGATTGAGGTAGTGGAGGCCTAGGTGGAGGACTCGGTTTCTCCGATTCGTAGACATGAGAGGTTGTCACTCTTGTAATATCTAATTTTATTAATAGAAATATATTTTCCTATCCAATTAATGTGCATTTGAATATGAATTTTGCATCCATGGATGCATTTAATTGCTTATACATTGTTGAATGTATATGTTAGAGTAATTCTAACACATTATATAGAGCATGCTTGTCTTGTTTGTTGTTGTTGAGAGCGAATTGCTAAAGCAAGTGTGAATTGGAAAATCTCAACGGGATCTACTTCAACTGTTTGGAACAAGGTATGATCCGATATCTCTTATTGTTAGATGTTTGGTTTCTCTTTCATATTGGGGAAATATTGATTACTGGTGTCTAACTATCTATTGTGGTACAGCCCAAGCCATAGGAGGTTTCTCTCCATAACAGTGATCATGCCATGCTTTCTGTATTTTCTTTATTTTATGTGTTTTGATGAAACCCTGCGATGAAACATTCCTCCTCCATTTGAACGATATGCGACAACTTTTTCTAGATAGCATCTACATCAGTCATTTCCATTAGCACATCAATTCTTAGGATTGGCACAACAACTTCTTCTCCATACACCAGTCTAAATGGAGTGTTGCTTGTTAATCGTTTGCAAGTTGTGTGGTACGCCCATAGCACAGCTGGAACTTTCTAATCCCAATCATCTCTGCATGCATTGCATACTTTGGTTAATGCATTTTCCAGAATCTTGTTGAAGGCTTCAAACGTTCCAGTCACCTGACGATGATGGGGTGTCGTTTTCCTATGTTGAATATGGAACTCTTCATTAAGTTCATCAATCATTTTTGTTAACAAAATGCGTACCTTGATCACTTAGAATAATTTTTGGGCAACCAAATATTGTCACCACATTTTCAAATAAAATCTTTGCCGCAGACATAGTGGTACAATCTTTAACAGGTGCAGCTCCAACCCATCTGGTTAAGTAGTATGTCGCTCTAATAATATAGCGTGCACCGGTCCTTTTCGCTGGAGGAATGATAGGACCAAAAAAATCAATGGCCCATTTATCAAATACTTGAAGGGTTATCTGCGGGGCTAGCGGCATTTCATCATGTCTCAATGGTTTTCCTATTCTTTGACAAACATCACAGCTTCGGCAAAATCTCTCAGTATCCATAGGTATGGTCAGCCACCATAATCTAGCTTGCAATATCTTACGCACGGTTTTCTTTCCAGTGTAGTGTCCTCCTACGACATCAGCATGTGCTTCACTCATTATCCAATGTTGCTCATGGTCGAGAACACACCGACGCAATATTTCATCAAGGCCCATCTTGTATAGTTGTCCAGCGATCAATGTAAAATCAGCGGCTTTGACAAAAAATTGTTTCTTCTGTACAGTGGTGAACCCTTCTGGTGCATAACTTGTACTCAAAAGATGAATGATATCCTAAAACGTCTTATCAACTACGGTAACCGCAAATAATTGTGCATGGGGCAAGTTATCCTCTAGGCTGTTTGGTTCTTCATGACTTTCTATTCTCCACAAGTGATCAGGCCCCACATTCAGTCGACCAGGTTTAACAGTGACTTCAAAATCAAATTCTTGAAACAGGAGGAGCCATCGACATATCTTCCCCCTCAACACTGGCTTGTTGACTAGGTATTTTAATTCCAAATGATGAGTGTACATTTTAAAATGTCCACCCAACAAATAGTGTCGAAACTTTTGCAACACATATAGCATGGCGAGGCCTTCTCTCTCTATCGTAGTGTAGTTTTTCTTTGTCGTTGACAGTTTTCTACTGGAAAAATCAACAGTGCGATCAATGGTGCCCTCACCCGGTTGCATCAAAAATATGTTGAGCATGATAGATCACGCATCGACATGAACATGGAACTGCTTCTTCCAGTCAAGAAATACCAATATTAGCGTGGTGGCCATATTTCTCTTTAACTTGTATAAACTTTCCTAACAAGCTTCTGTCCACTGGAACTTCACATCTTTCTTCAACAGTT
Source organism: Pseudotsuga menziesii (assembly GCA_001517045.1). Classification (NCBI taxonomy): domain Eukaryota; kingdom Viridiplantae; phylum Streptophyta; class Pinopsida; order Pinales; family Pinaceae; genus Pseudotsuga; species Pseudotsuga menziesii. The sequence continues at coordinate 465,919 of LPNX010818411.1, read as the reverse complement.
TCTCCAAAGGTGCAGTTATCTCTACATATCCTCTGATAAATTTTCTATAATAGCCTGTGTGTCCTAGCATTGATTTGAGTTAAATGACTGATGTAGGCAGTGGTAAGTCAAGAATAATCGCAACTTTTGTCGGGTCAACAAAATCCCATCACTACACACAACATGTCCTAACAATACACCAAATGGTGTGCAAAAGATACATTTCTTTGAATTTAATGTGATATGATACTGGCAACAGCATTCCAGCATCATGCATAGACTCTCAATATGGTCTCTTACTAGACCAAACATAGTCCAATCATCAAAGTAGACTTCAAGAAATTTATGTATGAAAAATTTAAAAGCATAAACTACTATTCTAGAAAAAATAGCAGGAGCATTCTTGAGTCCAAAGGGCATTATTGTATATAGATAGCATTCGTATTCTATGACAAAGGTCATTTTGTGTCGATCATCATTCACTATTCTAACTTGATGATATCCAAAAAATCTATCGTTGAATGAATACATCTCCTGTCCTCCAATTCTTTCAAGTACTTCATCTATGAATGGTGTTTGGAATGGATCGTGCAGGCTTACATCATTCAGCTTCCTTGAGTCGACGAAGATCCTGACTCCATTTGTTGTCTTTTTATCCTAAATCATAATAGGACTAATACATTCTAATTCTTCAATAGGTTCAATGATTCCTGCATCAAGCATTCAGTCTAACTCATATTTTACCTTCTCTTTATACCTTGGATTCAACCTATAAGGTCGTTGCTTAACTGGTTTTGCATCTGGTTTTAGGGGTATTTTCATCTCCCCGGATCTCCTACTATTCCATTCATCTCTGAGAAGTTGGTAGGGAACGGATCCTGAAATTCATGCAGTGAGTCTGTGATATTTTTTACTGTTTCATCATCCCAGTAATCTCCTATATTGGTGAACTTCGGGTTTTTTGGAAAACCAATGTTAACATTCTTGATTTTTAGCGGCTTGAGAAAATGTTCACTCGAAATGCCACTTCCTTCAACCTCATGCGTACCCTCTGATTTTGGTATGTTAATGTTGGTAGGATCATCACCTATTTCTCCAGCCATATTGTAACAATCCATCCATTATTGGATGGTCACGTTGTACTAGTGGTAATTTTCCACTTCGACAAAGATTTTAGCGAATATCTTCTCCTTTATCGCTTGAAGCACAACATCAATTGTCGACTTCTCATCAGATATGCAAAGGTATGCACAAATTTTTTAATCACCTTGTCTCAATCTTGAATTCCTTGTCGCATATCCATGGATGTATACCAGCTCCTGGGTGTCATTTCCAATGTGTGTATGAAATGATGGACCCATTCCTGTCACGGGTATTCTGCAAATGTCATGCGATAATGATTAAGGTGTTCGACAGGGTTTGATAACCCTGTGTACTTCTGACTCAAGTGACTATGAATTCTTCATCGAATCTGACTTCCATCTATCTCTTGCATTGTTTCCATTCGGATATTGCTTATGCATACCCCACCATCTAGTGGGCGTAGCTTTCAGCACATAATCTAATGCGTACAAGCATTGTGGTTCTGTCACCAGTCCTTCAAACTCGCTTAGAAAGGACACAATATTGGGCAAGCCCTCGTATTTGAGTAAATCCCTCGACTGATTCTCCACCCATCGTACAGACCTAATAATCCTGGCGCATCTCCTCATAGAGACTTCATTCAATATGTTTTGTCAATTATCCAATGCCTCTCCTGAAACTTATGTGCATGAGCTAGTACTCCACCAGCTCAAGTTCCCATCCATTGTAGGATTGATGTAATCCTCTTTTAAGTGAAATTATAGATCTGATCCAGATAATCACCCTGTCCTTCACTGTAGACTGGTTCAACATATCTTTGTCCCTGTAGTGGATCAATGTGAGACACTACCCTCATCTCATCATCCACTGAAAGGGTCAACCTGCTCATCCATGTAAAACAATATAAAGTCATCTCAAGATGAGAGTCGAGTTAGTTAATCCTCATTAGCAAAGAAATTCTGTAAACTTTGTTCTGAATTTAATATAAGTTTTATTACCAGCTGTGCATATATGTCTCTATTTCCATGAGTGGTTGATTGATTGAAGCGCAACCCCTGATTCTTGATAGGGCCCCTCAATAACCAGCGGTCTCCCATTTTTGTGTGTTTTTCGTTACTTCCCTTTTTGCACCTAAGTAAGTTACATTTCAAATTTTAGTAGGTAGTTTATTTCTCTTGTAAATTGATGTTGTTTATTTCCTTATTTCCTGTAACCTGTGTTTGTTGTGAGTAATATAATTTATACTGTGTTGTCAGTATAATTTACATTTCCATAATTGCAAGTGACCATTCATGCATAATCATTTCCAGTTTTCTTTTCAGCTTCTTTTCTAGTTCCATATTTGCAATTAGATAGAATTCAATTAGTCTAATATCTTAGGCTCAATTCATAGCTATATTCATCTCTGTCAATTCCTGTTAAACTATAGATTAGTTTCAGCCATATTTTATTTGACTCATTACACAATAGGAATTAATATTTTCTTTTTAGCAGTAGGTTAGCACAAGTTATTCCTCTGTCATTTTAGGTATTAAATAAGTTTAATCACTATCTTTTATGCATCTCATCCTCATGTGCATAAATCAACTGATGTTAAGATCATTCAGGTTGTTCATTTTGTAATTTTCATTGTTTTTCTCACCCTGACTATCATTCGGACCGTCTGTTTGTACTGTCATCCAGACCTTCATTCAGATTTAGAATTTCCTGTCCTATTTTATGTTTGTTTAAAGTTCAGTTTTCTTAGTTTTTGAATTGTGTTATGTTCTTAAACAGTATACATATATATATAATGATGACCCTATTCCAAACTACCTAAAGTTGTTGGGCTATAGGGCAGACTCAGGGTTTATACTTTAACTTCGCACCAACAAAAAGACCCATAGTGTTGGCCCTTTCGGCAACAACCTGTGAACAGGTTGCAGTCTCACCCGAAACAGCTATGGGGTGCCGCAGAATCAGGTTTCTGCAAGCAAAAGAGGGATATTACTGTACCTTTAGCCTTAACAACAAATATTTATACAAAATAGAGCTTCGACATTCACTTAATTTGCTTCGCTATTAGATAAAAGAGCGTTTCTTGCTTAACCCTTAACTGGGAATTCACAGCGAAGTTAATATTTAATAGTTATCTTACTTGAGCATTCACCTACTTATCAAAAGCATAAAAAGATAACAGAAACAATACAAAAGAACCACCACAGCACAAGATATAATGTGGTTCACCCCCAGTGTAGGGTCTACGTCCACAGAACTGTGCTTTTATTCAACTTTTTACAAAACAGCAGTTATGATCTGCGCACTCAGCTGCAGATCCGTCCTTCAAGTATAACTGCGCACTCAGCTGTAGTTCCTTTCTTACAAACTCTAAACTGCGCACTCAGCTGCAGTTCCTTTCTTACAAACTCTAAACTGCGCACTTAGCTACAATTCCTTTCTTACAACTCTAAGCTGCGCACTTAGCTGCAGTTCATTTCCTTACACAAACCCTCTGCACACACAGCTGCAAAGGTCGTCCACACACACAGCTGAAACTTGACCTTAAAACCCAAAAATAGATCTAACTTCTTTGCATCATACAATCCTCATTTCATTAGATACCCTTCACATCTTTACATGAGTGCCTATTTATACAAGTGCACTATTACAAAATCATGGGCTTACACCCGAAAATTATGGACAATTACAAAAAGAGGGCTTTCACTCAACCCTGACACCCCTAAGACTATTTTGACGTGCAACTCCGCTTACAAGCTTCCACAAAAACTGCGGAGTTACCAAAATTAAGGATCGTTAGGGTGTGCACCCCAACAGGCACCTAAGACTCACCAGTGTCCCGTCCCAGGACACTATGCTGTTTGTCTGGTGGGAGAATATTGTTAGCGAAGATAGTGAACTGCTTGTTAAGGCCACACATGATATTGTCGACTGCTTGCTCCTTCTCCACCAACTCCTGTAATGCTATTGCTGATGCTTCGCTGGCCTTTTCCAGTACAATTGCATCATACTCCTTTAGAAATTTGAGCTGGCTGTCCACAGTAGTGCTCAACTCCAAGGCCTCATTGATAAGGGGTTGCATAGAATTTTCCAACAGCGTTGCTTTCGTTCTGCACAACTCAATTTCCTGCTGGAGTTCATTACTTTGTTTTACCTTGAGCATCTTCTACATAGGAGGCAGAGTCTTAATTTCTGATTTTACTGCATCCAGCTCTATCTGTCGCTGCTTGATGGTTTCTTGGAGCTTTTATACTTCTGGATTTTCTTGTAGTTTTATCCAGGCGTCGATGCTTTCCTCTAGCAGTTTGGCTGCACTGCTCACAAGATCGCAGATCTTCATTGCTGAGGCCTGAATATCTCTGCAACGCTGCTCCCTGACCTCTGGTGGACTCTCCAGAGTGATGCAGAGTTGAAGCTCAGCAATCTGAGTCGCATGTTCTGCTTTTAGCTTTTCAATCTCGTTGCGAGACTGTTGTGCATAGTCTTTCAGCTTAGCAATTCTTTGCTTCGGTTCTTCTTTCACCTCCATGTCGAAGTCAGGGAGAATTCGACACGCGTCATCCAATACTCATGCTTGTGTGGCCTACTTGCTTTCTGCTTCCCTCTTCTTCTGTTCTACTTCTTCCAACTATGCTGCGAGGCTCGCACCATAATTTGTGGTATTCTCTAACTGCATTTGTGAGTAGTGGTCTCGTGCTTGGATCTCCTTCATGATTGCTAATTGACAGAGATGCAGCTCCATCATAGACATCTTGGTGTAATCTATTCCAACTGTCGCACTCATCTGCAAGCGAGATGCTGTGTCAGTTATTATGAGGGCGGCACTAGACACTTATCCTCTGTTATCTCTGGCTGGCCATTGCCTTGTATCTGGCTGCGTGCTTACTGGGGCAGCACCTGCCATAGCGCCAGTTGCTGATTTTTGTGCTAACTCCTTTAGTTCTGAGACTCACTGAGCTACGCCGATGAGCACATCAAGGTGCGTAGCTGCAAACTCTGACCATTTGTTGGTTAATACTTTTGTGGATTTTGTCAGGGCCTGATCAAGCTCTTCCATCATCACAGCAGGCTCTTCGACAATATTTTTGTCCTTGGATGCCTTTGGTTTCTTTCTGGACTAAGGCTTGGTCACTTCTTCTGCCTCTGGAGACTTGCGCTTATCTGGCCAGTTAAGGTCTGAGACGGTTTTGACTGATTCTTCTTCTTCTTCGTCAGCTCCGCTATCTCCACCCTGGTCACCTTCACTCTGATGCGACTCACTTTGTTCTGTACTGTCCTCTGGTGGGTCTTGTTGCTACATCTGACTAGGGCCTGTGCCCACATTGGCGACTGGAGGGACTAGAATGTTGGTCTTTGTCCCTGTGTCCTTCATCCATTCAGCCGACCATTGCTGAACTACTGCGATGATGTCTTCCTTGGTCACCATGTATGGAAACTTCTAGCATGCATGTTTCTTATCTGCGTGGGCCTGGATGAAGACATTGTGCATGTCAACCTTGAAGTTGGCCACTCCATCATACTGAGAGAATAGCTCATTACTAAGCTATGGTGTTTGTAGGATCTCATAAGAGATGCTCATCATATAAAAAGTGAACACATAGTTCATCATCTGCTGGGATCCTTTGTCCTGTGACACCCAAAGAGATGCATACCTTGCTGCGCCAGGCATGCTCGGAGGCACAACAATAAATTGCGCCTCTATAGGTTCTTTCCATCCTACTAGTGCGATAAGGACTATCAACCATGACTAGTGAAAGGGTCTACCTTTCTCCTGCGCATCGCAGGCATCTTCAAGGAATTTCTTCGCAATGTACGCTGCCCAGTTGTAACTATAGCCTTCGGCACAGTTCGCAGCAATACTGATAATCGGGGCAGGCACTTCATTTGGTCTGCACTTCTGCATTAGCTTGCATGCTAAGAGATCAGCTGCGAATCGAATGTTCTAGTGCCCAATTGTCGAAGTTTGATACCCTCGCTTCCCTTTCGTCAAGCCAAAGTGGTACTTCATGCTCTGTGCCAACTTCATATCTTCGTGTTTTGAAAGAAATTCAATTCCAGGGTTAGGCCCTTCCTTTGGCAAGCCTGTGATCCTATGAATCAGTTCTCCAATAATAGGAATTCACTGATCTCCTATCCATAGGTGCCCATCATGCACTAATTCCAAGAGCTGCTTGACCACTATGTTCACCTGTGTGCTGTGACCAAAGTGAGGAACATCGAGCATCTTCAACAAACCAGCTTTATCCAAGCCAGCAGCCCACTGTTTCACTTCCAACAATGTCCCTCCAGTCTCCGGATAGTGGACAGAGTGTAAGTATGTCCCAGGTGCGAACTGTGGAAATTTCCCACTATCATTTGTATCATGGTTGGCATACTTGAGCCGGTCTACTTTCCTTGTGATTGTTCCAACCAACTGCACACCCGGTGGTAGGGAAGGGGTGCATAATGTGAACTTGGCGTTCTGTTGAGGTGGTTGAACTCCTAGTTAAACAGGTGGAAGATATGGTGGATGCTGCAAGGCAACGTTCTCATCCCCTTCAGGTGGGATCTCTGCTGAACCAAATGGATTCATCTCGGGATCCTCCGGTGTTTGCCCTGATTGCTTGTGTCTGTCTTCGTTCCGCTTAGAGCGTACTTTTGGTTTAAATTTCTTCCTGGTAGATCATGTCTGCATTGGTTGAGGCGGTGTTGGGGGAGTTTCTTCGCGGGGTGCAGAGGCAAGTGGATTGCTCATAAGGTTGTGCAGACCCGTCTGTTCAAATTCTCTCAACAGTTCCTGAATTTCGTGATTAGCTGACATGGACTCAATTGTAAAACTCAAGACAATGCGTAATGCGAACTTCGAAAGCCTGGGTGTCTTCTTATAGAATCCATTGATGAAATCTGTCATAACTGTGCATTGAAGACACCAAATCTGACAGAGATCTTGTCCAAACGGCGGTAGATTTCTCAATATCTCATTAATACAAGCAGTTAATACAGTTAACGTACCAGTGCCACCAAATTTTATTTCTTACAAAGGTCAGATTTTAAGATCCGACACATCTTTCCTTCTTCGGCACAACCAGTAGCTTTGGTTGCGCCACAATAAGGACATTTGACACTTCCTGACACCAACTTCAACAGAGCTTCGAGCTTCAACCCACGACAGAATGTCTTCCACAGCCTCAATGATTCCTTTCATTTCTGAGAACTTTGTCGAAAATAAATCCTGATATTCATGGAGAAGTTGGGTCACTTCGCTCACCATTTCTTCATCCCAATAATCTCCAATGGTGGCATACTTAGGCTTTTCTTCTGAGCCAATGTTTACTTTCCTTATCTTCATGGGCTGAGTTACTTCAGGTGCTTCGACTGTTGGTCCATGTACTTCGTAGTGCCCTTCTGACTCAGAAATGTTAATGTTGTGCAAGTCATCATCCTCATCAATTGCAAGGTTATAACATTCTACTGCATTAGCTTCTTTCTTCTTCTAATCAGGATAATACTCAACTATTTCTTTATCATCAAACACCTTAGTATGGATCAACATAATAACTGCATCCAAAGCAAGACAAACCTCATTAATAGAAAATGTAAGCACAAAACTGTCAACAAAACTATACCAACTTATAGTACCATGGCGAAGCTCCACGTCCACATACCAGTTCTTTGCTACAGGTTCTAGAGTGTGTATAAACCTATGTACCCATTCTTCACAAGGTACATGCTTCCATGCTTCATAACATTACTCCAAATGTTCCTGAGGGCTAGTCTTACCATTAAATCTGCTCCGCACCTCCTGAGGTTGATCCATGAATCTCAGGTGAAGGGATTTTTGACAAGCTTCCCAACTATGAATGTACTTTTTATGACCATTCCACCATCTAGCAGTTGTGACTCTAAATACTAAATCTAGAGTCTCCATTTTCTATGAATCTGGTACCTGCTCTGAAAATTGTACAATAAACTCTTCTGGGTCTGTCAAGCCATCAAAAATAGGTAAGACTCTTGTCTGTGAGCTAATCCATCTAAGGGACTTGGTAATTCTTGCACATCGATGTCCATGTAGCTCATACAGTCTATTGTGCCAATTCTCTAGGTTTTCATCTGAATCAGTCATGCAAGAACTGTCACACTTCCAATCCATTATACCTTCAGGAGTAGGGTTAACATAGTCTTCTTCTTTAGCTGTGATGTTGTAGATATGATCCAAAACGTCATGATCTTCATCTTTGACTAGCTCTGTGTACCTTTCTCCTTGAGAAGGGTCCAAGGGTACTATGACTCTCAAGCCTTTCCCTTCAAAAGTCATCTGCCTGTTCTTAAGGTTGATTACTACAGATTTCTCTATTGCCCATTCAATGCCTAGTAATGCTGGATAGGGGTTTCTATCATCAATTATTTCAATGACTTCAAAATCTGCTAAGATACTGACTCCATCAATGTCTACTGGGACACTAGGGAATCTTCCTAGGGGAACAATCTTCTGCTGATTGGCTAATCTCAACTGTATAGGGGACCATTCAAGGGTAGGTTTTCCCATTTGTTCCCATGTCTACTTAGTTAAGACATTTACTTCTGATCCCAGGTCTAAAATGATATCAGTCATGTCATACTCTCCTATCTGAGCATGCAACCTCATTTCTCTTCCAGTCCTTCTAACTCTATTAACATTTTTTTCTTTACCAGAGCTTTGCTGAGGTTCGCAAGAAGTAATAACTTTATGTAACTCATTTAAATCATTCTGATTCCTTAAGAGCTTCATACAACTCTGTAAAAATGATGACAGTGTACTTACTTTATCCGTCGAAGCTTCTTGAGACTGTGACTGTTGTTGATGCTGTTGTGCAGGTGCTACTGATGTGCTCGGATCAGCAAAGTCTTTTTTGGCTTCCATAAATGTTTCTTTTTCTCTTCCAACATCAAATGCTGGAATTTTCTCTGGGGTCTTACGAACCCAAGCCTCATCATGTTGTTTCTCCTTAGTCTGCACTTGCATCGTAGCTCCACTCCTTGTAACAACGTTAATGGCTGGGACAGGTCTTTGCTCCATAGAAATCATCTGAATGTTCTGAGTAGGAGGGGCATTTCTTTCTTGTATGTTGGATATCAACTGCGGGCATTGCTCAATCACATGATCGACTACCTTGCAGTATCGACATGTCGTAGTTGGGTTCCAACAGTCTCTAGCTACATGTCCTACCTGATTATAGTTATAGCAAACAACCTAGCATCAACCTCTTCCTGGCATACCACCATGACCACGACCTCTGAAACTACCTCTACCACTGCGGTAACCATATCCATCATTGCCTTGTGCATTGTTTTGTACCCTATAAGCATCATAGGTTCACTCTCTCATAAGGTCAAAGCTGTGACATTCATCTTCGTTGTGTCCAACTGACTTACAGAACTTGCAATAGGGATTCTTAGGTACTTGCACATATCTTTGTAGCATATAGCAGTCTTCAAGTCGATGCTGGCCAGTTGTTCTACAAATCTCACAATATAGAACATTAGGGTTAAATGGGTTTGGCACACCAGTATTCAGGTAATTTCTTAGCGCAGGACATTGTTCCTTGTCATGACCTTATGTCCTACATCGTGTACACTAAACCTCTTTGCGAATAGATTTCCCTTTCTTCATGTCGTGAAGCTCCAAACCCATTTCTGCTAATTGTGCTTGTATTTGGGCTATGCCAGAATTATCTTCGACAGGAGCTGTCTCCAGTTTCATGGCAATCTCCAAAGCCTCTTGCTGATCAACAACCTTCTGTTGCATTAGTGGAGTTCTGATATGAGGTAATAGGGCTGCAATGAACCATTCTTTATGCTGCGCTGGTCCAATAGTGAAACTAACTTGATCTAGCAAAACTTTGAACCTCTGATCAAAGTCCCAAACTGATTCACCTCGCCTCTGCTGAATCTCTTTCAGTTCATTTATACACTGTGACTCTGATTTAGGCTTCTTGAACTTTTTGATCATTGTTGTTTTAATATCATCCAGGACATGGTTCTGAGTGCTATAAAAATTCATGAACCAGGTCAAAGCTCAGTCTCTAAAATAAGGGACCAGCTGCGTTCTTCTTATATCTTGATCCATAATGTTCTTAGCAGTCCAAACAGCTTCGCATAAGAACCAAAACTGTTCTGGATCCTCTGATCCAATTCCTTTGAAGACTGGGATCTTGATATCATCTGTCATATGGGCCATAGTGGATCGAGGGGGGGGAGGAGGGCTGGTAACAGGGGGGGGAACTTACTGGGGTAGAATGACCTGCGACAGGAATACTCGGGCTAGGGTTACTTGTAGACTGCGACGGGTTCTCAGGGGTAACAGCTCTTCGCTGCGGAGTGATAGGGGGGTTTCTAACAAAAGGAGTTTCTTCAAATTCAGGGTCTTCTGGACTTAATGGGGAATAACCAGTATCTTGGCCTAGGGTATAGGATTCTAGGTTTCTCTTCTATCTCTTACCACTTCGCAGCAAACCACTTTGCTCATCGAATTTACTTTCACTTCCAAACATAGGTTATTAAAAATAAATCTAGCAATCTGATTCGATCAACAATATACCTTTCTCAGCCAAGAGCATTTTAATTTGCAAACTAAATGAATTTAGGTACTTACCCCTTGGTCCTTTGAAAAACTATCTTTCAGCTTCGCTAAAAGAGGTACTTGTGTCGATGGCAAACTCCATCACAAATGCTTCAAGGTTTCACGTTGTCCAGAAATCAACAGCTCGTGATATCGTGTTGTTCACTCTTTTCAATATGTTAATTCTTGCGGGGGTCCAATCAGGAAACTAATCTTCCTTGAAGTTGTTCTTTCTTTCTGTCAACCTGGATAACCACTGGTGCAATTCTATGTGGATACTACCAAAGAAAATTTCATGAATATCAGTAAAAACGTACCTTTGCAAAAAGTCCTCTGAGCTACGACGAGGATCCTTATTTTCTTGCTCAGTAAACATCAGGTAAGTCTCTTCAATCCAATCACCGATTTATTTTACTGAGGCCTCCAAAACATAGCCCTTCAGGTACGACGTAGATCCCTCTTGAGCAGATACTGAGTTCAACCGCAACGGAACCAATTTGTTGGGCTATAGGGCAAACCTGGGGTTTATACTTTAACTTCGCACCAACAAAAAGACCCATAGTGTTGGCCCTTTCGGCAACAACCTACGAACAGGTTGCAGTCTCACTCGAAACAGCTATGGGGTGCCGCAGAATCAGGTTTCTGTAAGCAGAAGAGGGATATTACTGTACCTTTAGCCTTAACAACAAATATTTATACAAAATAGAGCTTCTACATTCACTTAATTAGCTTCGCTATTAGATAAAAGAACGTTTCTTGCTTAACCCTTAACTGGGAATTCACAGCGAAGTTAATATTTAACAGTTATCTTACTTGAGCATTCACCTACTTATCAAAAGCATAAAAACATAACAGAAACAACACAAAAGAACCACCACAACACAAGATATAACATGGTTCACCCCCAGTGTAGGGGCTACGTCCACAGAACTGCGCTTTTATTCAACTTTTTACAAAACAACAGTTCTGATCTACGCACTCAGCTGCAGATCCGTCCTTCAAGTCTAACTGTGCACTCAGCTGCAGTTCCTTTCTTACAAACTCTAAATTACGCACTTAGCTGTAGTTCCTTTCTTACAACTCTAAGCTGCGCACTTAGCTGCAGTTCCTTTCCTTACACAAACCCTCTGCGCACATAGCTACAGAGGTCGTCCACGCACACAGCTGGGACTTGACCTTAAAACCCAAAAATAGATCTAACTTCTTTGCATCATATGATCCTCATTTCATTAGATACCCTTCACATCTTTACATGAGTGCCTATTTATACAAGTGCACTATTACAAAATCATGGGCTTACACCCGAAAATTATGGACAATTACAAAAAGAGGGCTTTCACTCAACCCGGACATCCCTAAGACTATTTTGACGTGCAATTCCACTTACAAGCTTCCACAAAAACTGTGGAGTTACCAAAATTAAGGACCGTCAGGGCACGCGCCCCAACAAAAGTCTCCATTAAGTCCTATAATTATTCTTATCTTTCATTTCCTTTTATCTCAGTGTTGAGTTGTGTGTCTTATGTCTCTGATTTCTTCATTCATTCCTACTATAGGATTTATCAAATTGTATCCTTAGTTTTGCTTGCCTCAGAATTATTTAAATTGAATTCAGAGTTTAAGCTACTAATTCTATTGTCTAAAAGGAACCTCAGTTCCTTATAGTTTAATTATTGTTTCCAGCATAAGATTCGTCCTCCCTAATTCATAGTTACTGAATATGTTCATACAATAGGGTTTGATTTTAGGAAATAAGATATCTTTATTAATTTTTCTACTTGCTTTTAAATTTATAATTATTTTCAGGTAAATACCTTTATTAAGTTTTCTACTTGTTTTTAAAGTTATAATTATTTTCCAGTAAATATATTTATTAATTTTCCTACTAGCTTCTGAATTATATTTTATCCTCTTATATTTGTTTCATACAAGAGTAGTATACCTCCAACTTCAAAGTAATTGTTAAAATAGTATTGTTATTTAATTAATAGATTAGTTATTGATAATATTTGCTTATGTGTGGAACATAAATCACAATGTTTACTATTACTTGTAATTGGACACTCTTTCGTCTACACCTCTTCATAGAAGTTAAATTAGACTTAATTCCATTTAGTTTCTTTGTTTCTTCTTAAATCCATTTTGATACACCTCCTTCTCCAGTTCCAGTTACAATCAATGCATATCCTCAAAACCCTCAAGGAGAATGGAACTAAACAACTTAGTTTAATTATTGTATATTTTTCAATCGCATGTATAGTTTAGTTATTGCATTTCTTAGATATATTAAGTAGTTGTAATATTGCCTGAAATAACATAACCTCTTGTGTTCATATAGCAAGAATTATGAATTTGTTTTAAGCCTTTCTAATTCATAGGTTAAGAAGTGGAATAATTAATTAATAGATTTCACTATAAAGGGTAGTTTACCTTCTTAGAATAATATTATTTATATATATACAGTTTATGGTCTATAGAGTAGAGTAGTATAAATTAATACTACTCTAGGCTAGTGGTCTTATCCCAATCTAATTCCCTTAGTAGTTGAATTTCTGGAGTTTGACTCGGTTTTTTATTTTGAAAGATCTTTCGATCTTCTCTTTGTTAAAATATTTTCACGACAAATTAGGTGCCCTTCTACCTTAGCATATATTTTGCTTCAACTCTAAGTTTACAAACCTCGGTTGATAATTAAATATTTGGTGAATTAATTAAGACAATAAAACACCCAACATTTTGGCACTGTTGATGGGGAGTTGTTATGTAAGGTAGAATAAGTAGAATTCCCTTCTGAATTTTAGCAATAGGGTGGTGGCGAGAGAGTGGTAAGACGAGACGTAAGAACCTGCGCATCTATTATAACAGGCGCCACCAAATCCAGCAATAATAGTAGTATTGTAGCTTTTTATTTAGTTTAGCTTTTCATGAATAGACCTAAAGATTTGAAAGGTAAGGTACGTTAGAAATAATTCCCAAAACTTTTTTAAAATTCCTACTAACCTTTACAGGGGGTGTAATACCCAAACCACTAACTCAGCATAAAGGTATCGGAGAACACACGTAGGAAGTAGTTCTACTTGGAGACCTAAATACATTATAGGAGAAGCCATAGAATGTAAATAAATCCTAGCAAGAATTTCTAAGGAGCCCATTCTAGAAGAATTTCTAGAGGGCCAGCCTTTGGAAGCCCTTAACCCTCCACTAGTGCAAAAACCTAACAATACAACTATCTCACTAGTAAGGGATCCAAACTTCATCAATTTCATTGATCCTACTCAGGTACAAGCTCTCTTTGGTAGCTCAACTAACGCTATCATCTCACAAATAGAGACATCCACAGTAAAACCTACTATTCCTATAGAAACTAATAAAAACATGGCTGAAAACTTCTTGTCTCAGAGGAATATCTCCCTTGAGAAAGAACGTTAGGACGCCCCATTATCACCTCGGAAGGAACCTCCTAGGTACACTCTTTTTAAGAATCGAATCTACATGGAGAGACGAGGAGAAAATGAATATCATGACAAGGTTAGAAATGATGAAGAATAAGGAGAGAATCGAATGGAGGCTACCTTTGGGTTTCCTATTCTAGAAACTGCACAGGATGTAAATATGAAGAACATCCCTCCTTCCTCCTTACCTACTTTCTATGGGAAGAGTAATGAAGACCCGGACACATTTTTATTTGAGTTTGACATCCTTTGTAGAAGCTATAACTATATACAAGATGCTCACAAATTAAAACTTTTCCCTGCTACACTAAAAGACTCTGCTTTAAGACGGTTCATGGGATTAGGACAATATACTATCAGAACTTGGGAAGATATGAAAACCACATTTTTGCGGAAATATCAAGAGTATTGCAAACCTAGATACTCTCGAAACAATATTTTTAAGATACAGCAACTCCAAGACAAGAGCTTAGAATATTGTCTCGAGAGGTTTATTTATACGTTACACAAATCTAAATATAATGACCTTCAAGAATATGCAATACGTACACTCTTCCTTAAAGGGATCTCATAAGACCTGGTAGAAGACCTCAATCTCATGTAATCTAGTGATATCTCCCATAAACCCTTTGCACAAATTGGGGAGATGTGTAGAAATTACTCTAGAAGTAGGGAGAAGTTGGGAGAAATCTTCGAGAGCCTTGCAATAGGAATCTAAAAGATAATACCTCCAGTTCTGAAGGAGTTACAAGGATAGAATTAGGGAACCTATTGGAAAACTTCAAGACTGATATTTTAGGAGCAATGGGTTCTCAACAAGATGCTTTATAGGCCAAAAAGAGGCAAGAGGAAGAGCGTGCAGCAATAAGCATTTTCTGTCCAAGATGCAGGACTAAGCATCCACAAAGGGAATGCCCCTTGAACAACATCTATGTATGTCACATCTGTACGGATGATCATACAACAGAAAACTACCCATCGTTGCCCAGGTTGCAATCCATATATAAAAGTGGGGACATTGGTGAAACATCTAGGAGTCCTCCTTGGCAACCAAGATACCAAACACCGTATCAAAAGTTATCACCACAGCCCCCGCCCTATTATCATCCCTACCAACCACCTCAACAATGGAACACCGCAAGTTGGCAGAACTTGCCACCCCAGTACCCTCCTCCTCTTCATTTTACTCCACATCAGTATTGACCACAGGGATGGATAAGACAATCATATCCCCAATCACCACCTAACTCTATACCTAATCATCCTTATCCTCAGCATCCAGCCAACAACCAACAAATTTTTCTAGGGTTTGCGCCTCTGGTTCCCCTTATTGCACAGCAACCTCATCATTTTTAGAATACAAACCCCCCATGACCTACATTGTTACCTGCAGAACCGATACCTAACCCAAAAAATAATCCAACTCAAGCTCTTAATAGTATTGAGTTGCAAACACTTCCATCCTATGTCATTTTGACTGTGTCTGTGCACGAGATCTAATTACAATCTAGAAGAGTCGTGAGTGATAGACCCAAGTCATCAGTCATCATTGATGAAGAGAATGAAGAGGAAGAAGATCCCAATGAAGTCATGAATGATGCTATTTTGTAGGATGTGGATGTTCCAAATATTCTAGAACATACCCATCCTTAGGAAGAACCAACTCAAGAACAAAGAATCCGTCCGTTTACGGAATGATTAGCAATAGAAAAACCTATAATTCACCCTCAGTATGATATTTTAAATGAACTAAAAAAAGTCTGTGACAAGATCCCTCTATTACAAGCTATTAAGGATATACCAATTTATATTAAATTAATAAAGGAACTTTGCATTAAAAAACCATGAAATAAACAAAAATACCCCCCCACAATTCATGTTATAGGAGTGATGTCTGAACGTATGACTGATTAGTCTAGAATTGCAAAGTATACAAATCCAGGGAGCCCAGTAGTAACTGTTATCGTAAATAATATTTCCATAGAAAATACACTTATCGATTTAGGATCTACTATTAATATGATGACCACTGCAACCTTAGAAATTTTACAGTTGGGACAATTTCTCCGACCGACCCCCTCAATCCTGGAATTAGCAGACCGCACTACGGTGAAACTTGTTGGGGTTGTGGATGACATTGTTGTATCAGTAGCTTCATGGGAATATCCTGTTGATTTCATGGTGGTAGAATCAAAGGATCTTTCTAAAGGCAATCTTATTATATTGGGAAGACCATGGTTGGCTACTGCTAATGCCTTCTTAGGATGTAGGGATGGGGAAATGACCATTTCTAATGGATTTTCCACACAAAAACTCACTTTATACCCCCCAGCACAACCTGTAACTGAAAACTTGTGGTGGTTAGACTGCCCCTTTGGGGATGAAAATATTGAAGATCTTTTCTTTCCTAGTGACTACTCCTGGGCACTTCAAGATTAGACTACTGAGAATGTGTTAAACCAATTTATTTCTTCAACAACCTGTATAGATTTTCCTCAATCTTTTGCTCAATTCAATCAGATTTTTCGAGATGAGTTTCAAGCAAATATGTCCCTCTCCACATGTTTGGATACACCGTGTGTCTTTGCAGTTGAAGAGCATATAGGGTCTTATACCATACCTTGTAAATTTAACCTTGGAAAATTCCTACACATAAATGTAGGGTTAACCGAGGATCAATAAGAATAGTTGGTTAATGTCCTTAAAATTAAATCCAGAGCATTTGCATGGGATTACACCGATATGAAGGGTATACACACTGACACTTGTATTCACCATATTTACATGGCTGCCAGTATATCCCCTATAAGGCAGCCTCAAAGGAGGATGAATCTTGCTTTGAAGGACATAGTTAAAGAAGAGTTACAAAAACTCCTAGATGTTGGTTTCATCTACCCCATTTCAGATAGTAAATGGGTATCTCCTCTAGTAGTAGTCCAAAATAAAGTCACAGGGAAATGGCATATTTGTGTTGACTTCCAAGAACTGAATAAGGCCACACTTAAGGACTGCTTTCCTTTTCCCTTTATCGACTAAGTGCTAGATACCCTGTCTAGTAAACAATACTTTTCCTTTCTTGATGGGTATAGTGGACACAATCAGATTTTTATAGCACCAGAGGATCAAGGTAAGACTAATTTTACATGCCCTTGGGGGACATATGCTTATAGGTTTTTTCCATTTGACCTATGTAACGCACCTGCTACTTTTCAGCGTGTAGTCTTAGGAATATTTGTTGATCTTATACACGACTGTGTGGAGGTGTACATGGAAAATTTCATAGAGTATGGAAATACCTTCCAACAGGCTCTCGATAATATTGAAAATTTCCTGATCCGATGTCAAGAGACAAACCTAGCCCTTAGCCATGAAAAATGTAAGATGTTATTAACAGAAGGCATAGTCTTGGGGAATCATGTCTCTTCACAAGGGATCAAGGTAGATCCTTCTAAAATAGAAGTAATTGTTGGTCTCCCCTCTCCAAAAACTCAAAAGGAGGTAAGAATATTTCTTGGCCATGTAGGTTACTACCACCGTTACTAAAATAGTTGCACCACTGTTTAAACTGCTTATGAAATATATATAATTCCAATGGGATAAATTCTGTCAAAGTGCTTTTGAGGCCTTAAAGGATAAACTATCAGTCGCACCAATACTCAGGGGTTCTGATTGGTCCCTCCCTTTTCATATATCCATTGATGCTTCTGACATGGACATAGGAGGATTCCTTGGTCAAAACGAAGGCCAAGCATCTTATGCCATCTACTTTATTAGCAAAAATCTGACTCCTGTCGAATTGAATTACACTGTTACTGAAAAGGAGTTTCTGGAAGTAGTCTACACTATCAATAAATTTCACCATTACATCATAGGATACATGATTTTTGTGCATATGGACCATTCTTCCATTAGGTTCTTAATGAATAAACCAATTACCAATGGTAGGGTGACCTGATGGATTCTTCTATTACAGGAATTTAATATCACCGTCGTCGATCAACCTCGTAGAGAGAATTTGGTAGTAGATTTCCTCTCTTGTATTCAACATGATGATAGTGCTAAACTTGTTGATGATACTTTTCCTAACAAACATCTATTTGTTGTGTCTATCCAAACTCCTTCATTTGTGGACATTGCTAACTATTTAGAAACTGGGAAGTGACCAAACCACTTGTCTCCACATGAGAAATGTTGAGTTGTCATCCAAAGTTCTAATTACTCTTGGGTTGATAATGACCCTTTTTGTACCGGCCCAGATATTATTATCAGATGATGTGTACAGGAGGACGAGATGACATAAATCCTTTATGTATGCCATGATGGGCCATGTGGAGCGTACTTTTCTAACAAGAGGACAACATACAAAGTGTTGCATTTTAGATATTACTGGCCAAGAATTTTTAAGGATGCTACCAGGTATATCAGAGGATGTGACAGTTTCCAAAGAATGGGTAGACCTACGTCATCTGACGAGATGCCTTTACAGCCTCGAGTCATGATTGAGCCTTTTGAGAAATGGGCTCTTGATTTTGTAGGACCAATCTCTCCCATGTCCCGCAAAAAGAAATGCGTCTTGGTTTGCACAAATTATGTCACCAAATGGGCAGAAGCTAAAACTTTGTTCCGAGCCACAGAGAAATTTGTGGTAGAATTTATATACGAAGAGATATTTACTCGGTTTGGTGTGCATAGGGAAATTGTCACTGACCAAGGTTCTCAATTCACCTCTAAATTAATGAAAGAACTTACCGTGAAGTATAGTATCTGACATTGCAAATCCTCACCTTACCATCCATAAGCTAATGGTCAGGTAGAATCAACCAATAAGGTATTGGAAGCTATCTTAACCAAAACTATTCAGCTCCATCATAAGGATTGGGCAGATAGACTCCTAGAGGCTTTGTGGGCCTATAGAATAACTTGGAGAAACACTATTGGACATACACCCTATGAGCTAGTATATGGGAAACAAGTCCTTTTTACCTATTGAATTCCAAGTTAAGACTTTATGTATGGCTATACAATTAGGTATGGATTTGGAAGAGGCACAGAAACAAGTCAATTTTACAGATTAATGAATTAGATGAGATTAGGCAAGATGCACTCCAAAGGACAATGCTAATACAAAATCAACGAAATAAATTGCATGATAAATTTATTAAAAAAAGCAGTTTAATACCAGGCATTGGGCATTACTATTCGACTCAAGGTATAAAAACTTCAAAGGAAAATTAACTACCCGTTGGATGGGTCCATATGAGGTAGTTACAGCCTTCGATAATGGGTTAGTAGAAATTAAGACAATTGATGATTCACAAACTTCCTTTGTCGTAAATGGACATAGACTTAGACTTTATCATCAACCAATATCCAGAAAAGATTTTGTGAAGAATGTCTTACAATAGAAGGAGATGGAGCTGGTTGAAGAGGAAGTCATTCCTCCTCCTCCTAATTCTTAAGTTATTTTGTGGTTTTTTTTATGTATATATGTAAATATATCTTTATTTCTTTAATAAATAAAATCCATTTCTAATAAGTTGACTACATTTATGCAAGGAATTTAGTTTTATAATCAGCTTATGGAATTTTTTCAATTGAATGGGAAGACTCCTTTCCTTTGTCTAAACTTTGATAAATTTTATATGACTCTTTATTGATACATATGTTTTCATTGGAAATAAATTTGAATCATCTGACAAGTGGTTTTGCAGGTCGATTACAAGAACCTTGTCTCTATAATCAGCTCATAAAATGTTGCCTAAAAAGGGAAAGTTCTCTAAGAACTCATAATACATCCTAACTCTTGAAAAAAGGTTGGAATGAAATTAGAATGTTCTCTATATCATCTATACCCACTTTCTTCGATGATTCCTTATGATTTTATGGTACGTGGTTTAGATATGCACATTTTTGACTTATCATTAAAACGGTGCTTAAGACCCACTCTAATCATCATGTTCTTCAAAGTTCTATTTTACACCTGTGGACTACTAGTTCATCCTATACTCATTATCAAAACTTGTCTCTTAAGGATTTTTTTTTTGAGGTAACTCGAGAGTAAGTGAAATTTTTACTTGTGGGTAACATTACTTATCTTTTATGAAGAATATAGACCGATAGGTTGACGAACAACTTTAAGTTATTATGTTTTGACATGATCTATAATTTAGGCCATTATACAAGAATTTACTTATAAGGTTCGCTCTAAAAAATTTGAATTATGTGTTTAGCAGTCTTAACTCACTCTAAGTACCAATCGGATTCCACGTATTAAAAAATTTATATGAAGCAAACCCATCGAAGTACTGAACAGGCTTACTGACAGCAGGTCCATGCTAAGTAACATCTTTAAACAAGGAACCCTGGTAAGTGCAAGTAAACCCATCGGGGTACTGAACAGGATCACTGGCAGCGCGGCTATGCTTGCATGGTACCAAGATAAACCTGTCTGGGTACTGAACAATCTTGCTAGAAGTGGGGCAATATTGAGTAAAATAGATCTGGTTAATGCATCACTATGCACATGGTTCATTAAAAAAAAGGAAAAATACATGTTTAGGCCAATTCTTTATCATGTCATTAGAGAATGGCTATAAGTTGGACTTGGACTCGGTCATCTGATTCAACTAATACCTAGGATATGATTATTCTAGAAATGGGACCAATACCTAGAGAAATCTCACAAACTCCAGGGTCAACTTAAGACATCCTTTGGGTGACAAGAGATCCTTAAAATGAGGCATGGATAACTAGTTTCTCCTATGGAATTTTTCGCATTAGTTATATTATCATTATTTGTATGATTTTCCTAAGCACTGTTATTTTTTATGGAAATATATATCTGAATCATCTCCATTTACTAGTTAGTATTTCTTTTTCTTACACAAATAATGACATCATCTTAGAACTATTTGGAACTCAATCAGTTTTTCTTTGATGGCTTGAGGACACAACATATTTTTGGTTTGAGGGAAGGTTAGAACTGTTTTTACTTTTTTAATGTTTATAGAAATATTTGTTTATTTATGACAAAAGTATAGGTGTTTTCAGGATAATGCAATTAGCGGAATATTGCTTTAATCTGTGATGGACAATGCAACTAAGGTTTAATAAAGCTGGTTTACATCATCATAGTGTGTGCTAACAACCCAGAAAATTTACTGCATAACTAACAGCATTCAGGTCCAGCAAAACACATTTTGTATAGGGATTCCATATGAAATATCATAGGAAGGGTCGAATTCCAGTCCGAATGGAATGCCAAATGACGATCCAAATGAAACCACAATATCATATCGGGTTAATATGTCGAGGTGTTAATTTATGTTGGTATTAACTTTGGGCAAAGAGTTTAATTATTAAACCATACCCATAATTATTATTAATCCTTATTCACATGCTTATAAAAACATTTTGATTTTTGCTAGGATTCACTCCTACCTCATCTAACGGATCATTTAACCCCGTGTCGATATGAAATGATTTCAAGATCTTTTTCGACCATCATTACTCTTACCCTCTGATCAAATCACATGCAGAAATTGTCAAGTGTTCTATCATACTGTTAATAGCATAATTATGGTTTTTAGATACATTTTATAGATGTCGTAATGGATAATTTATTCAACCTATCCAAAGTTTACTTTGGACATGGTCGAATCATTCATAACCATACGAAACAATTATTAGGGAACACAATTCAAAGTATTGAACCATAGTGTGATTGGTCGAGCGTACGAAACCACGATCTCACGATCATTTAGACACTTAAACAGATTACATTTTAAACCCATGATATTTACCCTTGTCCTTACTTACCTTCATCTTCGTGGAGCTATTCAAATGCCATTTATTTGTATCCTCTACAACCCCTACATTTTTCACCCCTGTTTGAACAATGCTTAACCATCACGAGCCTGAAATTTATCAGAACTTGTTCCAAATTCCAGAATTCCAAGAATGCAGGGAGATCTTTTTCCGAGCAGGGTGGAATCCATTTCTCCACCTTTTGCAGGGATATGACGAGGATATTTTTTTGTTATTTGTGAAAGGATTTGATGGTAAGATGGCCAGGGTTGGTTATCTCACTTTTTCGGTAATTGAAGAGACTATTGCAATAGCGACCAAGCTCCCTAGAGAAGGTACCAATTGGCATAAACATTTGTTTCTCCCTCAGTCACCCCACAATTTTTCTCTCAAGACATATTTTCAGCATGTAGCAAGAACGAAGGGGTTTCACATAGAATGGGTTAATCCAGAATACCTCAACCCTCTGATCATTATCATCTGCCTTATAACCTGTGAGGGTAAGTTTACTTTGTTTAAAGCTTGCCATTTTCGCTTACTAGCACATTTCATCAATCAGCAATTTCTTAATTTTCCATTTTATTTCCTCAAAAGATTGGAAAAAATGTCAAATCAAGTCAGGAAGAATATAGTCAATCCTATGGGTAGTCTATACCACCACATCTTGATTAAGCTCCTGATCATGCATCAATTGAAGGAGAGGAACCAGACTTGTGAGAATTTTGTGTTTAATATATTAAACCCTCATTTAAATGTTTGAAAATGCCCTCGATGCACTCGTGACCATGAACCCATCTAGACCCCTCCTAAAGAAAAGAAAAGCCCCAAAATAGTGCATATTGACAAAAATACGCCGAAAGTGAGTCTGCCTTCCCATTCACCTACCTCTATCAACCTTGTGGTCGTTAATTTATACCATTTTCACAAGTTCAAACCAAGAACAAGAAGGTGAAGTCCATTCAAACCACCATTCAGTCTACCACTCAGTCCAATCATCCAAATAGTGTGGTCAAGGTGGATGAACCCATTTCTAATTCACCCATGTTTAAATTAGCCAGTGTCTCAGCCAAATTTCTCAAGGCTTCTTCTCTTGAGACTGCTTCTCCATCTACTCAAGGCATGGGTCCTGAAGAACAAATCCCCTCTATTGACCTTGAGACACCTTCTATAGAATTGATTCCACCTCAATATTCTAAATTCCTCGCAGAGCCAATTACTCTGAATCAGCAAACAATCGATCAATTGACTCAATATTTGGCACAGTCAGCAAGCCAAAATAAGAGATATGTCGAGATTGTTGATCTTCGTCAACAGAATAAGGAGTTGCATCTTCAATTCAAGACTGTTGAAGACTTTAACAAGGCCATAACCTCTTTGCGTGATTCTCGTCAGGAGAGGTACATTGTTTTAAAGGCACAAGCCAGGAAATTGAAATTCAAATATCTCGTTCCCTCTACTAAGTTGAAGGCAGATGTTAACACAGCCAAACCTTCTTCCTAAATCCCTTTTTTGTTTTGCTCAGTGGGACCTGGCATCTCTCTGGTTTGGGGGAGTGTTGATCTCGATTTTGTCATTATTTTTGGATGATAATTTTCTCTTTTGGAATCACTTTTGTCACCTTGTTTTATACTTCTTTTCATTCAACTTATCAATCAACCCAGGTACGAACATATTTTAGTTTTATGCAAGACTTGGCTGATTTTCATTATTTCATGATTTTATTTGCAATTATGTGATATTTGTAAATGTTCCTGATATATAGATTGGTTTTGCATATTATGGTTTCCAAATGAGCCTCCATATGGACACGCATTTGTGCCGAATCCAAACAGTTGCGTCTAGCTTGTCATCCAGTCCTCCGATCAGTCCTCCGATCAACCTGCCCCTGGTACAAGAGTCTTTAGTCTAGAATACTCAAGATCTTGCCCTCTTGATTCAACACTATGCTCTATGCCCACATCAAAGAAGATCTATACACCTGCAGCTTACACAAGGATAATTGATGTGCGAAGGACCGGGAAGATGGTTGTGCACTGTCGCAAATCGTTACATGGTTGTTTGTTAGCAGTTAAGGTTGACTATTTTTTGAGCGGTCGACCACCGAAAGGGTCGACCTGCTCATCCATGTAAAACTATATAAATTCGTCTTCAGACGAGAGTCGAGTTAGTCAGTCGTCATTAGCAAACAAATTTTGGAAACTATGTTCTGAATTTAATAGAATTTCTATTTCCAACTGTGCATATATGTCTCTATTTTCATGAGTGGTCGATTGATTGAAGCGGCACCCCTGATTTCTGAGAGGGACCCTCAACAACTAGCGGTCTCCCATTTCTGTGTGTTTTCGTTATTTCCCTTTTTGCAGCTAAGTAATTTACATTTCCAGTTTCTATAGGTAGTTTAGTTCTCTTGTAAATTGATGTTGTTTATTTCCTTGTTTCCTGTAACATGTGTTTGCTGTGAGTAATATAATTTATACTATTTTTCAATATAATTTACATTTCCAGAATTACAAGTTACCGGTCACGCATAATCATTTCCAGTCTTCTTTTCAACTTGTTTTCTAGTTCCATATTTGCAGTTAGATAGAATTCAATTAGTCTAATTTCTTAGGCTCAGTTCGTAGCTAGATTAAGCTCTGTCAATTCCTATTCAACTATAGATTAGTTTCAGTCATCTTTTATTTGACTCATTACACAATAGGAAGTAATCTTTTCTTTTTAGCAGTAGGTTAGCACAAGTTATTCCTATGTCATTTTAGGTATTAAATAAGTTTAATCACTATCTTTTCTGTATCTGATCCTCATGTGCATAAATCAGCTGATGTTAAGATCATTCAAGTTCTTCATTTTGTAATTTACATTGTTTTTCTCACCCTTACTGTCATTCGGACCATCTATTTGTACTGTCATCCAGACCTTCATTCAGCTTTAATATTTCCCGTTATGTTTTATACTTGTTTAAATTTTGGTTTTCTTAGTTTTTGAATTGTGTTATGTTCTTAAATAGTAGCCATATATATATAATGAGGACCCTATTCCAAACTACCTAAAGCCTCCATTAAGTCCTATAATTATTCCTATCTTTCATTTCCTTTTATCTTAGTGTTGAGTTGTGTGTCTTTTGTCTCTGATTTCTTCACTCATTCCTGCTGTAGCATTTATCAAATTGTATCCTTAGTTTATCTTGTCTCAGTCTTATTTAAATTGAATTATGAGTTTAAGTTACTAATTCTATTATCTAAAAGGCACATCGGTTCCTTATAGTTTGATTATTGTTTCCAACATAAGATTCGTCCTCCCTAATTCATAGTTACTTTGTTCATAGTATAGGGTTTGATTTTAGGAAATAAGATATATTTATTAAGTTGTCTACTTTCTTTTAAAGTTTTAATTATTTTTAGGTAACCTTTATTAAGTTTTCTACTTGTCTTTAAAGTTATAATTATTTTTCAGTAGATATCTTTATTAAGTTTTCTACTTGCTTCTGAATTATATTTTATCCTCTTACATTTGTTTCATACGAGAGTAGTATACCTCCAACTTCAAAGTAATTGTTAAAATAGTCTTGTTCTTTGATTAATAGATTAGTTATTGATAATATTTGTTTATGGGTGGAACATAAATCACAATGTTTACTATTACTTGTAATTGGGCACTCTTTAGTTTACACCTATTCGTAGAAGTTAAATTATACTTAATTCCATTCAGTTTCTTTGTTTCTTTTTGAAAGCCAATTTGATACACCTCCTTCTCTAGTTCCAGTTACAATGAACGCATATCCTCAAAACCCTCATGGAGAATGGAACTAGACAAATTAATTTAATCATTGTATATTTTTCAATTGCATGTATAGTTTAGTTATTGGATTTCTTAGATATATTAAGTAGCTGTAATATTTCCTCAAATAATATAACCTCTTGTGTTCATATAGTAAGAATTCTGAATTTTTTTATATCCTTTCTAATTCATAGATTAAGAAGTGGAATGATTAATTAATAGATTTCACTATAAAGGGTAGATTACCTTCTTAGAATAATATTATTTATATATATATATAGTTTATGGTCTGTAGAGTAGAGTAGTATAAATTGTAACTGCTCTAGGCTAGTGGTCTTATCCCAATATAGTTCCCTTAGTAGTTGAATTTCTGGAGTTTGACTCGGTTTTTCTGGAGTTTGACTCGATTGTTCAGCCTAAATATGCTTGTCATTATTCATTAAGTAGGTATCTATTGTTTTCTCCTTCAAGAGCTTATATGCTATGCAATCCTTCTCATCATGTCCTACTAAATTACAAAATTTACAGAAAAGGCTGGATGGGGTACTTACAATCTTCTACAAGTATAGATAGTCCTCATCGTGGTGCCCTCTAGTCTAAAATATTCGACACCAGTGTAGTCCTTGAGTACTCAATGGATTAGGTGCACCCGACGAGATATAGTTCATGTACGACGAACAATTATCCTTGTGGTGTCCATCTATCATGCATCTTGTACACCATAAATCCTTATGGACTTCTTTTCCCTTCTTAATATCCTAAAGTTGTACCGTTAGATTAGCCAACTACGACTAAATCTTCATCATTCCTGTGCCACCATCTTCGATCGGCAAGGATTCCAGCTTCATTGCTATTTCTAGCGCTTCCATCTGCGACACAATCTTCTGTTGCATCAAAGGGCCTTGGATGTGTGGTAATAAAGCAGCAATAAACCACTCTTTATGTTGTACATCTAACATTTGGAAACTAAATTTTTCCATCAAAGTTTTAAACCGCTGATCGAAATCCCATACAGATTACGTGAGTAATTGATTTATCTCCTTGGTCTCAATGATACACTACGACTCATATTTAGGTTTTCTGAACTCACAAATCATCATGAGTCAGATCTCGTCAAGGGTCTTCTGTGGGTTTCCTGCTGGTACTTTGCAAAAATTCATAAACCAGTCCAACGTACGACATCGCAAAGTCGTAATCATCTGTGCTTTCCTTATTTCTACATTGGCGAACCGTCCAAACCGCTTTGCATAGGAACCAATGCTGCTCTGGATCTTCTGCTCCATTTCCATTGAATTTAGGTAATCTAATATCTGTTCCATCCATTGAGTTGGCATCTAGGATGTTTAATGGGCGATTTGGTGAAGGTGGACTTCCTTGCGCACTAGTCGCAGCACCAGTACTATTAGTATTGATAGTTCTTTATGGAGATGAGGTTCTAGACCTTACCTCTGGTGATGCTCCTGGTGTGGTGTAGAGACGTTTTGATTTTGGTGTCTCCACAAATTCTTCGGATTCTTTTTCTCCCTCATAAATTGGGCTATAGTCTTCCTCTTCATCGCAAGACCCTTCGTCTAGCTGTGACTCAAATTCGTACTCGCTTTCCTTGAACAGACTAGGATTCTGTCTTCCTCCTATTGTTTTTATTCTCTTTCCTGGCCAGAATCTCCTTCCACTCCTTAGAAATCCATCTTCTAGTTCAGGTTCTATACTTCCTAGGAACATCTCAGCTCACCATTTCCCATTTTCTTTACAGGTCATCTACGACATATCCTTCCTCCTGTTTATGTGACTCAACTACTTAGCTGCAAAATCCCCTTTTCATAGATGAGCATCTTTATCCATGTATTTATAGATAACAAGTACCTTCCATGGGGTCCTTGGAAAACATTTCTTTCAGCCTCACTATATGAGTTTATCATCTCAACTACAAACTCAGTAATATATCCTTGCAAAATACTGTCAACCCAAAAATCAATAGCTCTAGATATGGGGTTACTTACACTTTCTAGCTCATGGATATTCTAAACACTCTACTCGACCGCTTCTCTTCTCTGGAATTTTGTCTGTCAAGTTTCCAATCTTGAAAACAACTCATGCAACACAAGAGGAAACTATGCAAAGAATATTTCATGAATATCAGTGTACAATAATCGGGTCAACTAGTTTTCTATTCTCAACCTCTATCTTGTGCTCTCTCCTTCTGTGAATGTTAATGTCTTAGACTCTGCCCAATCCTTGATTTACTTCTTTGTTGGATGCCAAAACATTTCCCTCAACTCAAATGGTTAAGGGTCATGGCAATGGAACCATTTGTTGGCTACTTTTCCTCACTCTCGCGACCCAAGTTCAACAGACCCACAAAACCAACAAAACACCCAAAATATTAGCTCGATAGAGCAAGCTCAGTCGGCAACACCCACGACACAGGCGTAGTCTCACCTGAGATATCTTAATGTGTAATTGCCAGAACCATGTTTCTGCAGTCAGTGAGGGATTACAATCCGTTGGTGCTCAACCAAGGTGCTCAACAGAGTCGAAAGGATGGAGTTTTGTATTAACTCAACAGTGGCACAATAATGCGACATGGCTTCTTCCTTGACAACTTAACAACTAGCGCAAATGTACAACACATATTTTTCCTTCACAATAATTAAGAGTCACGCAACATTATTACAACTTAATAGTATTTTAACATAAATAATACAAAATACTTCGATGATGCTTTAGTCATCCATTCATTCAACCGCTTTTCTCTATATTGCGATATTCACTTAAGCAATAATCATAAACAATACAAAATAACCCACAAATATTCAATATGCACATTCATTCGACACAAGATGTAACGTGGAAACCCATCGGGTAAAAACCACAAAGGTGCTCTTTATCTGGCATGAGAAATATATGGCATCTTTCAGTCTGCGAATTGACTGTAGATTTTTTGAGATATGTATTTTCAGCTCAAAGTATTTCTTTCTCTCATGCACTATATTTTTATTATGCTTTTCTTCTAACTACTCCTATTGATCCGCACACAGCCTAAATTGACTCTTCTCCTCTACTATTTGCACACTCAGCTGCAGCATGACTCCTACTAATCAGTAACCCTTCTGCAAAATGGGTTTTACGGCTCAACAGCCTATCACAACACTACTATTAGACTTCTCTCTGATTCCTTCAATTATTTCCTAACTTCAGCAACTTCAACCAACCAACCGTTATACAAAATGGGTTCTTCCTATTTATAGATTCTACAAGACCGCGCAGGGTCGACTGGGTACAGCTCATTTATTACAGTCATAAATAGCCACAAAAATGTATTTCAATACATTTATTACAGGCCATAACTAGCCGCAGAAACATCTTTAAATACATTTATTATAGGTCATAACTAGCCGCAAAAGCGTCTTTCAATGCATTTACTACAGGCCAGGACTAGCCGCATAAACGTTTTTCAATCTTCGACTTCCTCTAGTACCTACAGTCTTCTTGACCTGTTGCTTTCCAGCCTTTACTCTTCTTCCTACCTGTAGATTCTCTTTTCCTCCATCGCATTATTCCTTGTCGCATCTTTCTCTCTTCCGCGCTTCCTTTCCTTCCTTTACCTCGTCGTACGCATGTTTTTCCTTCATGCTCATGTGCTTCTATTTCTTCCTTGTGCTCTTTCCTATCCCAATGCTTATTAAAATATTTTTGCATCCAAATCATGTCACGACATTCTCAAATAAAAACTTTTTAGCAGTCCTAGCAGTACAATCCTTTACTGGTGTTGCTCTGGCCTATCTAGTTAAGTAATTAGTTGTAGTCATAATATAGTGTGCACTAGTGCGCTTCTCTGTCAGGCTGATAGGACCTACAAAATCAATGACCCATTTGTCAAATTCCTGCAATGTTACCTGCAGTACCAAAGGAATTTCAACCCGTCGTGACAGATTTCCAGTTCTTTGGCAGACATCATAGTTGCGACAATAATCTTGGGAATCCACATGCATGGTGATCCTGGCATAATCCTACTTGCAAAATATTGCACACCATAGATTTTTCTACATAGTTTCCTCTTGCAACACTAGGATGTGCTTCATTTAATATTAACAGTCGCTCGTGATCCAAAACACAATGACGAAGAATCTCATCAGGACCCATTTTATGCAAATGTCCAGTGATCAACTAGAAATCTGCAACTTGCACAACCAATTGTTTCTTCTGTGTAATGGTGAATTCAGTTGGTGTAAAACCCATACTCAAAAATTGTATGATATCTCTATAATCATCATCAAACATTGTTATCACAAAAATTTGTGCATTAGGGAGATTATCATCTAGGTTACTAGGATCCTCGCCACTTTATATCCTTGAAATATAGTCTGGTCCCAAATTCAATCGACTGGGCTTAACAAATATTTCAAAATCAAATTCCTGGAAAAGGAGAAGCCACCAACAGATCTCCCCCCAAAAAAATTGGCTTATTGACCAGGTATTTCAATGCAAAATGGTTAGTGTACATCTTAAAATGTCCACCCAGCAAATAATGCCTGAATTTCTATAGCGCATATACCATCGCTAAAACTTCTCTTTCTGTCATGGTATAATTTTTTTCTACAGTCGATAACTTCTTGCTAGTGAAGGAAATGGGAATATAGATTGGTACTTGACTGGGAAGTGTCAGCACCATGCAGAGCATGACATACAATGCTTCAACATGAACATGAAACTTCTTTTCCAGTCTAGAAATATAAGTATTGGCGTAGTAGCCATTTTTTTTTCAATGTGTCCAGACTCTCTTGGCATCTCTCTATCCATTAAAACTTAGCATAATTTTTCAAAACTTTTCCATCGGAGAAGTCACCTCCACATATCCTTTGATAAATTTTTAGTAGTATACAGTGTCTCCTAGTGCTTCTCTCAATTGTTTAACTATAATAGGTGGTGGTAGATTGAGAATGATCACATTTTTGGTCGGGTTGACCAAAGTTCCATCATGACGGATCACATGTCCCAACAGAGCTCCAAACAGAGCGCAAAAGATACATTTCTTTAAATTGAGTGAAATTTGATACTGGAAACAACGTTCCAACATCATTCAAAGTCTCTCAATATGGTATTTTATGATCCCAAATATTGTCCAATCATCGAAGTAGACTTCAAGAATTTTGTGTATGAAATATTTAAAGGAAGATACTACAATCCTGGAAAAAATCACAGGAGCATTCTTAAGTCCAAAGGGCATTACCGTATATTGGAAACATCCCCACTTCGTTGAAAAAGTAGTCTTGTGTCAGTCTTCTTTTGCAATCCTGATATGATGGTAACTAGAAAATCCATGAGTGAATGAGTACATTTCCTTCCCTCTGAAATTATCTCGTACTTCATCTGTAAATGAAGTGAAAAATGGGTCATGTAAGCAAGCATCATTCAGCTTTCTCAGGTTGACACAAATTCTTACTTCACCTAAGGTCTTTTTTTCTAGGACTACTATGGGACTAATCCATTTTGATTCCTTGGCAGGTTCTATAACATGTGCCTCTAACATTCAAACAATTCGTACTTGACCTTTTCTTTGTATCATGGATTCAATCAGTATGGTCATCACTTAACTGGTTTTGTACCGTGACTCAAAGGTATTTTCATTTCATCAAGATCTCCAACTATTCCCTTCCTCTTCGAAAATATGGTAGCAAACATGTCCTGAAACTCATGCAATAAATTGGTGATCTTCCCTACAATATCTTCAGCCCAATAATCTCCAATATTGGCAAACTTTGGATTTTCAGGTGAACCAATATTAACTTTCTTTACTTTGATTGGAATTAGGAATTGGTCACTAGAAATACCAAATCCCTCCACTGTGCCCATACCTTCTGACGTAGGTATGTTTATGTCGATCGGGTCATCATCATCCAATTCTCCTATTACAATGTAACATTCCATCCAATGGTGGATTGTCATGTTGCATTGATGGAAATTTGTCACTACGACAAGGATTTCCTCAAATATCTTCTCTTTCACTACTTCCATTGTAGCATCAATTGTTGGGTGATCATCTACGAACTCGAAGGTATGTGTGAAATGAGTTTCTAGTTCTTCCCACTCAATATTTCCTTGACACAATTCAACAGATGTAAACCAATTCCTTGGTATCATGTCCAATGTATGTATGAAGTGTTGAACCCATTCTTGTCGCGAATATTCCTGCCATGTCATGCTGCAATGATCAATATGTTCAACATAATTTGTTAATCAAGTATACTTATGACCAGTATAATGGATCTCTTCTCCAAATATGATCTCCAGCAATCTTCTACATTGTGGCCATTCAAAGATAGATTATTTATGTGTACCCCACCATCTAGCAGGCGTATCTTTCAACATAAATTCCAAGGAAGACAATCACTACAATTTTGTAGCTTTTGCTTCAAAGTTTGCTTGAAAAGATGTAATGTTAGGAAAACCTTCATATGTGGGTAGCTCTCTCTCTCATGGAAACTTTGTGCATCTGATTCTGATAATTTTCTAATGCTTCACCTGAATCAGATGTACAGGAGCTAACACTCCTCCAACTCAACTTTCCATCATCTATTGAATTGATATAGTCATATCAAGAGCACATAATGTTATATATATGATCTAGGTAATCACCTTGTCCTTCACTGTTTACAGGTTCAACATATCTATGTCCTTCCAACGGATCAATTAGCGCAACCAACCTTATCTATGAATCTTCAAATGACAATATTATTTTCTTGAAATTTATGATGTTCTAATTGTCTATAGCCCAATCAATCCCCACAAGTGTAGGATATGGGCTTGTATCATCAACAATGTCGATCACTTCAAAATCTGCGTATGTTCTCGGACCTTCTACCTTGACATGTACTTGAGTCAATCGACCAATGGGTAGAACCTTCGACTGATTTGATAACCTTAATTGAATGGGAGACCAACCCAGTATCGGATTTTTCATGCTTTCCCATGTCTTCCTTGTCAGGATATTGACATCAGAGCTAAGATCTAAAACGATATAATCCATGTCATAGTCTCGTATCTGCACAGTCACTCACAACTTGGGACCAGTTTTTAATAGTTGCCCGACATGGTTAGCTCTTCTTTTAGGTCGCAACTCTTTTCAATTCTATTCTATGAGTGATGTCAGTTCTTCTAGAACATCTTTATCATGGATTAGTACTAAGCAACTTTTGAAAATTTGTTTGAGCTTACTAACCTTTCTCATCGGTTGCTTCCTGAATATTTCATCGAACCTTTCGGGCATCTCTCTTATTTGTTTAAATGTCAATGCTTGATTTGTGTCGACAAATTCAGGTCAGACGTCGAAGAATAATTTCTTTTCTTTCTATACATCAAATGGTACTTTCTTTTGTGTCATCGGTCACACCTGCTATGGTCCATGTTGTGTGTCCTGGACTTCTCCAGCCGCAACACCTCCCCTTGTGACGAAAACAATGTTTGCTTCTCTTGGTTCGACAGAAATCATCTATATTTTTTGGTTAGGATTCAAATTGGGATTCTGCATAGGGTTTGGATTTTCCATAGTTCAATCCTACCACTTCACAATTAATTTTCAACATTGTTCGACGGTATGATTAAATGCTTTACAATACAAATAGGTCTTCGTAGAATTTGAAAAATCTAGAGAAAAGTGTCTTGGTTTTCAATAGTTATAAGATATGACTTGGCCTCTTCCTTGACCAAGTCCTCCTCCACCTTGTTGTTGTTGTCCTTAGCCTCAAAATTTTCCACCCCACTAGGTTGAGGGTAGTGTTGTTGCAACATATGTTGATTTTGTTGATATTGCAACTGAGGATATTTTGGTTGTTCAAATTGTGTTGGTGGATAATGAGCAGGTTGGTACTAAGCTTGCACTTGTTCACCTTGCATCTAATCATCATTCTTCATCAAGTAGGTATCCACTGTCTTCTCTTGTAGCAGCCGGAATGCTCTGTAATCTTTCTCATCACATCTTACAAATTTACAAAATTAGTAATACAAACTAACTGGTGTACTTAAAATCTTATGTAAATTCAAACATTCTTCCAACTGATGGCCTCTAGTTTCACATATTCTACACCAAGGCATCCCTTGGGTGTTTATTGGGTTTGGCGCTCCTACGGCGACATAGTTCATGAGTGCCGACCAATTATATTTATGGTGTCCCTATGTTCTGCATCTTGTACACCATTGCTCTTCTTGAACCTATTTTCCTTTTTTGATGTCCTAGAGTTGCAGTGTAAGGTTAACCAGTTGTGACTGAATCTGCATCATTCCTGCACAGGTTTCTCCAATCGACGAGGATTCTAGCTTCATTGCTATTTCCATAGCTTTTGTCTGTGACACAATATTTTGTGGCATTAATGGAACCTGAATGTACGGCAACAACGCAGCAATGAACCATTTCTTATGTTGTACATCTGACATCTGGAAGCTTACTTTGACCATTAATTTCTTGAATCTCTGGTCAAAGTCCCAAACAGACTCTATAGGTAACTGCTTGATTTATTTAATCTCTGTAATGCATTGCAAATCATATTTTTCCTTTCTAAACTCATCTGTCATTCTAACTCGAATCTGATCAAGACTTTTCTACGCAACTCCTAATAGCACTATAGAAAACTTCATGTACCAGTCTAGTGCATGGCCTTGCAGAGTCATGACCATCTGTGCTTTCTTTATGGCTTCATCTTGGATCTTCCACGCAGTCCATATCGCTTCACAAAGAAACCAATGTTTCTCTGGGTCTTCCAACTCATTTCTATTAAATATCGAAAACTTAATGTATGTTCGAGCCATTATGTTGGCTCCTGATACACTTGGGAAAAAAATTTGAGTAGGAAGACTCCCTTTTCCACTATTCACAATGTTAGTTTTACTTGTATTGACAATGCTTCTTGGAAATGAGTTTCTAGACCTTACCTCTGGAGATGTGCACAGTTTTGTAGGTGTACCATACTCGTTTTTTGGTCTTGGAGTTTTTGTTTATTCTTCTGATTCTTCTTCTCCTTCGTATATTGAATGATACTCTTCTTCTTCATTGTGAGACCCTTCATCCACGTGTGATGCAATCTCGTAGTCTTCCACTCCTATCATACTGCAACTTCCTCTTCCTATGATAGTATTTCTTCTCTTTCCCAACATAAATCTTCTTCCACTTCTTAAATAACCACCCTCTAGTATAGTTCCTCTATCTCCAGGGAACATATCAACTTAGTTTGTTCCATTTTTCACATAGTCTGCTGCGACATATCCAGCCTTCTGCACATTTCTCAACTGTCACATTCGTAAGATTCCTTCTTTGCATACGAGCATCTTTATCCAAGATTTCAAGGATGACAAATATTTTCTGCAGGATCCTTGGAAAAAATTTATTTTCGCCTCACTATATGAGGTTATTGTGTCGACGGCAAACTTAGTAATATATCCTTCCAAAATGTTATCCACCCAAAAATCAACATCCCTTGACACAAGGTTTCTCACACTTTTCAACCCCGGAATCAACTGAGGATTCCACTTCGTCGGTTCTCCTCCTTGAAAATTTCTTAGTTTGGTTTCCAACTTTGACAACCACTCATGCAACACAATCGGAAATTTGGAAAATAAAATCTTGTGAATATTCATATATATATATATATATATATATATATTGTCCCAACCATTCTATTGGATTCAACCGATATCCTTTACTCTCTTCTTGTGCAAACTCTAATTCTTTGAAATCCACCCAGCCTTGGATTTCAACCTTTGCTAGATGCCACAACATATCCCTCACCAAAATGATTCACGGTATCAGAAACAAAACCATTTGTTGGCGTTGAACTATCTTTAACCTAGGTTCAGTCCCTCCTTTGCATGCAACATAGCCTAAGATATCGGCCCGACAGAGCAAGGCTTAGTCGATAGCACCTGTGACGTAGATGAAGTCTCACCCGAGATATATTTCTATGGGTAACTGCTAGAACTAGGTTTTCGTAGTTGAGTGGGGGATCTCTTGTCCCTTGGTGTTCTACCAAGGTGCTCGACAAAGGCTGATGGGTGGGGTTTCTATACTTAATATGCCTAGTTAATTTGCGACACAACCCATCCTTCAACTGGTATTATTGTAATAAACCCAATGTAGCATAGGCACATTCAACAATAACAGTGATACAAATACATATAAACTCATTCATAAGCAAATACATAAACACATATTCACAGTAACATATATATGCAACTCAAGCACATTCAACATTCACACATTTGACACAGTATCTAACGTGGAAACCCATCCAATAAAAACCACAAAGGCACTCTTCATCTGGCATGAGAAATATATGGCACCCTTTCATCTATGCACTAAGTTGCAGACTCTATTCTAGATCTCTCTTTCTTATCTATACAAAATTCTTCCTCCTCTCATTCTCTCTGGTCTTCTGTCACTAGTATTTCTCTACTGGACTCTACTGATGATCCACACACATCCTGGATCAACTCGACTTCCTCTACAACTCTACTATCAATCCACACACAGCCTAGATCAACTCAACCCCTTCTACAATGTTGCACAGTTAGTTGCAGCGTCTTCGACTCCTCTCTACGAATCGACACACTAACAGACGACACAACTTACAGAAGCTAACACATTTCCCGGAGCCAACTGACTAGGAGCTAATTCTCCAGAAGTGAAATGATCAGAGGCTAAAATGACTAGATGCCAACCCACATACATATTGGGTTCCTCCTTTTATATACTCTTACATGTCTCTTTCATCCGACTTCATACCTTTATCCAACAGGTTGTCTTTCCTATTCTATCAACACATGTCAGTAAGCACTAACAACCTGACTTACAAAGATTCTTTCATACATGCATCTTTCGTCGACTCTAGCTGACCTCGTACCCACGATATTTCTGAATTGTTTCTTTCTATTCGTTACGCCACCTCACTCCTTTTGACACGGTTTACTCCATCACATCTTTCCTTGTTATATCCTTTCCTTTAGTCACGACTTCTCTTCTGTCACAAATTTTCTTCTTCTGTTGTCGAATCTTCCTCTTCAATAGGCTTATTTCCTTAGCTCTTTCTTCTTTGGATGATTTTGTTCATCCTATGTCACAGCTTCCTTCATTGCTACTTCTTCTACCTTGTCCTCCTTCCTTCTACGACTGCTTCCGTCACAACTACTTTTCCTCGTTTTCCTTCTTTTGTTCTTACTTCTCTATTTCTGTCCCATCATTTTACTTCTTGTGACTTGACTCTTTTCATACTTGGGCAGAATTATAACTAAATTATTATAAAAACTTATTATTATAAATACTCCTCACCTAATGTTCTTATTTAAAAAGAAACTATTAATATTTTTTATATATATTTTAAAGAGGTTATAAACTTTATTTGATTCCTATTAAATATATCATCTATGTAACATCAAAGATAAATTGATAAAATAATGACCTCAGATGCTAGTTATCAGATAGGGGACGAAGGATCATAGTGAAGGAACGCAGGCACTAAGGGAAGACACTTGTAGAAAGGACATGGATTCAGTATGCATGCAGGATGATTATATTTCGCTCGTGGGAAGACATTGAGAACCAGGGTGATGCAGAGAGTGAAGATATGAAAACTATTATGGGATTTAATGGTGAAATATGGATGTGAATGATGAGTGAGGCTTATGTCCTTTTTGAACGACGGATCACATACATGCACAATCAAGATAGGGAATGATACATTACTGGAGGGCTTTGCTTGGACTCAACTCAGAGGTTGTTATATGTTTATCATTTAATCAATATGATCTAGGATCTTATCTAAGAGAATAACATGCACAGCAATAATCATAAGAGACAAGAGACACAAAGAGTTTTCCTTGGGGAAACCATAAAGGAGAAAACCCCGCAACTTCTTCTGAGAGAGAATGAGCACCAATAGCAAAAGTAAAACCCAAAAACACAAAGATGATCTCCAAAAGCTGTTCTCTCTCTCACTTGTGCGTGCTCCTCTTCTCTCACTCATGCGTTGTAGTTGAGTGAGTGTGTGTTTCAAATAGAGAGTCTCACTCTCTATTTATACTTATTTTCCACTTGACATTTACTATACAGTGCCGACTTCTCTAGGAGAGTCTAATAACCCTAATAACCCTCAACTATGGGGACTATTGCCCTGACTTAAAATGGAGGGTTAACCTCAATGACTTTAGATGACTTTATTATATTAATGACTCTCCTAATCGGAGGAACAAACATATTCGTCGGGGTACAATGAAATACAATATAAAATATACAAGTGAATACATTGTGAAGTTACAAATACATCAACACTCCCTCTTAACTAGGAATGTATTCTCTTGACACAGTTCATCAGCACAAGTCTTCATTACTGGATCATCATCAAAGCTTCCTCTATCTCGAACAAATGGTGCTATCTCTCAATTCTACTCGTCATAGGAAGTTCTATAGAGCCATCCTTGTTGGATGTAGACCTAGCCTCCACATAGGTCTTCAAATATTCAGCACTTATATCTGACCATGGGAGGAACGAATCCTGCCACCACGTCAG
Source organism: Pseudotsuga menziesii (assembly GCA_001517045.1). Lineage (NCBI taxonomy): Eukaryota > Viridiplantae > Streptophyta > Pinopsida > Pinales > Pinaceae > Pseudotsuga > Pseudotsuga menziesii. The sequence continues at coordinate 427,697 of LPNX010818411.1, read as the reverse complement.
AAAGGCACAACACTTATATCTGACCATGGGAGGAGCCAATCATGCCACCATGTCAGAAAGGCACAACACTTACATCTGACCATGGGAGGAACCAATCCTACCACCATGTCAAAAAGGCATAGCATTTACATATGACCATGGGAGGAACCAATCCTGCCACCATGTCAGAAAGGCACAACACTTACATCTGACCATGGGAGGAACCAATCCTGCCACCATGTCAGAAAGTCACAACACTTACATCTGACCATGGGAGGAACCAATCCTACCACCATGTCAGAAAGGCACAACACTTGCATCTTACCATGGGAAGAACCAATCCTGCCACCATGTCAGAAAGGATTCTGGACTCATCACTTCCCCTTGGAAGTAACCTCGATATGATGAACAACAATCTTCTCTCTAAAGTACTCAAACTTCACTCGGGCTAACAGATTGGTTAAAACATCAGCTATCTTCTCATCCGTCGCAACATACTGGAGCTTCACTACTCCTCTCTACACCATATCCCTAATATAGTGATATTTTATCTCATGTGCTTCGAATTGTCATGGAACACCAGATTCTCTGACAAATTTACACAACTTTGGTTGTCACAATATATACAAGTAGCATCCAACTGGAGATCAAACAAATCAGATAGTAGCTTCCTTAGCCACACTGCCTCACAACTAGCCGAACAAGCTGCGACATACTCTGCCTCGGTTGTACTCAGTGCCATGAAGAATTGCTTCTTGCTAAACCAAGAGATCACACCTAATCCCATACTGAAGCATCACCCCGAAGTGCTCGTCCTCTCAATGGTACTTCCTTCCCAATCCGAATCCACATAACCCTCTAGGTTAATCTTCTGATTCGCTCCATATTTAATCCCATAGTCAACTGTACCCTTCAGGTACCTCAGAATATGCTTTGCAGCAATCAGGTGAACATGTCTTAGATCCATTAGGAACTAGCTCAATGTGTTCACAACAAAGAAAATATCTGGTCTCGTGTTTGTCGAGTACATCAATGAGCCAATCATATGATGATACATCATAGCATCAATTAAATCTGATGAAGCATCACTCAATAGATTTAGGTTCGATGCCATAGGTGTGGTCATGAACTTGCATTCCATCATCCCAAACCTCTTCAGGATATCTATTGCATACTTCCCTTGTCCTAGGGATATTCCATCTGCATTCTGCCACACCTCCATGCCTAGAAAGTAGTGCATCATACCCAAGTCTTTCATCTCAAACTCGGCAACAAGCTTCCTCTTCGTGTCAGCAATCAACCCATCCTCACCTATCACATATAGGCCATCCACATACAGTAGGAGTATCATTGGGTTCCCTTCCTCAACCTTATTGTAAATGTTGGAATCCGCTTTACTCTTGGTAAATCCCAAGCCAGCCAGGAAGCTGTCAATTCTGATGTACCATGTCTTGGGTGCTTATTTCAAACCATACAGGGCCTTCTTAAATTTGCACACATGAGTCTCCCTGTCATGTGTCTCAAAACCGAGTGGTTGCTCCACATACACTTCCTCTTATACTACACCATTCAAGAACGTTGGCTTGACATCCATCTAGTGTATATTCCATTTCATTACTACAGCCAGAGCAAGTACTGATATGATGGAAGTGTATCTAGCTACAGGTGCAAAACTCTCCTCATAATCTATCCCTTCTTTCTGGGAGAAGCCACGTATCACAAATCTTGCTTTCTATTTCTCTATGCTGCCATCCACAGCATGCTTGATCTTGTAGATCCATTTGGAAGTTACAACAGACTTCACTTCTGGTCTCGGGACCACATCCCAGACATCATTCTTCATGATCGACTGGTACTCCTCAATCATAGCATCCTTCCATTCTTTCTTTTCCATTGATTCTTCATAGTTGGAAGGTTCTTTATCAATGATGTCACATAGTAGGGCTACATAACTAGAGTAGGACCTAGTTCTATTCCTTTCTATGTGCATTTCTTCTGAAGCCCCATATTTTTCTGCACCTTGGATAACCTCTCGTACCCATGCAGGTTTCCTCTTGTAAGGATTCTTCTCTTGGGGTGGATCTATAGGTTCCTGAGGTTATTCCATTTCTAGATCTTCTTCTAGAGTTGCATCATTCATAGTTGTGTCTCGGATCTTGGGTACTTCTGTTTCTTCAATGTCTTCAATAGGTCTCTTTCTGGATTTGTTGTAAGCTGAGTCTTCGTCAAAAGTCGCATCCATGTTGATGTCGATATTCTTGAATCCTGGGAAATATATTTTGTAATCTTTTGATATTTCACTATATCCCACAAATATACCCTTATTTCCTGAAGGATCTAACTTCGTCCTCTTTTCTTTCGGAATGTGTATGTACACTCGACAACCAAATATTTAGAGATGGCTGACTTCTGGTTTCTTTCCAGAGAAGATTTCTTCTAGTGTCTTGTTCTCAAGTACTCTATGTGGAGTACGGTTCTGTACATACATAATTGTCCTACCAGCTTCTTCCCATAGATGCATAGGAAGATATTGATCATGAATCATTGCCCTTGATGCTTCCATAATAGTTATATTCTTCATTTCTGCAACCCCATTCTGTTGTGTATTATATCAAGTGGTCAACTCCCTCTTAATCCCTGACTCTGCATAATTCTTTGAATTCATCTGATGTGAATTCTCCGTCATTGTCTCATCGAAAGGTCTTGATGTTCTTCTCTGTGTGGTTCTTAATCAAGGATTTGAATTCCTTGAATTTAGTGAATACTTCATCCTTGCTTTTCAAGAAGTATATCCATGTCTTCCTAGAAAAATCATCAATGAAAGAAACATAATATAAATACCCACTCAATGAACTGGATGACATCAGACCGCATACATCGAAGTGGGTGTTTTCCAATATTCCTTTTGCCTTTCTCTTGCTACTTGGAAATGTCTTCTTTGTGTTCTTTCCCTTTGCACATCCTTTGCAAATGCCTTCATGCTTTGCCTGGATTTCTAGAAGACCTTCAACAGCTTTGCTTGCAAGTGGTAGTGCCCTATAGTGCACATGTGCAAGCCTTCTATGCCAAGGTTCACTTGGCTCTACTGAGTCATGGACCAAGACTTGTTCTGGTTGGCCCTTTAATTTGTATAAGCCTCCCTCTTGCTCTCCAATCACTACTGCATCATTTATAGTCTTCCCCTTTGGCCACATAAGGACTTGGCCATCTACAAATGCAACCCTCATACCTTTTGCATCCATTGTAGATATGGAGAGAATATTCTTCTTTAGTCCTGGTACAAACAAGACATCCTTCATCTTCATAGATTTTCCAGAGTCTAGCTTATAGGAGGAATCACCACTACCTTTTATGGGATACTAGTAATCATCCCCACGTTTTACTTTATGGGGTGACTCATGTTCAGACATTTTCACAAAGGATTCTTTGAATCCCATAATATGTTTGGAAGCCCCACTATCTATGAGCCAATCATTGCTTCCATGTGTAACAGTCCTCGTAAGGGGAGAAATCAAAACATACACTTCATGACTTGAAGAATTTTCACTTTCTTCTTTGACTCTCTTCCTGGGAGGTTCATCATCCTCTGTAGTGTGAGCATGATGTTTTCTTTTGATGTCCTTCTTCTTGTGGTAGCTACCTCTATTTCTGGGACAATCTTTGGCAAAGTGTCATTTCTCATCACATGTATAGCATTTGAGTTTAGATAGATCTTTTCTATATCTTCTAGGGATATCTTTCTGGTGAGAATGCTTACCTTTGGGATGATGGTGGTCCTTAGGCTGAATTTCTTGGTGTGTGATGTGAGAGCTTGATCTTCACTTCCCATCTTCTATCTGAGCTTCCTCTTCTAAGCATTCCTCCCACATCCTACTGAAAGTGATTAACGTTCTTCTAGCACAAATCCCTTGAATGAAGGAGTCCCATGACCTAGGGAGACCAGTCAAGGTGGTCATCACAATTTCTCCATTCTCTACTTCTTCTTCTACTGCTTCAAGTTGTTCTTTGATTTGAGAGACCCTTGTAAAGTATGACTAGTCTCTGCATTCTGGATATTTACATTCTTCAGCTGGTTTCTCAAATTCATCTTCCAATTTATATTCTTCCCTTCAAACAGCTTGGTCAAGGAATCAAACATCTCTTTAGGTATCTTTAGGGAAGACACCTGCGGTATAAGGTGGTCCTTGATAGAATCAGCAATAATCCTCTTGGCCTTGACCAAGTTCTTCTTATGTAAGGCTTTAGCCTCATCTCCCTCTAGAACTGGAACTTCTCCACTTATGTAGGTATCCAATTCATTTTCTTCAAGAACTAGTGAGATCCTATACTTCCATGCTCGGAAGTTTTCAGCTCCTTCAATATTTTCATCAAGCTTGGTGTGATGAGACATCTTAAATGAGAACCTCAGATGGAAATACAAAAGATTTAGATCTTACCAATTTGAGAAGCTGAAACTGGATCTAGAGCTGATCTTCTGTAGTGTTGGTTTTTTGGTTCAAGGGAAAATTAGGGATTGACTTTCCCGAAGTTCTACCCAACCAAAAACTTCGATCTTGGTCTCTAAACTTCGATTTTGAGAAGGAGAGAAATCTTATGCTAGGCTCACTCAAAAATTCCACTTCTGTGAAAAGTCCTAATTTCCTGCTGTAGTGGTATGTCAAAAACTGAAAATGCTCAGAATCAACTTCTGCTTCGACAGAAAGATGCGCCCTTCAATGGAGAGTCAACCTAGCCTCCTTTTGTTAATGATTTATGGAGAAAGACAAAAAATAAGAAGCCTTAACTTCTGCAGCTGCACAGTGTCTTCTTCTCAGGTTAGCTATGATACCATGTTAGATTTTTATCTTTTAATCAATATGATCTAGGATCTTATCTGAGAGAATAACATGCATAAGATACAAGAGACACAAAGAGTTTTCCTCGGGAAAACCATAAAGAAGAAAACCCCGCAACTTCCTCGAAGATAGAATGAGAACCAATAACAAAAGTAAAATCCAAAAACACAAAGATGATCTCCAAGAGATGTTCTCTCTCACACTTGTGCGAGCTCCTCTTCTCTCACTCATGCGTTACAGTTGAGTGAGTGTGTGTTTCAAATAGAGAGTCTCACTCTCTATTTATACTTGTTTTCCACTTGACATTTACTCTACAGGGCCGACTTCTCTAGGAGAGTCTAATAACCCTAATACCCCTCAACTGTGGGGACTATTGCCCCGACTTACAACGGAGGGTTAACCTCAATGACTTTACATGACTTATTATATTAATGACTCTCCCGATCGGAGGAACAAACATCTTCGTCGGGGTACAATGAAATACAATATAAAATATACAAGTGAATACATTCTGAAGTTACAAATACATCAATAGAGGTCAACAATCCGATGGCTCTTCCTATATTAATGATTGACGTTTCCCATAGACAAATGAAGGTAGCGAGACTATGAATTTCAAGTGATGGTTATTGTGGGTGGAAGTGTAGAGTGGAAGATATGTCTGGTCAAATGAATGTTAATGAGGCAAATCGGAGTAAGTCCAGGGGAGGGATGGAAGAGAGCTAGCCGTGAGTAGATGTGGGCAGTCTAGGTTGCCTAGAATTACATGGAAACCATACTGAAGGACAATCAAGAGGATATTGACTCCGTGGAGAAGGAGTTGTGGGCGGAATTGGAGGTGGCAAATCCTACTAAGGATTTTTTTGTGCTCATGGATTGGATTAAGGACCTAGGGTCTACTCAGCCACATCTGTCTCTATATGAGCGTGTCATATCCATGTTTTGGGTCGCAAAAGGTTGAATTGGTCATTTGTTTTTGGAACATGAGGCAAAGAATTTGGGGGAAAGCATCCTGACTCATTTATGGAAGGAGCATCTAATGGATTCTCAACTCATTGATATGAAGATTGATGTTATTGCTCACCACCTAGGTATCCCCTTTCTTCCTCGAATGAAGGAAGGATAGGTTTAGGCTGTTGGTGTCCCGTCTCGGGTGTGTGTTGATGGTCGGGTTGCTAGCCCCCTATTTGATGCTTGTGAGGGAGTCTCATCTGGTTCTCAAGATGCTTTTGGAGCTGGATCCTTAGTGGGATTTTAGGTTCCATAAGGGGATATGAGCTTCATGCGATTGTTTTGGTTGTAATTAGTGTAGATAGTCATAAGGTTTGAGTTGTTTGCCCTTTTGGCTGGGTATAAGTCAAGAGGTGGTACTAATATGGTGCAACGATGTACCTATGTGCTCCAGTCGGGGACAGGGAGATTTTGTTTGGGTTATGTATGTTGTAAGGAGGTTCTATCGGGACTTTTGGGATCTATCAAGAAATAAAGTGTGTGTAGTTTAGTTTTTGAATGTTGAACCTGTGTTGTAATGGCTAATCCATGTAAATTTCTTTTTGATCGGTAATATATGATGTCTAGCTTATTTATAATAAAAAATGATAAAATAATGAATCGCTAGGAATAATTCTTACCCTTCCTACTTAAGTTCAATTCTTGTAAAAAACATATTCTTGTTATTAAACCGCTATATAGTTATTGAGTAAATTATATAATTTCCCCTCACCTCACTTCTTCTCATAACAGATTTTTCTTCACAACCACATAACTTCAAACTATAAACATATCGTGTATCGAACAATGAAACAAAAAGTATCCAAATTTCCCACTAAATGAACCACCACTTAGACCACACAAAAAAATATATATCCAGTCAAAGTCCGTGCAATACTTTCGCGTGTAGAGGAAAGGCGGGGGATTGAAATTGTGCCACGTCCCATAAAGTTCTCCACCCATCTTTTCTTAAAAACACGTATCACGCAAGGAACAAATAAAACAAAATATCCAGCCCGCCATGACACTCGTTGCACGTGTCGCGGAGCAGAGAAAATCACCGAGCGGGCGCGCCGCGCGACTGTAGCTTTTACGCAGCCTTAACGAAACGATGAAGATGTTGGGCAACTCCTCACTGCTCTACTGCCCGACCCGCCATTGACAAAAGTGAACACGGTCCCATGTTTGAAAACCTTTTCCCTCATTCTAGACAACTTCCTTTCTTGTAGGGCCGACACTGCCGACACTAGAAAGGCGCGCAATGCCTGCACGTTATAAAAAAAACTGTTTCTGATTCTCACCCCATGACCTACAGGCGTACAGCCTCACTGGCGTTAAAGAGGTCAACTAGTTGGGTTACATTTTCTGAATGATCAGTTCACACCTACTGTTCCTTGAATAGAGATGATCATGGCCTCCACCAAGACCTTGCATGCCGCAGCCTCACTCTCCTCGTGAGTCGTGATATGTAATGTATGGTCATTTCCGTGCCTTATTTGATCTTTGTCTTGTTATCTCACTCTTACATGTTTGTTATATCATAATTAGTTCATGTTCATGTTCATGACAGTCATTGGATTCATAGGGATCATCCAAGTGTTAATGATGATATGATGATAGTGAGATACATACATGTCTCATTCATTCTCAACCTATTTGCCCTCCTCGTCATCTTGATATTGATGGCCACCGCCGTGCATGAAGTACACAGTTTGTGCTTTGACAAAAATACTAATCACTTTTATTTCACATCTCGATGGCTGTGAGAAACAGTGGAAAATAATAAAAGATACAGGTAGCGCCATTTTCGAAGCATTCGATGGTAAGCACAAATTCAAACAAAAGCAATTACACAATGCCCTCTTTAGTAACACAACATACATCTGCATTCATATCTGTGATTGGTCTACCACAATCTCGTTAGAGAAATTTTATATATAGAGAGAGAGATTTTTAAATACTAAAAAAGCTAGCTCAGTTTATCACTTTAAATTTTAGGTTTAAGGATGGTTTATTCTAAACGTTTCATAAAATTTAGACCTAAAATATTTAGGTGGGTATGGACTATAGGATTTTTATATATTCTAAAGCTTTTAAATCTCTTGCAATAATTGCAAGGTCATATTTTTTCGAAACTTTAATTATGCAATCATTTTTTATAAATATTATTGTGGTGTTAAAAAAATATTATTGTGATGTTATTCATTATTCATAGTTGATTTTTACAGGGAATACATCATATGAAAGACAGAGCTTCACACTTTTAAAATGATTTAGCTATTCGTAAATTAGAGTTTCATGCTTTTAAAATGATTTGGGTAGTTTGCAATGTTGGTTTATATATATAACTTTATTTTTATGTATTTTATGAAATAAAGATTGTTAAGATGATTGATTGCATTAATAAAATTGATTTAGGTAGTTTGTAATGTTGGTTTATATATATATATACTTTAATTTTTATGTATTTTATGAAATAAAGATCGGTGATTGATGGCATTAAAAAAATTGTAGTTTATGAAATAAAAATTGTTGAGATGATTAATTGCATTAATAAATTGAATTTATAAATAAAAGAAATATATATAATAATAATAAAAAGTAAAATTATAAATTAAAATTAAAATTAGAATTTTTTCAATGTAAAAATTTTTTAATCAATTATTAATAAATAAATAATACACTTAGATTGTTTATATTAATAAACTCTAAACTCCTTTGAACACTTTGAACCATTTCCCATCCTAACTAGTCCTTTGAATACTTTGAACCATTTCCCATCCTAACCAGCCGACCAGCTTAAGGTTAACCTCGCCCTCACTTAGAACCTATAACTGAACCATATATAAGCGGATCATTGGCCTCTTGATTATCTTGAGTAACCGACCAGCTTAAGGTTAACCTCGCCCTCACTTAGAACCTATAACCGAACCATATATAAGTGGATCATTGGCATTTTGATTATCTTGAGTAAGCACTCCTGATGATGATCTCAGAGATAGATCGAAATGTTGAGTCGTAAAAAGCACCAATGCAGTTTCCTCTTCTTTTCAAAAGAAATAAAGATTGTTGAGGTGATTGATTGCATTAATAAAGTTAGAGAATTTTGAAAGAAATGTAGTTTTAACAAGATAATATATTTAATAAAGTTGTTTTAAAAATGAAATTAATTTTTTTACATTAATGTAGTCTTAATTTTACTATAGTTGTGCATGAGGAAAAAATAAGAAGCATAGGGTCAATGAATACATATTCACAAGTAAATACTCACAAATGAGCCATGATGAAAGCATCAACTAAATAAAAAATACTTACCACAAATTTGACATAATTATATTATATCCACCCAATGGACCCTAGAACTTGGATGACACAATCCCCCTTTCAAATTACTCTTTCCAAAAATGACTCTTTACATTTACTTCAAAACAAATATATGAGGAAGAAGCTTAGAGTTACAAAACTAAATCTCCCATAGGACTCCTTCTTGACCCTCCACATACCCTTTCACCCTTTCATATACCATTTGTTAGTTAAAAGCATGAATAAATATCGTCCTTTTTGCATGGAATTTTAAAGAGAATTTGTAGCTTGCATGCATTAGATTTCTGTTTTCTGTTATAAAAGATAAATCTAGCAATCAGTACACATCATATTGGCTGCCTAAAAGGCAAGCCAAGATCCCAAGGAAAGCTTGCTTTCCTTGGTTCCCTTTTTACCTTTTTTAACTAGTTTTAACTTAGCTTTTTTTGGTTAAAAGTAAGCTTACCCAAAGGTACTTTCAGAGTGCTTTTGGGCATATTTCAGTCTAATAAGCTTGCTGGTTTTTAGCAGGTATAACAAAAAAGAGGAGGTGCTGCTATTCGAAAGTGACTTTTGGGCCTTCTGAATCCCCCCAAGGGTCTCCCTTTTTTACTGAAATCTTTAATTTTTGCACTTTGTAAGCTCTTGGTTTCATTCTGTATAAGAATCAAGAGGCATTATATCAATTTTCTGATATTGTAACCACTGGTAATAAAAATAATTATGAATAGGCTCTTTCGAGTCCATTCCCCATCCCCCCTGGGGGGATTTGCGTCTGTGTCATTTTTTTCTTTCGTTCATCTTTTTTCAATCTAGCGTAGTACTAATATGCAGGGTAATATACTTTGATTTAAAATCAATTCCATATTCCATTTCTATTGGTTTCAAAGTAACTTTAATACTTACCCCACGAACCTCCTTTTGAGCTGAAAGGTGAAGAAAGGTTCATGGTAGTCTAATTAAAAAATTGTGGTTTGCTTATCTTTTTATGTTTCATTTTCTATCATCATTTGTTTCAGTAACCATAATAAAATCAACCCCTCCTTGATTCCTCGATTGAGGTCCACTTGGACCGAAAGAGGTTCCTGGAGGGTTTTCTTTTTAACAAGAACATCCATCTCAAAATTTACTAAAATTGACAAGACTCCTATGTGTATGCTCTTGCACTTGGCTGCGGTTCGTCCAATCAGTCAAGTTGTATCAAAAGCACTTGATTGACTAGTATAATTAGGATTCAATCTCCCAAATTGACAAACCATCAGGTGAAAATCCAACACCTAGATCAAACCATTACGGTGGAAAAATACCCAAAGGAAGCGGGAACTTCTGAAAAGTGACCTCGGGGCGCCGATCTCTGTCAAACCCTAACGGGTGCGTTATGAACAATAGCCCCAGAGACTCCATTCAGCCCACATATTCCTTGCGGGTAGCTGTGAAGGTCTAAGTAATTCATTCAGTTTAACATCACCATACTAAGTAATTAGCCTTAGTAACTTAATAGGGTCTACCCCGCTTGGCTTCGTTAGGAGTTGAGCCTAAACGGAGGAGTCAAGAACAAGGTGACAACCTTGACTCGAGACTTTCCCCCAAGGACACACTGAGTGGCTTGAATATTTCTACCACGTGACATAGGTGTGTGAAAGGCGGCAACACGAAGGAAAATAGAACAAAAGTACAATAGAATATCTTTCGAAATTACAATACTTTAACACTCCCTCTTAACTAGGAAGATCTTCTACATCAACAACAACCATCATCACAACTGTACAACTGACTGGTGAATCTCTATATGTCATAGGAAGTTTTGGAACATCATCATTCATCTTCATCATCAATCTTAGCTGGATAATATTCTACAATATTCAATATATAAATACTGAATCAGATTTTGTATGCATTCGAGCATCTTCTATCATCTTCTAAATATCATATCAGTATGAGAATACTGAATCATCTTCTAGGTCTTCTTCTTATACCATCAGTATTTGAATACTAAGACATTGTCTATCATGTCCGTGTATGAATACTGGATCATCTTCTATGTGGATATTGGATCATCATCTCTCTTTTCAGTATATGAATATTGAATCATCTTCTGGATCATCTTATGTAGCATCAATATGTGAATATTGAATCATCTTTTGAATATTGAACCTTCTTCTGTAACATCAGTCTGTGAATACTGATTAATCTTCTGCCACATCAGTATCGAAATACTAAATCGTCTTCTGGACCTTCATCTGTAGCATCAGTATCTAAGTAAAATATTCTTCTGCCACATCAGTAGGTGAATACTGAATCATCTTCTGTAACATCAGTATGTGAATGTTGAATTATCTTCTTCGTCATCAGTATGTGAATACTGAAACATTTTCTACAACATCAGTATGTAAATAGTGAAACATCATCATCTGCATCATTAGTATGTGAATACTAAAACATCAACATCTGCATTATCAGTGTGTAAATACTGAAATATCAACATCTGCATCATCAATATGTAAATACTGAAACAACAACAAAATCATTAGAATGTTAGTGCTAAAGAAACATCATCAATAAATGTTATATCATCATCTACATTATCAGCATAGATATGTTGAAACATCATGAACATAAAAATGTTGAGACAACATCATCATCATCAACACAAAGTGTTGTGACTTCAACCACATTAACATTATTAGCATAGGGTGTTGGGACCACAACCATATCAACATCATCAACACAAGGTGTTGTGACTTCAACCATAGAAACATTATCAGCACAGGGTGTTGAGACCACAACCATATCAACAACATCAACACAAGGTGTTGGGACCATAACCATAGCATCAACATACAAATGTTGAAGCAACATCACTATAGAAATATTGAAATTACCTCACCATCATCAATATAGAAAGACTGATCTTGTCACATCAATATCATTATGAAAAATATTGAACCTTTCGTATCAGTATGGGAATACTGAAACTATCTCAACAATCATCCAAAAAAACATTAATATGAAAATATTGATCGTGCTACATCAGTATAGGAATAATGAAACTATCTCAACAATCAATTCAACAATCAACAATCATCAGTGTAGTAACACTAAAACTTCAACAATCAACAATCATCAATCATCAATGCAACAAAACTGTAACTATTTCAACTATCATCACAACAATCATCGGTATAGTAATACTGAACCACACATATCAACAATCAGTATAAAAATACTGAAGTGAGGAATCATCAGTATAACAATACCGAAGCAAACAACTCAACAAACATCAGTATAAAAATACTGAAACAATCGTCTCAACAATCATCAAAATATCTCAGCAACCATCATCAAAAATCATTAACAATCAACAATATAGCAATATTGAGGATACATGTTGCCCTTAAACGTCTCGAAGCACCATCATGGTGATTTCTCTGGTAGATCCATCCAGGAAATTTTTCTAACTTACTAACTCTTTCAATCCAAACAAGCGTAGTTAGACAAATGGATCTCCCTGGGGACCAAACAAGCCTTGTTTGACTTACTAACCCTTTCAGGCCAAAATAGCCTAGCCAGACATACTAATCCCCCTAGGATCAACAGGCCTCATCTCACTTACTAACCCTTTCAGGCCAAAAAATCCTAGCCATACTTGCCCTCCTCTAGACTGAGCTACTCACCACTACATCCCTCATCCGTCTACTCTCACTCCCTCTTTCAAGAGAGGTACTTTCAGATTACAACAAGCTTGTCTCTGAAGTATTCACGAGCCAGAGGCTATGTCTTCTACTTGTTCCTCTAAAAGAACATTCTCTTCTTGTACATCTACAATTGCATCGTACATTTACAACTTGTATCATTCTTCTTTTGTGCATATATAACTGCATCATTCTTCTCTTGTACATCCACAATGATATCATGCATCCACAACTGTATCGTACATCCATAACTTCATCATTTATTCTCTTGTAGGTGATTGCATACAATCCTTCCTACAATTCAAAGACAGTTGTTATGATTAGAAACATTTAGTAATACATTCAAAATGACCACTTCCCATGCATGAAGATACATATAATCATGCAAATATTTATGCTAATGCAACAATCATCTAAGCCACTTACCCATCACCTACATATTAGTAGTAAACTACAAATATTCTACTATACATTTCCTGAATCTAGAAACGTATATATGTACACATCTTTGAACATCTAAATATATGGGAAATGAGGATTCAAATACTTATCTTTGTTTGTTTGGTAGAATCCATCTTGATCTCTTTCTTCTTGAATTACTCGAGTCTCTTCCAAATGTGTTCAACTTCATCGTCTGATTCTGAGGACCTATTCTTATCTTGCTCATGATCAGAAATACTAAGCAAGTCTTCTTACACCACATATCACATAGAACTATGCCTGTGTGTCCTACCAGTGACTCTCCTCTTATACAATGATGAAATGGAAAATAGTATAATCTTCATCTTCATCGATATAATTCTTCTGAATCATATTCCTCATTACTTGAGGAATCTTTACTTTCTTTCTTCTCAGTTGCAATATATTCATCCTTGGTTGTATTGAGAGAAACACTCTGCTTTCTCTAATCATGTCAACCTTTGAGATCTACCATAGGCACTCCCTTTGAGGTGGAGCACCATCCTCCCTTTGCATCTGTATGAGGACATTGGAGTGACAGGTAGTCTCATCTGCTACTAGTCTTCTTTGTATCCATCTATGAGCTTCTCTTCCTTTATAGGATTCTATCCTCAACCTTGTAGTAAAGGTTGGGATCTCCATCACTCTAGTTGATCCTCAAATTCCTCATGTAACTATATGTGCTATCCCATGGGTGCCTACTGAGCTTGTACAAACCTTCTGTACATAGGTGTTTCTCTCTAGAGAGTCTCAAACTATATAGGTTGCTTGATCTGTTCTTTTACTTTGATTACACCGATTGGCTAGTGTAATATCCGCTACTGAAGAGGCGTGTCTAGTTCCTAGAGCAATTTATTTCCATAATTGACTCTCTCTTTTGATAGAAACCAAGAACCTTTCTTTGTATCTTTTGATACTTCGATCGGTGTTATACTCGGTCTTGTATATTTACTTGGAATATTTCACAAAAATTCCCTTCATGTTTCGAACTCATATCCAGACATCATTATGTATGGTCGACTGACACTTCTAGATCATATCATCCTGCCATTCTTCCTTCTTGGGACATTCTTTTGCAAAATTTCCTTTCTTATCACAATTGAACTATTGATTTATGAGATGTCCTTCTACTCTTTGCAGAAATGTTATTTATTCTTTCTTTGCTTGGTATGAGTTGTTAGGGATAGATTGGAATATCTTCTTCTTTTTCCATTAATAAATCGTGCATTCCTCCATATGTGATCTTCCTACTAGAACAACTCTTTTGACTGAATTTGGAATACCATTCAAAGTTGTAATTTATGCTTCTGCTTCTTTAACATTGTCTTCAACGACTTCCAATTGCTCCTTGAGATGCGATCTTCTTGTGAGGTAATCATTGAATGTTTCAGACATTGAACCTTCACAGTATTGAGTTGAGTCTTCAAGGTCATCTTCATACTTGTTGTTCATTGCATCGAACATATCCTTGGGAGTCTTCAAGAATGAGACCTATGAGATCCAATGGAGGTAGAAATACTCATCTTTGTTTTAGCTAGGTCCTTCTTGGCTTCAACTTCATCTTCATCTACATCTGTAGCTTCTTCTTTGACATAGTTCTTCATGGCATGCTTCTTTAAGTATGATAAGCAATCTATAATTCCATGCTTAGAATTTCTCGACTCTTTCAAGCTTGTCCTCAATCTTGGTACTTTTTTTCGTCATGATAAAAAAAAATGAGAACCTCAAATGGAAATAGAGAGGATGGAACTTAATAGTGAGATTGTTTCAACTTGATGCTTGCTTGAAGGATCTTTTGAAAGACTGCTTCTGGTGGACCTAGGGTTTGACAAAGAAAACCTAATTTTTCAACTTAGGTATCTTTCATATCTGATTGGATAGAAATATATGCCTCCTCAAGGAAAGCTGAGCAACATATTTATTTTCCCAAAAATGTGGACAAAACTATAAAATATCTGATGCCCTAGTTTTCTCTGGTAGTAGTGTTAGGTCAAAAAATCAAAGTCCAAAAAATGAGAAACTTCTTACATATATACATGTGCCCTCCTAGAGCAAATTTTATGGTCCTCCTTCTTCAACTGATTGGTGGAGGGAAGTGCCCAGAACAAGAAACCCTATTTTTTCTTCGATTTCTTCTGCATAAATGACTGATATTGTTTCTACTATAGATCCAAATTTTTGACTCCTTAATGTATGAAACTTAGTCTTGTGGTAGCCCGGTCCGTATAATTTCTAACCCCATAGGTTAGAGCAGAAATGGATTCACCAGGTTGGACTTATGCGAATTTTACCAAGGTGATTTATTTCAGGACTATTCATCATAGCGAACTTGTACAGACTTCCACATGTCACTGTTTCACCTTCGGGTTTTTAAAATTTTACCACATAAACTATAGTCCGTTCCCTATCTGTAAAATTTTGTGAAATTTCATTTGGACCTTCGTATCTCGAGATATAGATATTCTCCCTACGTCACATGTTTAAGGATGAATTCTGGGAGAGGCTAGAACCCTGAGTTGGAGGAATCATATCTCCTATATTATAGTGAAGCTGAGGCTGAAATTTTTATATAGGGTAGAGTGTGAATTTATATTTGGCCTGTAAAATTTTCATCTCTTGATCCTTCTCCATTATCACGTTAGAGTGAAAGTAGCAACATTACTAGTTTTTGTCTTCTAGAGTTTTCAATCATGAAACCCTAATCTTCAGTAGTTGTAGCTGAAGAAGTGTTTCGGTTGCACAAAGAATTATTTCAAGGTGGATTTGATACCATGTTATATTTTAATGGTTATACAATATCTAAAAACATTTAGCATCATAACCATAAGTAAAGGATCACTGAAAGAAATACAAATGCAGCAACACAAGAGAACACACAAAGATTTTCCTCAGGGAAACCACAAGGGAGAAAACCCCGCAAAACTTCCTCAGTATAGAATTCGACTAAGACAGTGTAAAACACCAACAACGAGAANTCTCTCTCTCTCTCTCTCTCTCTCTCTCTCTCTCTCTCTCTCTCTCTCTCTCTCTCTCTCTCTCTCTTTAGCGCAATACTTGAGTGTAAGATCTGTATGAATGAGAGAGGCACCTCACTTATTTATATTCTTCAGTTTACTTGCCATCTAACTTAACAGGGTCAACTTCTCTAACTGAATGGGCCCACTTGTCTAACTGGACACCATAAATAACATTTATTGTATTGACATTTGGGTACTATTGCCCCAACTTACAATGGAGGTTTTACCTCATGACTTCTACATGACCAATTACATCAAGGACATCTTCGAATGGAGGAATAACATCTCCGAAGGAGAATACAACAAAGTACAATAGAATATCTTCCAAAGTTACAATACTTTAGAGTGTGCTCTCCTAACCAGATCTAAGATTTTGGAACCTGGATTTAGTTATTCTCATACTTCATTTATTCTATGATCTCAACAAGAACTTCATGGCTCCTCCCAAGAAATCCAATCACAAAGATGTATCCCTTGCAAAAGAACGACTAGAATTTATCCAATATCAACAAAAAATTATTTAACATCAGAAGAAGAAAAAAACTTCTTTAGGAGCACTCCTAGGTGTTACGCGATCTGGCTATATAAATGTACAAGATATAAAGCTCAACAAGACCATGTCTAAGCCAAACTTTGGAATTTTCTAGGACACTAATTGACCTCACCATAGGTTTTTTCAATGTAGGCAATTGAAGGTCTAAAATGAGCCTCATAAGAATATCAGCCATTGCTACCTAGAAATTTAAGAACCAATAGAATCTCAAGAAATTGGACTAATGAATATCATTCAATTAGACAAATAGAAGTCAATGATGCTTATGTGTCCTATTTTTATTTGGCAGTGACTAGCTCCATATAAACCTCACATTAATTAAGATATCAATAAAATATAATAAATATTCCTGAAATACTAAATATATAATCTTTTATATTATCACTACCTCCAACTATTATAAAAATAAATATCACTTTAATTGAAATCATAATAAAAATACATTGTAATATGAAAAACATTTACATCATTAATTATTTAAATAAAATAATAATAATAACCAATTATCCATACATATAAAACAACTTATACTAGCTTGTATATGTGAAGTATAAAGTCCCGCAGGGGAGGATGAGAGAATATTTTGAATATCTGACTCTATGTGCAAACTCTGATCTTTCATCTCAAGGGTCTTAGTATGAGTCCAATCTTTAACTTTCTCTTTCAAGAGTCTGATTTTCAACGTGAAACCCTCCATCCCAGGAGAGAAGGAGTCACATGAGAGGAGAGGCCACTCATGCTTAACCATATTGACAAAATCATCATTTGATAACCAAGTGTGATTGAACTTTAAGGGATAGACACAGGGAGAAGTGGATTCCTTCCACTCCAGAATAACCGGAAAATGGTCAGAGATAGATGATGGATAAGCCTAGACCCTATGTCGGGGGAGGAGGTCAATCATAATGGAGGAGAAAAGACACCTATCAAGTCTTTTACTAATACCTTCATCACCTGATCGACCATTACACCAAGTCAGACCCACATAGACAGGGGCGATATCAAGAAGCTGATGCGAGGAAAACAGTTGAGTGAAAAAGGGTCCAAGTGGATCAGCAAAAGCCTTTTTTCCCCAAACCTTAGAGCCATTTAGAGTGAGGTTTAAGTCACCCACTAAAACCAGATTAGGAAGGTTTAGTAACCCCCCCTAGACAACCGCTTCCCAAAAGGATTCACGATGAGCATAAGGCCCATAGCAGTTGAGAAGGGAGAGATTAAAAGATGAACCCCAGAGACGAGCTTTGAAAAGGACCCCAACAACAGTGCGGAAAGCTTTGACTTTGATATGGTGGGGGTTCCGGGCTGAAAGTATACCCCCCAAGAGGCTAGAAGAGCTGATGGCACAATATTCCCATCTCGAGCGAAGCTTGGAGAAATCCAAAAGAGCAGGATGAGAGGTAGTCATCATTTCTTGTAAGAGGATCAAATTGGGCGACAAAGAGACAAAGAGATTCTGGAGGCTTTTTTGCATAACCAAGCCTCTAAGGCCATGAACATTCAAGGAAAGAACCTTCATTAAGAACCGAAAGAAGGGGGTGTCCTTGCTCTAAGTACCCGAGGGGGAGAAGGTTGAACATTACGGGCTGCATTCTTCAACCTAGTTGACAGAGGGGTATAATGGTGGGAGGGTGGAGAGGAATCCGACGATAAAGGGGGTGCTTTCTTGTTTTTTTCTAAATCGTAACATTCTCAAAGCATATAGATTCAAGAGGGAGGACCGAGGGGGAAGGGGAGTTTTATCAGAGAATATATCCAGTGAAATTTGCAGGGAAGGATCAACGAAGGAGGTCGAAGTGACCGGGCTGCGGGGAGGGGAGGAAACAGGTGGAAGTCGTGGTCCCGGTAAAGGAGGAAAATCAGAGTCCATGAATACAGAAGGCATCACATAGTAGGGGGGAGGGGAAGAGTGAGACTCTGGTAGGGAAGGCAGCTCAGAAGGTAAAGGATCCTCCATAGGGGAAGGAAGCTCAGGAGATGTAAGAACCTCCAAATTGGAAGGGATAGGGGACAATAGAGTAGGAGGGTTGGAAGCAAGAGTCACAGAGTTCCCAGTAAAAAGAGAAGAGGGGCCCAAGATGACAAAAGAATCCAAAAGTAATAAATCTTGCTCCGTTGCATCCTCAAATAAAGAGCAAGCTTGTGAGAGCATACCTTTAGAAGACTTTTCCCTAAGAGTGTCCTTGACAAGTGGGGAGGGAGAGGGATGATGCGCCAAAGGAGAAGGAGAGGCATCAGGAGATACAATCCCCTGTCTGAGCACCAAACAAGTCCTTCGAAGATGGCCCACTACCCTACACCTACTACAACAAAAGGGTATGTTGAGATAGTCAAGCCATTGCTGTATTAACCATTCCAGACATAAAATTTCAATCTCAGCCGGTAGCCCCGCAGTTAAGTCCAGTTCAACTAGGATATTGGCCATCCACTTATCATAAGCGTGCATGAAGTCTTCTTCAATAGCAACAAACCACCCAAGCATATTACCAATACCTTCCATCACGGTGCGACTCCACAGAGGAAGAGGTAGGCCAAGAAGAAGGACCCACAGATGCCTCTTCTTGACACACTCCCTTAAAGGTTCAAAGTGAACATGCCAGCGGTCCAGCACTAAAGAGCCTTCTTGTATGCGCCACAGAGAGTTTAACACTGATAAAGCATGAGCCTCCTCCAGAAACACAATGACCAACCATCCTCTGGCTAGCAAACTGATCGTGGCAGTATAAGAGAAAAGAGGCTTCCAGTGTTTCGTGGCCCAGGTGTGCCATTCATGCTTCCCCATCTAGACATATTCAAGTCTTCCAATGAGGGCCCGAGAACATAGCACCTCCACTCGATCCATATAGATATCCCGACCAAGGACAAACCATAGTTTTCCCTCATGAACCTTATGAGCTTTAGCACTCCTGCGGCGACGAGAGCGAGCTTGAGCAGTTAGTGACTCACCCCCCTTCGAAGGGCAAGCCCCTTCATATAGCTCCGACATGCTTGCCAGAAGACGGCCAGAACCCCAGTCCAGCTAACAGCCATGTGAGGGACAGAACCAAAAACCATGAGGGAAAATCGGAGAGGGATAAAATTCAGCCTATGAAGCAGAACAAACCCCAGAAGAGGACCGCACAAGCCAGAAGAAAGAGGACCAGGGTTAGAAAAACCCATGGGAGGGTTTGAGCAAAGAGCCCAGGAGATCACCTTCCAAATAGAGACAAACCCTGAAAGTAGATAGCATAACCGAGAAAGGGAACCAGGGTTAAAACAACCCATGAGGGGTTCTACTCAGAGAGCCCATAAGTCAACCCACCATGATGCACCCATGACTCCAAATAAACAAGAGTGATAGACCCAAGGGTGATCGAGGCATACCCCAGAATGCTGATAAAATGAAAAGAAAGGACACCTACAATCACAGAGGAAGTCAGTGAATGCAAGTCAGCCTCCCTGAAATCACTGGGTGTCCAAAGTTGACACGATGAAGGAAAATAGTGACGTAAAACACACTAGAAACCCCCACCCTTAAGAGCAACGAGCTAAGTAGAGCGAAACAAACAAGTAGGAGGGTGTCAACCTGGAACCAGGAAAAGCTGCGAAGATATAACCCACAAAAAACTCCCGACTGGTCGAGTAGCAGGCCAGGAAGAACGAGACAGACAAATGGTGGGTGACAACAAGGAACCAACAAATGCCGTGGAGTAATTCCCACTTTTTTACAACTGGTTGGTACTAGTCCTCCATTAAGGAGGAGGGACTCCAGTCGCTAGTTCCAGGGATGAGAGGAAAAATCAAGACACCAAACCAACGCCCAGGTAATAAACCCTAGAGCCACACATAGATGATTCCCGGTAGCATGGAAACCCTCAACCACAGAAAACATGAGAAAAGAGACCAGAAAGAATAGGTACCAACACAATCCCAATGCCCAGAATAAAAACCCTAGAGCCACACAGAGGTGATACCCGGCAGCATGGTAACCCTCTACACCAGAAAACTCAAAGACAGAGACCAGAGAAAACAGGTATCAGCGAGCAGAGAAGAGAAGTGAAGCCCGTGACAACGAATAGCCGAGCCATGATGAGTGTAGTAGAGAGCAGGTGCACGCTGCCCGCACGCAGGCAACCAGGAAATGATGTGTTAAACACACACATGAACCAGTAGCTGACATCTATTTCATCATACAAATAATTAATGGTTTATTCTATTAAATCAAATGTTTTCTTTATTAGACTTACACTTTGAATTTGTCTCATAGAGTAGATTTCTCCCAGCCCAAGGGGTGAAATCAATGATAGAGGAATTCTCAGCCAATGAAGACAGTGCACAAAATGAAATGGGTGAGGATTTTTCATGTGTAAAAGGTATGTCACAAAAGTTAATTTTTTATTTTGGTAGGTAAATGAAATAAATTTAATTTTCCTAGATAGGTAGCATTCCTGTAATTAAAAAAACATTTTACTTTGTTATTTTGATAAGCCATTACAATTAGGATCTTGTATTTTGTCGACAACTTGACTGAGACCCACGATTTTTGGAAACCCTAATTTTATGAAAAGCTCTAAAGTTTTAAGATTCATTTATTCCTTATTGAAAAATCCTCTCGCATTATCTACAAACATAATATAAATTTCACCTTCAACATCTTTTAGCCCATTGTCTCCCTTTTCATGTCTATCAGCAACCCAATCCATCACTTTCCCTTTAACTAATTTCAAAGTAGTAGAAAATTGTTTAATTACAAAAGTCTTAGAGACATTATATGCTCACCAAGTCTTGAAATTCCTCCAATTAAAGGAAACCAAGGTTGAACTTGAAAGTACTTAGAGGCTTAATATCAATTAGTTCCAATTAGTTCCAATTGTAAGTAAATGGGACTATGAACTAAATATCCCCCAACATGAATCCGAGGTCTATATTTATCTACCTAGTTTAAAAAATAAATATAGACAAAAAAACCTATCTAATCTTTTTGAAAATCCATCACCTCTAGGTCTATTGTCTGTCCATGTGGGCCTGAGATGATTAGGCTCCACATCCACCAATCTTGTAAGTTCACTTAAAAATTAAAAAAGACATCTAATCTATCAATTCTTGTTGAATCACCCTAACCCTCATATTTTTGCATTGTAAACTTTAATTTCCTCCAATAAGTATAAAATATCCCATAAGTACCCTCATATCAAATAATTTCTCCCGAAATGTATATATCATAGGGCCTATAAACGTTCATCATAATGATGATATTTTCCAATATCTTTACAAACAAAAACCATGCAATGACTTGAAACAATTAAATACATATCCATGGTAATATATGTATAGAAATCTGCCCTAATTTCTTCACCATCTAATTTCGTTCAATCTAAAGAAATGCATATTTTGCGCACCATTTGGAATCATATTGGGACATATTGTATGCAAGGAAGGAATGTTGGTAGACCCAACCAAGATTGCGATTATTGTCGACCTACTAGCACCAACGACAGTGAAGTAGCTGAGGGCCACTCTAGGCCACATATGATACATATGAAGTAGCTAAGGGCCACACTAGAGCCACTGATTTTCAACTAATTGCAGGACAACTGTACAAAATCATGGGGCTAGATGAAATTATTCATCAATATGTCCTTCTGCATGAATAGGAAAGAGTGTTGGTAGAAGCACGCGATGGGATCGTAGGAGGCCATTACAAAGGGCACACAACCGCAAGGAATATACTTGGAGTGGGATTATGGTGGTTGACAGTACATGGAGACGCAACATACCATGTTAAGAGATGTGATATATGTCAAATAATGTGGAAATGATCACGCAGGAATTAGATTCCATTGGTACCCCAAGTAAATATATAACCATTTGATAAGTGGGATGTAGTCTTCGTAGGACCTATTAGCCTACCAAGAAAAAGAACAGGTACAAGATACATCATCATTGCGACTGAATACCTAACAAGATGGGATGATGCAACTCTAATAAAGGATTGCACAGCTACGACAACAGAAATATTCCTTATCGATAATGTAGTCACCCGATTGGATGTTTGAAGATATTGATGAGTGATCAAGGTATTCATTTTTCCAACCAGACAATCAGAGTGATGACCAAGGAATTCCAGATACAACACGAAATAAGTACCCCATATCACCCACAAGAAAACAAAGCAGTCGAGTCATTCAATAAAATATTGGAGAACACACATACTAAGGTATGTAACACAAGTCACGATGATTGGGATCTCGAAATCCTGGCGATCCAGTGGGCCTATAGAATGACATTCAAAAGAATGACAAGTCAGACACCATTCAAGTTGGTTTATTGATAGGAAGCGGTGATGCCCATGGAGTATATTGTCCCTAGTCTATGCATAACAGTAGAAACATGGATGAGCGATGAAGGAGTGCTTGAAGAAATATTAGCACAGTTAGTATGACACAAAGAGGAACGCTTCATCACACATTTTCGTAAGCAAGTAGAGAAGGCTCGACATAAGGCATGGAACAATCATCATGAAATACAAAACATTTTCAGTGTGGTGATATAGTTCTCCTTGTCAATAATGTAGTCACCTGATTTGGATATCTGAAGATACTAATGAGCGATCAAGGTAGTCATTTTGTCAACCAGAAAATTAGAGCGATGAGGGAGGAATTCCAGATACAACACAAAAGAAGTACCCCATATCACCCAAAATAAAATGGATTAGTTGAAGCATTCAATAAAATATTAGAGAACACACTTACTAAGGTATGTAACATAATTCACGATGATTGGGATCTCAAAATACCGATGATATTGTGGTCCTACAGAATGAAATGCAAAAGACTGACATGTCATACACCATTCAAGTCAGTTTATGGACAAGAAGCGGTTATGCCTATGGAGTATATTTTCCCTAGTATACGCATAACAACAAAAATAGGGATGAGCGATGAAGGAGCACTTGAAGAAATAATAGCACAGTTAGTATGAATCAAAGAGGATCGCTTCATCCCAGGTTTTCATCAGCAAGTAGAGAAGGATAGACACAAGGCATGACATGATCATCATGTAAAGACAAAATAGTTTTTAGTGTGGCAATATGGTTCTCCTAGGTAAGCTCCAAATTCATTGGCTTGGTCCTTACATCATAAAATTCATTACTAATGGAGGTTTGATGTAGTTGTAAAATTTAGATGGCACAATTTTACCAAACTGCATATATGGAAGCGAGCTAAAACCCTATCGAGATAGATCGGTTCTAGTCTACACATAGCAACAGTGGGTTGGTTGCGACAAAGGGGGAGATTGTCGACCTCCAATGGTAGGAGAACTGGTCAAATAAAGCAATAAATGACATAGTTAAGGAAGGAAGGTTGACAACACAAGTTGGAAAGACCCACATTTAATGACCATGGTGTGCACTGGATTCACAAAATCAATAGAGGATTTGGTCAATCAACAACGGATTTGGTAATGATGCTCAAAGATGTGTTAAAACGAATTTATAAAAGCAGGTTGAGGGGAAAGGTTCACTCCATTGGAAAATCAAAGAAAAAGGGTTAGAGAAAAGGGTAGCATGGTAGAGAAGTGATGAAGAATCCATGGCGCATATTATTTCGAGCATGGGCACATAGAAAACACGAAGGGAGAGGGTAGCCATAGTGGAGGAAAAACCGAAGATTCTATCTACACTAGTTCCACCAGTTTAGAAGAAGAGAAGTGTTAGTCGACCAATAACTCCAGACAGAAGACCTAAAACAACCCGGAGCTCGAAAAGGGTGGATGCAGTAAAAGGAGAAGCAATCCCATCGACCACAATGGAAGAGGAATCAAGTGTAAGGGGAAAAAACCTAGGGCCAATAGTAGTAAACATTCTAGGGTACATACCACCAAGAAAGGAAGGTGCTCTGGCAGTGTGAATTGGAAAAAATACAAGTATACCATCAAAATTCCTGCGACACCAAAGGGTGTCCATGTGATAAGTGACATAGTGCCTAAATTGCAGAAGTTGCAATATAGAGACCATGAAATATTTTCCTTACCAGAATACACGAGGGGAACATATGAGGAAATAGAGCATGGTGAAGGAGGTCCAAATACAATGGAACCAACATAGTGGGCATTGGGATTGCAGTGGTTCAGGCTCTTTTCAATCATCTACATGCCACATTTCGAGTGATCTATCGATGTGAATGCATGCGTCAAGCAACTACTATACTACTTTCATGATGCATATTTATGGTTGGGCATGAAAATCCCAATTATGGTCGATCTGATTTAGCAGATCACAGGACTACCCAAGGCAGGGGTCGATCCATCACAATATTTCCAAGGGAAGGACAATGACAAGAATCTAGTAGTAAGACAGAGAAAAAAATATGGGGTAGAGAAGGATACCAGATCCTATGTGCTTGATACAATCAACGATTAGGCGGTTAGAATCGCAACAAAATCATTGACAAATAAAATCGTAAGGAAGAATCAACCTCATCAATGCACATCAGAGGTCATCGCATCTATAGAATAGTGCACAACGGGAGTGCAGATGAACTAGTCTCTCTTTATGTTGAATGATATAATGGAGGATGATGTATTAGCGCAAGAGACCGGTAAGTTGTTTACATATTCTTGGTTCTTGATCCTCATTGCACTGGTTGGATGGATGGAACCAATGCACTACCAAGGGGTGGAGATTGAAGCTATCAACGTATGCCAATGAGCGAGCTACAAAAACTTATGGATTCTCAATGAAAAATAAATGAAAACAACCAACAATATTCAATTTTATCTCTACTTAGTTGTGCTACGAATAGAGGTAGTAATAATTCCATGACTAAAGGAGGAAGTCACGTGAAAGTGCCGAAGGATTGCAAGACTGTCGATAGGACCCCACACCATATTCATTTAGGTGTGAGAATACCCTGAAAATAAATGGCTCACATCACAATACAAGCTAAGCGATGAGGAGTTGGATACCATCATAGAGGAATGGACCTAAGAATGGAAAGTTTCGGTCAACGAAGATCAATTGTCGGACCTAGAGGACAGACCACCAATAGATATATCAATAAATCAAGATGAGCCCAATGACTTAGAAGACAAATAAAAATCACAACACGAATCATCATCGGCAACTCCAATGGAGTTGGAGTTAGAAAAACAAGAAGAAGAAGCAAGAACAAAGCGAAAGTATGAGCAAGGTGAGGGGGGTAGAACCGCGGGACTCTTCGATGACCAGGTGAAAAAATTATTGGAAGCAATAACTATGGTGTCCAATGACAACCATGTGAAGGTTACACAATATGCAACTGGATATTTCCATCAGGTTTCACAGTTACTCCAAACACTAACGAATGCAGTACTTGACACAAAGATACCACAAGAAGGAACATTGCCAAGAGCATTCGAAGTAGACATTGGAACAAAGGTGCGACTGGTGCAGATTTTACCACATGTGATAACGAAAAGAGATGAAAACACATATGCCACATTATGAGGGCATGGCCTAATCGGTCTCGATTTGAACCTGCTCCTAATGTTGATGCTAACACACATTCATAACGCAACAAGTGAGGAAATCAGGGATCGAGAAGAAACAACTCATGATCAAATAGTCCTCTATAAACAACAAGTAAAAAGCACTAAAGAGGATCTTTAATGACTCAAAGTGGAAAAGAGGTCATAATAAATAAAATAACAAAGGATTTGAAGATAGATGAAGAAGGATCATGTGGTTTCGTTGGCCTACGAAGAGGCACCCATAGTTAGTCAAGAGATGCTTGCAGAAGCAAAGGTGCTGTGGTTAGGCAAAGTGGTTGTAGGCCTATGAAAGGAGAATGAGTAATTACAAGACAAGGAAGTACCCCAAACACTGCTTGAACAAGTTGTGGAAAGGAAAGAAGTGATTGAGGATGCAGCGATAGATATCATGGAACTGGAGAAGGAAACTCATGTAATTGCAGAAGACATAACAAAATTTTGGGGGAATTTAGTACAAGATGACCAATTGCATCAATGAGGGGATTGTTGAAGATGATGAATCCATTAGTGCAAGTAACGAAAGCACCAAAATTGAAAGAAATGCACCATTGGGTCAACATGGTGCAAACAAGGAAACAATGAAGAACAACGCACTTGGACGAGTTTTAGAATAAAGAAGACTAGGTGGCACTAAAATAAATGGAAGGAATGACACAAATCTAGACCGAACGGGAGAAAATACAACATATGGGAGGTGAACCCCTGACATAACAGGCAGTGGCAAAATGCACGACAATCAGGACATCGAAAAAATCAGTTGTCGACCAAGTTAAGGAAGCGTATGATGACTTCCAGGTGCAACTAAACGCACCAGTAACAAAGAGGGGGCCTATTGGCATGGGTCTAGATCTCACAAAATGCGGTACTTCTACTAACAAAGAGGGCATTGAAAAGAACAAAGGACCAACCATGAAGGAAAAAGAAGTCGACAAACAAGGAAGTTTGGTCAAGTTAGTTAGTAGTTGGTTAATTAGACCATTTTGTAAAGACCAAGTGATCCTATAAATAGAAACATATTTGTAAGCATTATAATCATCATCTAAGGATGAATCGATTGATAAGATATGAGAAATTTTTCTATGTATTTGGGGTTGTTCTGTAGTGTATGATTTCGCATCTATGGATTATAATATGATCTTGTTGTCTAGTAGCTTCTTTTGATATTCTCTGATGTGAATCTCTTTTATATGATGTATGATATGAGTTATCTTTTATCACAATTTGATTGATGTTCCAAAATGGTTTAAATACCTAGATCTGGTTAGATAGATGTTCGGGCTATGTTGCGAATGGTTAAATACATGTGAATGCAACTAAGGCAACATATTATTATGATGCGAATTTGGATTTCTTGTTGTGCTGTGAATGAGTAGGAAGTAGCATGTGTCCCCTCCCCACTACGGAAACATGGTTCCTGCAGCTCCACTTAAACATCTTGGGTGAGACTACACTGGCTCCGCAGGTGTTTCTAGAAAGGGTAAATCCTTTCTAGGACGATGTTTAAGGATCCGGTGTCAACGTTTGTTGATAGTAGTGTGGAGTGAACTCCCGACGATATATCTTTGTGTCAACAGGGTTATTTCCTTTACATTCAGTCTCACAAATGCTATCTCAAGTTCTAAGTTTTCCATGGTTTTGAAAGTTTAAACCCATAGTGCATAGGTAGAGATCCCTTTATCACATGGTGTTATCTATCAATACAGTTCTATGTTTATTCACTATCACTAAGACAACCATAATGTAATCATTGGCCCTAGTACTTATAGTTTTAAATGTGAATGGTCTTAGATTAAACCTATATTTTTGAGTGCATTGGGTGTTATATCAAGGTCATAGTTATAATTGAGAACACAAAGTCCAAGGATGGAATTGTGGTTCATATAATGAGTGGATTATTATCCAGGTATGTCTGAGGATTATCTAGTTATGTATGGGTCAACCTGTAAGTATATAACCCTACATTCCCCCAACCTTTCTATCAAGATAGAGAAAGGCCTCACCCTAACTAAGATAAAGGAGTCCCATTCAACCCATAAAACATGAATTATTATCCATAATGCTCATTCAAGCAAATGGAATTAGCATCATCATGATTATAATGACAAAGTGGGGAATGGTTATCTATCACATGTATGGTAGTGAGTTCATTAGGGGTCTGAAATTTTAATAAGAAAGGCTCTCAAGTAATGTATGAGAACCATCTTAGGATCCAAAGAAAAATGGGATTGAATCATAGTTTGTGTTTACTCCTACAACCAAAATCTATTCTCACCCTCTCTCCATAAATGATAAAGAGTTCATCCAAATACTCTCTTGTTGTTACACATAATTGCATCTAGATCTTTCCTTTTCCATGATGCAATAAAATACTGGCAATCCAACAACCAAATACCAAAAATCAAACATTTATTCAAATAATGGGACTCATGTTGGTTCTTAAAATGCCTCATGCTTTCAAAAGGATATACAAGTTCTCAACCTCTTATATTATGTTAGAAAAATAATTTGGGAAGGTATTTGTAAGAAGACACGAATAAATGAAAAATTGAAATTTTGTGGGAGGAGAAAAGATGTTTCACAAATTCCCATCAAACACATACCCCATCAATCAATTATAAGAGTTGATTAAAGATGTTATAACACAAATAAACATGCTTTATGGTGAGATATTTGTTGACAAACCTATGAGCACTCGGTTCACCTAATACACCATGTGGTCACTAATAGAGCTACATTTCAACATGGTGGAGATTCTATCATGAAAATTAACAACACTATAAAGAAATGCCCAGAGAATCTAGACAATCCATTTCCCTAATTTCACATCGTAGCATTCTTGGTCTACATAGTTTGTTCCAAGGATGGATTTCTAGAGTAGTGTGACACATGGAATCCTTCCCTTATACCTCTTTCGGTGC
The DNA here is from genome assembly GCA_001517045.1 of Pseudotsuga menziesii. Classification (NCBI taxonomy): domain Eukaryota; kingdom Viridiplantae; phylum Streptophyta; class Pinopsida; order Pinales; family Pinaceae; genus Pseudotsuga; species Pseudotsuga menziesii. Next base: position 398,444 of record LPNX010818411.1, on the reverse strand, counting down.
ATTATTAAAACTATACAAGTATAAATATTCAAAGCATTTTGAGTATCTCTATGAAGTATCCTTGGCTCCTCTCTATGAGGTCACTTTTTAGAGGAGAAAAGCCATAGGTCATCCACCTAAAGATATTTGGTTGTCTAGTATATGTGCATGTTCTGAAAGAGAAAAGATCTAAGTTGGATCCTCTAGGAAAAAAGGGATATTTGTTGGATATAATGAGACATCGACGACATATAGGGTCTATATCCCTGGTTATAGATAGATTGAGATCAACGAAGATGTTACCATTCTATGAGGATGTAGCATTTAGCATATCTAGGCAGAATCATTCAGATGAGGTCAATGATGAAGAGACTGTAGCTCCCAGATTTGTAGAGATATGCATAGATTATGATTCTCTAGAAGAGCATGTTCTAGAGTACCATGCTATGAAAAAACCACGGAGACCTATAGATCCACATTGAGATATGATTACAGATAATAGAAAACTAGCTTGGGTTCAAAAAAATATTCAGGCTATAGAGAATTATGGTGTACCAAATCGATCTTCCAAACAAATAAAGAGGCCTAGACCATATTCCAACTGTGTAGCATTATTATGTGACATAATTGACGCAAAGCCTTCCAATTATGAGGAAGCAACTGATAATAAAGTATAGAAGGATGTCCTGATCAAGGAATATCATTCAATTATGAAGAACGATGTTTGGGATGTGGTTTTGAGATCGAAAGGGAAGCGATTGGTGACTTCCAAATGGATTTACATGATGAATCATTCAACATATTGAAACAATGCATCTAAAATCTAACATATAGTATTTTAGGTATCCAACATTACAAGGAAGAGGATCAAAGGAACTTAGATTTGAATAAAAAACATAGTGATAAAAGTAGGGACATTGGCTCGCTAATTCCAAAACACTGAAAGTCCCAAGAACATAACAAATGACTCTTAGCAACAACATGAGAAGAGAAACGAAGGGACCCTATCAGGTGGCCAGTTAGTATAAAACTTAGCCATGGTAGTCCAATATAATCCAATAGTACAAAATGACCTCCTCGAATATATCCTTCAATGTTTTCCAATGAGTATTATGGATTTGTTAGGATTATTAATCCTCCCTTGACCATACTATATATTAGATTATTTAGCCTAACTTAGGAACCTTAATTAATTAATTGGTTCCACTAGTACCATTGGGTCCACTTGGCCTAATGGGGCCACATGTACCAGTTAATAGAGTGTGGAGAACACTGCTAGAGGTTAACTGCCACTTATTGCATTTGCATGCATTAGTTTGGGCACCTCCTAGACCAATCCCTACATTTTAGGATCCACTAGGAGTCCCGACACCAACCTCCATCAGTTAGTTGGAATTGGAACTAGTTAGTCTTAGTTAGCTTCCAGTTACTTTCAGTTAGATCACAATCAGTTATCTAGCGCTAGTTATGCATGCCTAATGCATGGCTGCATGTGAAGTAGGCACCTTTTCCCACCTACCACCTCGGTTACACTGAGTTAACTAGTGATTACTGATTGCATGAGTTGGTTAGACATATGGGAGTTGATATATTGGACTCCGATATTGATTGAAACACCATGAGTTAGCTAGTCAGTTAGGTATAGTCAAATCCAGTTGGTAGATTCGAATTTATCCCTAATGCATTTGAATTATTCCATTAAGTAAACTATTGTAACACCGGATTTAATTAATGACTATGATACTGTAATTATCTGAGCTATACTCATCTGTTTCCTGTGTGGTTTGATTGGTTTAGTGAGTATCTTCATTCTCCTTTAACTGCATCAATATTATTTGACTCACTGCTTGAATATCTAAATGGAACAACAATTTTAGCATGGTATCAAAGCCATCTCAAGCAGGATTCATGTTTCTCTCTCTCCATTGAACATCAAAAGCAACTAGGTTTCCACATAAGTCCCACAAAAGGTACCTTGATTCCTCTGAATTTATTCAGAGTGGCAGTGCAAGAATGACGGACCCTGAAAACATGTTCATGTCGAGAGGGAAGGCATGATTCTAACATAGTTCGAATATTTTTAGTTTTGCAGTGATATTTTGCAGGTTCAACTTCATATGGATTCGATATTATCAGTTCCTCTTCTTATTCTATCCACAAGATATTCAGAATGGAAGTTGAAGATGATTGCATCTCTAAAGAGACAAGGTCTCTATGAGGTATATATTGGAATTGGTAAAGAGTCTAATGAATATGAGAATGACTGACTAAATGACGGTGATAGAGCTTATGGAACAATATGTGAGGCATTTTCTCCAAGCTTGCGCTACCCTATTGATTTTGTAGAATACCCAAAAGATCTATGGACAAAACTGGATAGAACCTTTGGGAAGCACAATGAGGATAATTATAGCAATTTGGAGAGCACATTCAGAACCACAAGAGTTCCTTATTCAAAAGTCTCAGCCTTTACTCTCTGATGAAGTTTTTCAAGATGAATAAGAAGCAGAATCTTCCTCACAGTCAATTTGAATTGAAGAAAGTATCCTTGGAGTGACTCCTTCTCCTGCTGCTCCGGAAGTGTATGAGATCTCTGATATCTCATCTCCTCACATGGATGATCCAGAATAAGACATTTGAATCTCTGTTATTGAAGAAAATCTCTCCTTCCATTCTATGAAAAAATTCTCCAGTGATTCTTCTATTATAAATTCTGTGCATAGTTTATCAGTGATTGCTCCAGGAAAGGGAGATGAATTTGATTTCTCCGCCTCTAATGATATTGCTGGTGTGCATATAAGTAATTATTTGGATATTTTTGAAATAATATCAGATTGTAGGACTGGTCCATTTAGTCTCATTGATCTAGAGATTCCGACAAATTCCTACATGATTGCATGCACTGATACTCAAGGTTTTGAAGAAGGAGAAAACTATGCATCTACCATCTCGATGGAGCACATTCTTGGATCTGATATGAACCTATTTGGATCTGATATGGTCTTATTTGGAACTCATCTGATATTACATGGTTCTAGGGTTCAATAGCTTTCAATACTGCTTGTAGCTATTGTCACGTCCCCTCCCGTCCACCACAGAGAGAACGCGACTATAGTGTTGTTAATCCAGGCAATCTAGCCCCATGAACATAAAATAAAAACACATTGAAATAAAATATGCATAGATGCATAACAATTGCAATTATACAGCATAATAAATTCATCAGTTCAACACATTAGACATGTTCATCATATTTCATTAAGCAAATACAAATGCAGAGATAAAATAGACAAGAATATTTATCTTGAAAGAAGTTTGTCCCACAACCAGCTACGCCACTGCAACGTTCCACCCAACCATAGGCCAGTGTTCTCATCAATCTCTCAGCAACACTACCACCCCCGAGCTGGGCATGATTCCCACAAGGAATAAGGGAACACTAGCAGACTCACACATAGCCAAGGATTTATCAAGATTCATCCAAGCCAACACAATTGGGTTTATCAGGCTACAAAGGAGCTGGAAAGGTTGACTGCTAAGCTAGTGAGTTCAACCACAGAGCTATGGACACCTGCACTAAATCTATCCTGGCTTCTAAAACATATACACTCCCAGCACTAGGAAGCATCCCCTTCTCTTCTACACCGTCCCTCAGGCTATGCCTTCCTTTCCAGTTCTATTCAGGGTGTGCAAAGAAGAAAACCAGTCCCCTAGATCTGTCTGTGAGAGTCCTTCTCACACTAGGTTTATCAAGCTTAGTTAGACCCCATTTCCACTCCCAAATCAGTTCAGACCAAAGCCAAGGGTGCACACACAACAAAATTCAAGATCTGGTTTTGAGGAAAAATGTTTTTCAACAAAAAATGTAAACAGTAAATGGTAAAACAACCCCTTGATAGAAATTCGATTTCCAGAATTGTTCTATGGCTTCTCATGGGAAAAAATGACTCCCTCAGTCCCTAAATACATGGCTCTGTCCCCCATTGGTTGTGCAACACTGAAAACATGAAATTCCCCAACCGTGGAGATGCAGAAAGAACACAAAAGGGAGTGATCCCAGCCATTGAACATTACACTTCCCATCCATGGGAAAAAATGAAGAACACAGCAAAAAATGAGAATGGAGAATGCCAGGAACTCCAAAAACGTGGGGAAGATAACAATGTGAATGCATGAAGGAATGGACAACAATTTTGGGCAATAACTTGTCCCATAAGTCAAAAATCATTTTCCCAAAAATGGGTGCTTCCCAAAATTCGAATTTGGACTGCCATACCTCGCCCATCCCATGCAATAACCAACTCAACCAATTTATNAAAATCCCCCCCCCCCCCCACTTATCCTTAGGAAATCATGCCCCAATCTCTTTTAATGTTGCATTGACATAGCTAGTTTTGGGTATTTAATTAAATTGCATATTTACATGATGTCCAAAATTATAATGTGCTGGCTAGCACAAAATACCATCGGCATCGATTTTAATCGCAGAAACATAAAACAATAAATAAATGGTGAGCATTTTTCCTTTAGCTCCACACCATGATTAATTGCAATATTTACATCATATACATTTAATGCAAATGGGGTCAAAACCAGGGTGTTACAACTGTTCTCATCAATTTTGGTGTGAAGAATCAAGTACCAAAAAATCTGTTTCAAAATTTCTGCTGGTGATTTGATGTCAGTTTCCTCTCATGAGTTTGCTGATATTAAATTTTGTAAATCTTTGGATATTTTGGAAATAATTTCAGATTGTAGGAGTGATCCATTCACTCTCATTGATCTTGAGCTTCCAACAAATTCCTACATGATTGTATGCACCGGTATTCAGAATTTTGAAGGACAAAATTGTGCATCTACCTTCTTGGTGGAGAAAACTCTTGGATCTGATATGAACTTATTTGGATATGATATGATCTTATTTAGATCTGATCTGATATTATTTATTTTTTTCAGGTTTTAAGTTTCAATAGATTTCAGTAATGCTTGTAGCCGCTCTCATCAATTTTGGTGTGAAAAACAAATACCGCAAGTCTCCTTCAAAATTGTTGCTGGGGATTAATTGATTTCATTTCAAAGTTTTGGATATGATATGAACCTATTTGGATCTGATTTATTTTCTGATCTGATAATATTTGGTTCAGGTTTTAAGATTCTATAGCTTTCAGTATTTCTTGTAACTGGCTTCATCAATTTTGTTGTGACAAATCAAGCACCGGAAGTCCCCTTCAATTTTGCTGCTGAGGATTCAATGTTAGTTTTCTCTTATGAGATTGATGATATTAGATTTTGTGAATTATTGGTTATTTCTGAAGCAATATCAGATTATGGAGCTCAAGCATTCACTCTCCACAGTCCCAGGGCTTCTCTACCTTTGGTCACATGCTCATCCCCTCACAAAACTAGTAAAGAGGAAGACATTCTGCATCCACTTAGACACTTGCTCCTAACACTTGGGGCTGATTTTACCACTCATGGTTTGTTTCTCAAGGCTGACATATATCAGATTCTTGGGTGTTCCTCACATGGTTCGAATTCTCAAGGAATTTTTCTCTCTCATCAGTTAATTTCAGCTGCTCTACATGGGTCCAGTTTTCACCATGCAACTGTTTATATTTCTGATTCAGTTGAGTACATTATTCTTCTTCCAAAGAGAAAGATTCCTCCAGACATAAGCATATTTTTTTGATTCATAGGTTCACCTACACAGAAGAACCAAGATACTGCATTTGCTGCTGCATAGTGCTGTAAATAGCAGCAAAACTTTTCACAAGTTTTTATTCAAAATTTGTATTCCTGCATATTTTGAGAGGGGGGGGATTTCCCATGAGGTTTTTCCTTGTTTCCTCAGTTGTATTAAGAATTTTTTTTTTACTGTATTTTAGATTGTATTTGGGTGGCCTATGGTCTTGTTACTAGGGCCCACAGTTGTCCAAGTTAGGATTCAGGGGGGGTGTTAGGATTATTAATCCTTCCTTGACCATACTGCCTATTAGATTATTTAGTCTAACTTAGGAACCTTAATTAATTAATTGGGTCCACTAGTACCATTGGGTCCACTTGGCCTAATGGAGCCACATGTACCAGTTACTAGAGTGTGGGGAACACTGCTAGAGGTTAACTATCACTTACTACATGTGCATGCATCAGTTTGGGTGCCTCCTAGACTGATCCCTACATTTTAGGAGCCACTGGGAGTCCCGCACCAACCTCCATCAGTTAGTTGGAGTTGGAACTAGTTAGTCTCAGTTAGATTCCATTTACTTTCAGTTAGATCATAATCAATTAGCTAGCACTAGTTATGCATGGTCGCATGTGGAGTAGGCATCTCTGCCCACCTACCACCTCAGTTACACTGAGGTAGCTAGTTATTACTGAATGTATGAGTTGGTTAGACATCTGGTAGTTGATCTATTGGACTTCGATATTGATTGAGACACCATGAGTTAGCTAGTCAGTTAGGTACAGTCAGATCCAGTTGGTAGATTCGAATTCTTCCATTATGTAAACTATTGCAACACCATATTTAATTAATGACTATGATATTGTAATTATCTGAGCTATACTCATCCATTTCCTGAGTGGTTTGATTTGTTCAGTGTGTATCTTCATTCTCCTTTTATTGCATCAATAATATTTTACCCATTGCTTGAATATCTAAATGCCACAACAATTTTAATAGGATGATGAGTACATCCCTTGAAAACCCTTAAGGATTTTGAATTTGATAGGAAGAGGAAGGTCGTCACCTTGCAAACTCACAAGAGAAATAAGATTGATGATGACCCAGTGGTAATTGAGACTATAGAGTTTGTAATAGTAGATACCCAACGAAAAACACTTGCAACTTTTTTTATCACTCAAGATTCTAGAGACGTTATTTTCAAACTCATGGAGGAAAACATATAGCTCAAGGAATGCATATCGAGGCTAGAGAATCAAGTAAAGCATTTCAAATCTACAAATATTCAAATGATGACTTGGTGGAATGTTTTGCATCTGTTCACATGTAGGAGGTTCTGGTAGTACCAATGATCTATGAGTTTTATTGGCACATTTACTCAGGTAAGGAATTATCTCTTGTCATGGTGGTAGTAAAGAAACAATTGTATTGGAAAGTTGGAAATATGGAAAATAAGAAGTTGTAGCTAGATAAAATTGTCGACTAGCAAGAACAACGTAAGCATGTCCTTGTTAGTGTGTGTCCACCAAGCTAAAGTGAAGAAAGTTTGATATCCTCTAGTATTAGGTAAGTAGGATTTCACTCTCAGGGATACATTGGAAAATATATATGCCTTCATCATGCGGAAATGGAGACTTTGTAGAGGAAGTTATATATCAACAAAATAAAGAGTACAAAACTGAGACTTCTATTAACCCCAACAATTCCCTTTTGTGTAGTAAGATCCTTGTTTATATAGACAAATCCAAAATGGGGATGATTAACTTTAAAAGTACCAACCCTTTTATCAATATTAAAATATAACTACTTATTAAATACAATATTATGCTATAGCACTACTATCCATTAGATCATCTCTCTTGGAATGCATACCATTTCCTCCCCATTCAAAGATGAAAGTATCCCCATTAGTGAAATAAAGATGAGGGAAATGAGTAGAAAATTCATCTTGTAGAAAAATTTGTATTTTGTAGGAAGTTTAACCTTGTACCCACAAGGTATGTAGGGATAATTCCATGACAGGTGGATTTGTGGTGCATCTATAGAAAAGTATGATTCTTTAGCAATGGCTAGAAACTTGAATGATTCCCACTAGATAAGAGATGGGAATTTATTCATCCAGTTGGGAAGGCTCATATAACGTGAGTTGGGAGACATTCACCATAATATGAATACCCATTTAATGTAGAATTTCTAGTTTGAAGGCATTTTCACCATCTTACTGTAAAATTTTATAGGGCCAATAATAGAGAGTATGAAGCTTATGATGTTTAGTTCCTTGAAAGAATTGTTTTGAATATATAACCATACCTTATCACCAACTTGGAAGGATGTAGGGATATGCTGGCAATCACATTACATCTTGATGTGTGCTTGGTTTCTGTAAAGGACATTATGTACCTAGAAATGAAAATGGGCTAGATATTTCACAAATGAAACAACATGATTTTGTGCATTGAGTTTCATTTCAAATAGATCTTCTTTTCAATAGCTAGAGGATGTTGAAAAACCAATAAAGGAGAAGAGATATGAACCAAAGCAACTTCATGACATAGAGGAGGAACTAAGCCATAATTTAGCACCTATTATAGATCTAAGGTGGAGAGCTACACCTAGAGTTTGAAAAATATTTTAGTGTATTGCTGAATTGTTTGAGTGGAAAAACATACATGAAATTAATGTGCCCAAATGCTCTTGACATAACTTGATGGATAGAAACACACTTGAAACACGGTGTAGAGATGATCCCAACTATTAATGGCACTAGACAGTGGATTGGCCCTCTCATCATTGAGTTCTTTGCAAATAGATTATGTAGTTTCCCTCATATGTTTGGCATGATCCCACCATTTGGTAGTTAATACTAGTAGATCACGGGCTGGTAAGATGACTTTGGCCCTTTATGGCAATGTGGTTTCATATTAGAAATATGAAGAGAATTCGTGTATCCAAGCCTTGACATGATCACCATCAAAAGCACCATTAGATTCAATTTGAGGTCTGAAAGGGTCCTCCGAAGGAAAATATTAAAAAAAACACGTCACATTAAGAAACTATTAAGATATGCCATGTCACACTAGGTTTAATTTATATTCTCTCATTAATGGTAGTTGACAAAGTATGTTGGGTTAGTGCAAAGTTAAGAGGCCAAAGTTGAAAATAATAATGAAAGGTTTAGATTCTTGTACACACACCATAAATGATGTAGTAATAAAGATTTTAAATTTATAAAATAATTTATAAATAATTGAATATATTAGTGCTTTTTATATATTTAATAATAAATTTAAAGTTCACAAAGTAACTAAAATTATAATTAAATAATAAAATTGTAATAATATTACAAAAAAACTATTTTTTTTTTTGCTTGAACTCCCTCACTTCGTAGGAGTGGCCTTTGGTTTAAAAAAACATGACCCATGGGAATTATTAAATCAAAATCATCTGGGGGTGGCATCCGGCCTAGACCACACCTATTATCAACTTGGATGGGTTTTGGGTTGTATCTTCCCAATTAATTCATCCTTAAAGTTTGAATTATACTCAGATTACCTTGCTGTTGAAACCCACATCTTAACTAAATGAACTAACAAAACTTAACAATATTAAAAAACTATTCATATAATATGATATCTAATAAAAATTATTATAATAATATAAAAATAGAATATGTAACGTAATAATAATACAATATAAAACTATGATAATAGTCACTATTATATGGTCCGGTATTACTATTGAAGAGCACATATAATGTAACCATAATAGTTAGTATCATAATATTATAGTTAGTATTATATACTAGTCGCACATTATTAGGTTACTCACGTAGTTTATAATATTAGTTATAAATATAACATATAATGTAACCATATTAGTTAGTATTATGTTAGTTATGTAGTATATAATATAATATATGATTATTTTGTCTAAGATTCAGTCTCTTCAAGCAGATTTAAAAAGGCTGAGGGATCATGAGATCCTCTCTGCTAGACTAAAAAGTAGGATGATTTGGGCATCTCTAGGTGATGCCAACACCAAATTCTTTCACTTTGTGGCATCAGTTAGAAAAAATCAAAATGCTATCTGGGGCTTGGAGGATGAGGCGGGTATTATGGTGGAACATGATCAGGGATTAAAGGACTTGGGTGTAAGGCACTTTAAGTAGATTTTTTGTGATGACAATCAATCTTCCATTACAGCTCAGCTGAAAGTCATTCGACTTTTCCCTTCTTTTATTATTCAGGAGGAGAGGGTTATATTTACTACCCAGATTTCTTTAGAGGAAGTGGAACGGGCTCTTAAGTCTTTCAAGAAAGACAAATCTCCTGGGCCCAATGGATGGCCTATGGAGTTCTTTCTGGATTTTTATGATCTTCTAGGGGATGAACTTGTAAATCTGGTGGAAGTCTCCCGATAGACTGGTAGGGTTTTACCTTCTCTAAACTCGACTTTTATAGCCCTCATACCAAAAAAGGATAAGCCCTTATCCTTCGCTGATTTTTGTCCTATTTCACTTTGCAATTTGGTCTATAAACTGATCGCTAAGGTTGTTGCACAATGCCTTAAGCCCTTCCCTGACAATTTTATCTCTCCACAGCAGTTTGGGTTCCTCAAAAACCACCAGATTTATGAGCCTCTAGCCATTACTCAAGAAGTCCTCCATTATGTCAAATCCAGGAACAGAAGTGCCCTTATTCTCAAGCTAGATTTCACTAAATCCTTTGACAGAGTTAATTGGTCCTACCTTAGGCTCATACTTTTGCAAATTAGTGTGCCACTGGTGGGGGTCAACTAGATTATGGACTGCTTGTCTTCAGTAAACTTTTCTCTGCTCATTAATGGTTCCCCTTCGAGTTTTTTTACTACCTCACGTGGTATCAGGAAAGGGTGTCCTCTTTCCCCCCTCTTGTTTATCCTTGTTATTGAAGGACTCAGCCTCCTTATTGACGATGCTCATAGAAATGGTTTGATCAAAGGTATCAAAATCTCTCAACAGCTCTCTCTCATGCACCTTCTCTTTGTTGATGATGTGATTCTGTATGGGTTTGGCACTTGTGAAGAATGGGTTGCTTTTAAAGTTATATTGGATACTTTCTATGATGCATCGGGCATGTGCATTAATTTGGATAAGTCTTGTTTCCTGTTCAACAATGTTGATGATGGGACCTTAAACAGAATCTCCCACTCCCTCCCCTTCAAGATTGAGCACATATCTTCAGGTTTCAATTATCTTGGTTACTTTTTAAAACCTATGGGGTATTTAGTTAAAGACTGGATTTGGCTCATTAAAAAGTTTGAAAAAAGGATATCCCACTGGACTTACCGTCTCCTATCTATGGGGGGAAGACTGGTTCTTATTAAAGTAGTCCTTACTAGCCTGCCGGTGTACTGGATGGCATTAGTCCCCTTACCCAAATCCATTCTTGGGAAACTTAAAAGCATGATATTTGCCTTTCTTTGGGGTTCCTCGGGGAATAAGAAAAAGTATCATCTTGTTGACTGGCTGCCTTTATCCAAACCTACTGCCCAGGGAGGTTGGGGTATCAAAAATCTCGATTGGTTCAGCGCCTCTTTACGGCTCAAAAGTTTTTGGTTTGCTCTTAGTGGAAATGGTCTTTGGTTCAATTTATTATCTGTGAAGTATTTTAAAAAGAGAATTGTCTTGTCTTGGATCCGCAGTAAAGCATTTTTGGTCTCTAGTGTCTCTGTTATATGGAAGGGGTTTATCAGCTCTATTTCATGGCTCGGTAGTGGCTTAACTTGGAATGTGGGGAATGGAGAGAGCATCAGGGTGGGTCTGGACCCGATTATTGGTATGGGTTCATTGTTCACTCTCCCTCTTGACTTACGGGACTACCTGGAAGATTTTGGTATCACTTCTTTGGCTCAAGCTAGGAATTACTCACATGATGCCCAGTCCTATTGGCTCTCTGCGGCGGATCTGGATTTGGGTGGGGAGTGGTATCTCTTATGGAATTCTTATGTTATTGGGATGGAGTATGGGAGGATTAGACTCAGGTCACAGCCAAATAGTATTCTCTGGTCTTATAAGAGTTATTCAGGGTCCATCTCTACGGCTATTGCATATGATCGTATCTCGACCCATCATATGGACCCTCTTTCTGACTCATCATACGTTCTTCAGATCCTATGGAAAATTAACATCCCTGAAAAAATTCGCTGCTTCATTTGGCTTCTTATAATGAATAAGGTTTTAACTTGGGATCAGCTCAATAGCTGTGGTATTCAGGGCCCTAGATTCTGTTTTCTATGCAAGAATGGAGAAGAATCGACCCAGCACTTGTTTATGTACTGTCTATTTACTAAGAGAACCTTTGAAGTTATTTTTTAGCACTTTAGCATACGTTCTTTTTACAAAGAATCTGTTCGATTGTATCTCGAGCACTGGTTTCGGTCTCATCCAATCGATTATGCAATGCTCTACTTGCCCCTTTTCATCTTTTGGACTATTTGGAAACACAGATTGAGGAAAAACAACCATCTATTTATGCTATCTTTCTCTAGACTGAATCACTCATGCACCTCTTTACTGTGCCTAAAAAGAGGAAAAAAAACAGAATCATTGGTATGCCTCCACTGATTAACTATCCATGTGGTTATTTTGATGGAGCAGCTGCCGGGAACATCGGGGGAACAGGTTTTGTGATATATTTGAGTTGCTCTCACTGTTTGTACTTCTCTCTGGGCTGCAGTAGCAGTACTAATACTAGATCAGAGCTATTGGCTTTATGGGCTCTTCTCTTTGTAACAAATCGAATGGGGATCCCTTTACACTCTATTTTTGGTGATTCCCTTGTCATCATCTCAAGGGCTAAAGGATTGGGCTCACTGTACTTACCTCATCTGAGTCATTGGTGTGTTGACATATGACATCTGCTACTTATCTATCCGGAAGTGACCATGAAGCACATCTATCGTGAGCATAACCAGATGGATGACAGTCTCTCAAAAAAGGCACTTTCTCTTGAATCAGGATTCAGAAATTTCATGGAATCTCTGAATGGTATGATCATTGATCATGGTAACTTTCAGCTATATTAGCTTGTGCTGGGTATTTTCCCTCTCTTTTATGCACATTTCTTGTTTAGTTATGACATGGGATCCTAGCAGACTCATGAAGAGACCCTCAGTCTTCTTCTTATGTTCATGATTCATTTGCTTCTTGTCATTTTTGAAAGCTATCACAAATCTGACCTGTTTTTACAGGAGTGGTGATAAAAGCCTGTATCTCTACAGGCTTGTGGACATATTGCCCATGTTTTGGATGTTGGGGTTTCGCTATTGTGTACTGGTGGTCCCCTTTGTTCTGAAATCTTTGTTGATGATTGCCATCTCTGGCTGATTGTACATGATGATCTTTGATTCAATAGAATAACAAGGTCTGGTATTTTTTCCTCTGAAAAAAACACATCATTTCCCATTACTTCGTGTGGGACCACAAAACCATTGGTATCTTATTAATGGTATAGTACAAAAGTGTGTGTGTATGTGTGTGTGTGTGTATATATATCAGCCATCTAATATTTTGGGTGAAAACACCCTCTTTAATCTTTGGTTAACTTTCCTTTTGAAATTTCATTACTTCCACGTTAAGTCCTTTAAAAATGTTGGATAGAACATATGTCACATAGGTTTAAGGTAGTGTTTCATTCACATCCATTTCAAGAGTTTTCCATAATGAGGTAGGTACATTTTTAGCTACAACACAAAGGGAGGTAAACCTCCTCTAGAGTGAAAAGAAGGAGATGACCAAACTCTTGCATGTCAAGGCATATGACCAAGATTAATGCTCTTTTTGTTGGTTCACATGGAAATCTCATATTAATGGATCTAGTAAGTAAGATTGGATCAAATGTTGACAATCATCCTCATCCATACCCACTTGGATGGGTAAAGAAGGATGTAGAGTGTAGGGTTACTTATAAGTAGTGCAAGCTCGTATTCGTCATTTGTGAAAAATACATTAATGAAATGGAGGTAGATGCAGGGTTCAATTTGATGTGTCTAGTGTAGTGTTTGGAATCCCCAATATGCGCATGAAGAATGTACTCTTCATGAAGAGAGAATACAAACAACACCTAGTAAAAGATGGAAAATCCTTAAACATCAATGTGTAAAAAGGTAAGTCTAAGATCTACTTAGTGAGTGTTAACCAAAAGAAGAAGTTGATTAATTCATGTAGGAAGTTTTTAATGTCCTTCTTGTAACAAATCAACAAAGAGGTGATTAGATAGAAGGAATTGCATCTTTATAATTATACATAGAAATGTCCCAAGATCCTAAAGGGATACCACCTAAGAGGTAAATTGAGCTCAAGATATACTCCTTACCAAGGACTCTCCATTATCAGACATACAATTGTACTTATAGTCCATACCTAAGTGGTTGAAGTGAATAAGTAATAGCAACCATTGTTAGATAAAATAATCATATGACCAAACAACTTGCCTTGTGAGTGACCTATTATCATAGTGCCCAAGAAGGATGGGACATGGAAAATGTGTATTGACTGCAAAGCTCTAAACAAGATCGTCTATATAATAGGAAGCCTCTACTTAGGATCAATGACCTTTTGGATCACATGCAACATACCATGTACTTCACCAAATTGGATTTCTAATTGGGAACTTAACAAGTACAAGACAAAAAAGAAGATCCGTGTAAAACTAACTTTAAAATGAAACAAGATGGTTGGTAAATGCCTATTAGTTTATATAATGCACCATGTACGTTTATGCATTTGTAGAATAATGTATTTATCTCTTTCTACATTATTTTCTAATGTATTTTTAAATGATTGCACTCAAGAGGTGCTACATCCTCGTATGAGAAAGAAGTGTAATTTAGTGCTCCATATGGAGTTCATAGGTGGTATCAAATCTCTTAAGGTGCAAACCCTTTTTTAGAGTGGAAATGTGTAATCTGTTTTTTATAGTTTTTGTTTATTTCATTTATGAACTGTTTTATATATATGCAATTCTAAATAATTTAAATTTAATTTAAGCCAACAAATTAATTTTAATAATATTTTATTATTTTTTATAAAAGACACATGTCAACTCTAGGATGAGCACCGAATGAGTTACACATCTCTCCCCTACTGGCTATAGAATGCACCTCTTCGGTGCAAAAATAATAAAATATTAAATAAAAATAAAAATGTTACAATTTTGACACCAATATGAGGGAGAGTGTAAATCTGTGGTAAATGTGTGCTCGACACTGACACATGACACTTTAATAAAATAATAAATTATTAAATAAATAATTTTTTAACAATGTAAGCTCCAAGGATGATTTTAAGGAGCCATACTTATTTAAAAGTGTATAAATGTTGGCAAATATAACCAATTCTTAAAACACCAACTATAAAATGATTGGCGATATTTTTCAAAAAATATTTTAATTTCCAAGGATTTTATATCGTTTATATAATAATTTGGTGATTTTTAGGGTGAAAAAAGTTTACCCCATCAAAATTGGGCGAAACAGGGCTTCAAAAAATGCAAAATGACGAATCTTTTTTGGGAGAAAAACATGGAAAAATAGCCCACTGGGCTAAAATTCGCCCCTAAAATTATCCCTGGTAAGCTCAAACCTAAAGTTCAAAACCAAAGAGATATATTCGAGTTAATTAAAAAAATAACTTGGATACTTTTTTCTATAATGTGGGAGATGAGCCATGATCAAATCATGATTTACATAAGAAGGTTTGATCACATACTAGATTAACATACCAAAGATAATGCAAGCTTATCCTTACATTTTACATTTTAAAAAATGTTTTCATGAGCTTTGATCTCTATGCACTTGGTCGATTTGGAATTAAGATAGATCTATACTAACATATTAATATGTATAACATATTATTAAAGATAAGTAATACAAACTTTCTAGGAAAAAACTTAATATACTCTAATATACTAAGACTATACCATTTATGAAAAACACTCAAAATTCTTACATGGGAGTGGACCTTTTTGTGGGTGACGAAGGAAATTTTATACTTTCCACACAAGTTATCTTTGCTCTAAATAATAAAAAAATTCAGGTGTTTGCTCAAATAAAGAACTCTGATTCTAAAATTACTAGTCATTTGAAAAGTGCTCCGGAGCTTGAACTCGATGATGATTTAGTAGAAGAATGGAGCATATTTGTTATGACTATGAAGAGAGTTGGGATTAAAGGGATGAAGAAGATTGGGGAACAATCGAACGAGGTTTTAAAAGCAAAGAGATTAAAAATGTGTCTCACTCACCATGTTAGTGGACTTCCTCTTTGTGGAAGTGGAATATCTCACTAAAGGTTAAATGTTTTATTTGGTCATGCTTAAATAATAAAATTTTTATATAGGATAATCTAAGAAGAAGAGGGATATATGGTATAGGTATTTGTGTCTTGTGTAAGAGGGAGAAGGAATTTGTTTTTCATATATTTGTGGATTGTAAATTTGTTAAATCAATCTAATATGAATTAAGAAAAGTCCTTAATATACAGAAAAGTTAGGGAGGTTTTTACTTCAATTTTAGTCTTTCTTTTCTTGGTTTAAAAGAAGAAATCTCTTTATAAGGATTTATCACTATTTCTAACTTGGGAAGTTTGGAAGTCAAGGAATGCACAAATGTTTTAAAATAAAAAGCCAACAGTTTTCTCAACTTGCTCCAAAATTATCTCATCTTGTTACGCTTTCTCTAAGGATAGAAGGATGGGAAAAACAAGACAAGTTTCTAAACGAAAATTTTCAATATTATTTCTTTGAGGAATTTTGATGGGGCTGCAAAAGATGGGATGTGTGTGGCTGGGGCTGTTTGAAAAGCAAATAGAGACATGCTCTTTTTTTTGGATGGGAAAGATGAAAGAACAAACACTAAAACATAACTACTTTCACTTTGGTGTCTTCTTTGGTTTGCTAAAAATAAAGGAATTGGGAACTTTCAAGTGTTTGGAGACTCAAAGATTATAATAGAATGGAAAAAGGTAAAAAAGCATGCTTCATGTTATTGCAATTGAACATTAGATCAATAGGGTTAGGTTAATATTGCAATTGAACATTGAATCAATAAGTTTAGTGTAATGTCCCTTTCTGAAATTTTATTAAAATGCCCAATTTTTCATTTTTTCCCCAATTTTGACCTTAACTAGTTTTGATGTCTAGACCTCCAAATTGACCCAAATGTTTCCAAATTTTTTTTTTAAGGTACATGAATGATAATATAACTTAAATATGATATTCATGTATATTTTTTTACCTCCCAATTACTTCTGTAAACTTGTTTAATGTTCTGTTCAAAGTAGGAGTCTTTACTAGCAAATTGGGGCTCCAATTCCCCCTGGGTAATTGTTGGAAATGACTTCACAAATGATCCCAAAGTCACTTGAATTTCTGAGCAGAGGCTGGGTATGTGTAAGGGAAATTTTCAAAGTCTCATATGCATCATGGTTCAGTTTATATAGGCTTTTATGACTATTTCCAAAACAACTCCCAAGTCACAATTTTTACCCTTGGGGAAAATGCACCAAATATTCTCCCAATGCAATAAAAATGAGTAAAATGGCTTCCAATGCTTAAGTACTTAACATGAGACTTGAAATACACATTAATTACAATCCATCCATCATACATTTATCAGATATACATTCCTCCATTCGAAATAATAAGCA
This sequence comes from Pseudotsuga menziesii, assembly GCA_001517045.1. Classification (NCBI taxonomy): domain Eukaryota; kingdom Viridiplantae; phylum Streptophyta; class Pinopsida; order Pinales; family Pinaceae; genus Pseudotsuga; species Pseudotsuga menziesii. The sequence continues at coordinate 381,097 of LPNX010818411.1, read as the reverse complement.
TTTCCATGGCATATAAATAGAGTGGAAATGGTCATTCTTTGCTCATTAAAAGTCATTTTGACATACAACTCTTGGGAATTTCGACTTGAAACTTTCTGGGAATGAATAACAGAGAATATTGAACTGATTCCAATCATAAATTGAAAATGACAGGCTCTTCCAATTCAAAATCATCAGCATTACAATGGGTCACAACAAGATAGTGGGGAAATGACACTATTTCTTCATTGTTCAACATTTTTACATGAATTCTTTTGGGTATTTCGACTTGAGAGTATTCTGAACGTGAAATACAGAGCATATACATCAGAACATAAGATAATGGGCATTAGAATCTTCCCCAAATAGATCAATAGCTCACCCAAAGCGCAATCCCTCCATTGGCATGGATATGGTGTGAAAACTGGAAATAGTTGAGAGAGAGTGCTGCAATAAAAGAATCCACATGATTTCCTGTAGCTTACACCTACAAATAAGACTCCATTGAAGCTCCATGAAAGACCTCAGTGGCATTTCCAAACACCAACTAGGATGGGAATCCTTCACCCTCGAAATTGGCTTAAGCAAGAAAACTAGTCATCCACTAGCTCTCACAATTCACAAATGAGCAAAAGCTTCTTCTCATGGTTGATCCCTGTATTTTATAAACATTATTAGTCTTCTAAGGTTCCAAATCTATCCATAAACCAAATCCAAGTCGAATTGGTGTGGTTGCTCATGCTATGCCATGTGGCCTCTCTCTTCACCTTCCCTCTTCTCTCAAATTTGAGGAGGAGCCTCTTGGCCTTCTACAACTCCCAAATTCGACCTCTAAGATTTTCTATTAAGTCCTGACATGTCAGTATGTCAGTATGTCAGCCTTCAGATCTGACTTGTGTCATAACTATCATAGAATCTCAATCATTGTTGGCATAGATGTCATAAATGTAAGGAGAATCTAGTCAAGTGTCCATGAAACTCCCATTTGGCTCTTCCTCTCCCATGTAAGTTACAATTCATCACAAATTCGACCTATAAAGTATATGGATAAGTATATTAACCTTATAATCCATATAAAAACATTAGGCTTCCCATATATTCGAATTTGCAAGAGAAAGATACCATTTAACATAGGAATTCTAGCTAGCGTGGGCCCCATAGTCTCCATGTGTCTTCATGCTCTATTGCCACTTCCATTTTCTCTTATATTTATTTAATAAGATCAATTATTAAATATTTATCCCCTTTTAATGTGTAAACACCATTTATTATCCCCCTTATTCCAAATCTCAAAGCTTCCACCCCCAACCTAGGATACTAGTGATTTTCCTCCTTGGCAATTATTTGACTTTTAGCATCTATTTGACAACTTTTATGAATATGGAAAATGTGATTTGGCCATTGTGACTCACTGCAAAATTTGGGACATTACAGTTAGAGATTTCATTAATAGTTTCTCATGTATCTCTTTCTCCCATATATATAGAGAATTTAACCAAGAAGTCGATATCCTCTCAAAGATGGTTGTTGGTCCAATGGAGGCTCATGTGTTCTTAGAAAATGGAGGCTCGTGTGTTCTTAGAAGGATATCTGAACAAAGAGAAGATTGATGATATTGTGGTTAGTTTTTTTTTGTGATAGCAAAAATCAAGTTTTTGTTTGTAAGAAAGTCAAGATTGAAAATAAGATTATTGATCAGTAAGTTAAGATTGAAGTTAAGATTGAAAGAGATATTAGCAAATTGCTTTTTATTTAATGTGAAAATAAATAAATTAATTAATTAATTAATTAAAAATAAAATAAAATAAAGAATCTTAAAATTTCATCCGCATACATGGATTGCAGGATGGAATTTAACGAGTAAATGCTCGTCATGGGAATTTAACGAGTAAATGCTCGTCATGGGTCAATTTACTCATCAAATACAACTAAGATTTTACCAAGACCGTCAAAATCTGGCTTAGAATACAGAAAACGTTTCAAAATTTGACTGTAACGGGTGTCCGCCATTTGAAATTCCTACCCAGATTTCCAAATTCCATCCCACATGAAAATTCTTACCAATGTCACCAAAATTAGGATCTTCAAAAATTCATAGCAGCCTTTTTCAACTATCATGCAATAATAAGTGCCATAACAATCAACGACAAGAATTTCAAGTGGGAAAAAATGAGGAGGAGATTCCATAGTAGCTCAAACAAAATGTATGTCAAGCACCAATTATCGCGTCACCGAACTGGCGCCGCGCGACTAAACATTTATAGAGCCATGATGATGGAGATGTTGGGCGGCCCCTCGCTGCTCTCCTACCCGATCCGCCATTGACCGAAGGGAAGTACCCGCAACAAAACGGTCCCGTTTTGTCAAACCTTCCTTCCTCGTAGGGTTGGGCCGGGCCTTTCAGCAGCAAGCTAAACTCTCAATTATTTGCACCTGAAATCAGGTAAGTGTTTTTGGTCAAAATTCAATGAAAATTGTTCAAAGAATAATTTTCAGTGATTGGAATTGCATAAACTGGGTGCCCAAGGGTAATGGAGGGTGTTGAATCTATTTTTACAATAAAAATTGCAATTTTAACACTGGAAATCTCATTTTCAACAACAAATCATGTTACCGAATTTCGACCAAACATAGTTGAAAAGATACAAATAGTCTAAAGATTAGCCAACTCTCCAACCAAACATAGCTGAAAAGATACAAATAGTCTAAAGATTAGCCAACTCTCCAGGCAGGCCAGGCCGAGAGGAAACGAGATAGGCACGCAATGGCCGCACTTCATAAAACAAACTTGTTTCTTATTTTCACCTCAATAGCTCTAAAGAGCTCAACTCGCCGTTGGGTTACCTTTTCTCATTGAGTTCACAACTATGGTTTCTTGAATCTTAGAGATGGCATCCTCACCCTCATGAAATGGGAGTAAGCTAGCTATGGAGCAATCCTCCCTCATCGGACGGAGGAGGAGCAAAGTTAGCGTTGACTTTGCTCCTCCTTCGTGGGATGGAGGGAGGATTGCTCCATAGCTAGCTCACTCCCATGAAATGTAATGTATGGCCATTTCCGTGCATGGAGTACACCGTGCCTTATTTTATCTTTGTCTTGTTCTGCACCTTCATTCATTGTGTCTTGTTATATGATTAGTATTACTTCCTGTTCATAACCATAACCATCATTGAATTCATAGGGGCCTCCAGGTATTACTGAGTTGATATGATGGGGTGGGGGTGATATACATGTGGGCCGGCCTGCACTAGCCCGTCCACCAGCATGCATTCTGCACCCATATTTGCCCACCTCCTCATGTTGATTGATGGCAACTGCCGTGCACAGGTAACTTATTTGGTTGTACGTGATTCAGAAAAGTAAATAATAATAAGAGTTTTATTTCACATCTGGATTTGATGGCAGAATAATAGTACCATTCTCAAAGTATTTGGTGGTCCGTGGTGGCACAAATTCAAACGAAAGCAATTACACATGGGACAATAATGCCCTATACAATTAACACTTAATATTATTCCATAATTTTTTATATTTTAAAATATAAAAAAAAATCAGTACTTCCACATAAATTTTTATTTTCGCAATTTTATTTTGAAATAAGGGAAACGCGCTTTCGCTCTGACAACAACTGGGAGAATTTGTCACCCCTTTACATTTGAGGTCATCTTCATTCGATGATAGCCACATTATTGCAAGGGTCCAATCTCTATGGTATTATCATGATTTAGTGGTGCTAAAGCTAAAATAAATATGATTAGTTTTAAAATTATTATGTTTTGTTAAGATTGATCTTTTACACTAAAACTAGTGATTTTGATGAAATTGGCCTCGTGGCAAATTTTAAAATTTTAAATATTTATCAAATATATATTTTTAATAGTCCAAGAACGTTGTCTATTTTTTATTGAGTATTTATAAATTTTAAATTGTTGATTAATACATGTTTTTTATTTATTTAAAATGTATTTTTACAACTAATTGTAGACAGAAAACTATAATTTTGAACTAACTTTACGAGTTAATATATGTATATATATTAAAACTTAGAAGTTAAATTATTCTAATGACAAAATATTATGTGAAAATCAGCACCATTTGAAACTTTAAATATTGAGGATAATGAATGGCTTGATTAAATTTTACAATTATTTAAAAGTTTTATATTTTCAATTATCATCCAATTATTTATGAGTTTAGATACTATTTATTGAGATTAAGTTTTGGCATTGCAACGTGAAGGAGATTTTACAAGTCTTTTTGGTTTTTTATAGATTTACTCAATTTTATTTGAGTATTTTTTAATTAGTTTTAAGTTACATACTTAAAAGAAAATTAATAATATTTTTTTTAGTAATATGTATCTATTTTATTTTTTAAGTTGTATTTATATTGAAAATGTGTTTTTAATTTCTTTATTTTAGTTGAAAATAATTATCAATTTTTTATTAAAAAAAACATGCAACCCACTTATAAGTGAAAACATTTTATTTTAAGAAGACATTATTTTAAAAGTTAATTGTAAAGTATTATATTGTTCACTAAGAATGGTCAAAGATGAGTGTAATTGAATATTTTATTTATTTAATTATTTAAAAGAAGAGTGTTCACTAACCCACTAGGAGAAATGATCTCTTGTAGAATGCCAAAATAACAAGTGGCAGCAACAACATTCATTTTTTAGTTGTTGCAAAAGGAAACTTCCATATAATTGTGGTCATGTTCCCATGGAAAAAGGAACTAAGCAGGTGGCTCATTTAATTGCAAAATTGACCCAAAGACCTAGGAAAGCTTATAAATACCATCGAATGAGCAGGAGGCTCACTACCTTCTTAGTGATTAGAGCCTTGTGGTTTGCTGGAAACTGAAAAGTTAGGCACACAAGTTGAATTTGATGAGGGGAAAGCTATAGTGAATTGCTAAGAGATTATGTCTGCAAGTGTGACTACGAAGTTACAGAGAGTAATGCATAGGCTTCTACAGAGCATCTTCGTCCTAGTGGTTCAATAAACAGGCTCGGGGGTCCTAAAGCAAGTAATCTTGGATGCTTTTAGAAGACAGTTGGGAAGAACAGTCTTCTTTGGGTGTTTGTCCCCTTCGATTTGTTTTGGTTATTAACCTTAAATTCATTTTATGTTTATATCTGTAGAATTTTATGAATGTTAAAGTTTCCAAAACTATTATTTGTTTTCTGTAATAAGTAGGATATTATTCTATTGCCTATAAATTTATTAGTTCATGAATGCTACTGTATACACAGAGTTTCTTAGTGAAATTAGTAGGTTATCGTATCGAGAACAGTATCATATTTTTGTATATAAATTTCATCTGACTATACATGATATACATAGATAAATCGTAATCTGCATTTCTTTGGGTCTCTTCTAAAAACCTTACAGTTTAACAAAAAGGTTAATTCAAAGTTATCACCGTTTAAAATAAACAATGAATATCTTACAGTTAGAACTTGTTCTTTTTATTTAAAAAAAATGATATGGCTTCCAGCCAAGGGATAACACCCATAGAATATGTGTGTGTGTGTGTGTGAATATTTACCCTGTATAGAACAATTACAGCTGAAAGGATTAGTATTTGTATATACTTACACAGGTAATAAACTCAAAACAATCGAAAGGCCTACATCTTCTCTATGTTAGCAGTTTATAACTTGTTCATAGTCGTGAGGCACCTTTCTTTTTTTAAAGTCGACTTAGGGAACACACTCCATGTTCACGATTTCAAACAAAAAATCAATATAACTGTAAAATAACGAATATCTCCTTTATAAAGTACAAGTTTAAGAATCGAAGCTTGTAAGGCTATTCTTTTTTAACAAGAAAAGTATAAAAAATAAAAATCCACTTTAGCAACATCCAAACCCAACAAAGATAGGTCGTAGTCGTATTTAAACTAACATAAACCAAGATAATATCCCTTTCAAGGCTTATCATTTTTCCAAAAAACAGTATTAGTATAATAGTAAGGAATACATTTTAAATAACACAACTGCTTTAATTAAAAACTAATATAGGTCAAGAGTTCAAAACCTGTAAGGGTAATTTCTTTACAGGAAATTTATATACAAAAATAGTCTAACCTAAATCGTTTGGCAAAAAATGGGTTGTAGCCATTCGAAAACAAGATAGGCAAATATTTTAAACAACTCATCGTTTACAAAGTGACTCTTAGTAGTTAATAAGATGGAAACGAAGGGCCTTATGGCCTTAAAACATTGATAAAATCTATTACAACAAAAGTCCCAAATTTACACAACAATCGAACCAAATTTTCCATATAAATCCGCCGAGTTCAGAGTAGTATTAAAAAGTTTAAAATGATTTTAGTAAATGCACATAATAGAGCCATATTAAACTTATAAAGAGTCTAACATTATGTAAAATAATTTCAAAGGTGTAAAACCCAGTTTTGAAGTAAAAATGCAGCATTGTATAGCTTAAAAAACTATAACAAAAATGTACATTAAAACTTCAATGGTAAACCAAAAATCGTTGTAATAGCTTTCCATTGAAACCCTACAGTACTCTTCGCTTAAGCAACTGCTTTTACAATGTTTCCCCATACTCACGGTCTGTGACAAAAGAAAAAAGTTTATAAAACTATTTCTTTAGCCCAGAGGCTTTGGAACAAACTTTTCCATCCCTGTTAGTAAACTCTATTAGAGGAAGCACACTAGAACAATTACCATAATATCGAAAAGCTTGTAAGAACCCTTCTAAACTTCCATCAAGGCCAAACCGACAAGGAGGGAACGATGTTCACAACATCAAAAGACCAGAAGGGTTCGAGGCTTATAGGTCTTACCAAAGCCGTGACCGATACCAAATCCAATCAATGCACACCCAGCGTCTTCGTTTGAACATCAACGTGTTTACCTGTTAGGAAACCATCATATGGGAGGTTAAAATGTGTTACCATCTATTTACAAACTATAGTAAAAAGAAAAAAATACAAATTGTGCATTAAGACTCGAAAACATACATGTAACGGCTTGTTCGCTGCAAAGAAGACGTTGCATGAAGTCAACAATGTTGGCATGGTCACGCAGAAGTGTAACGACTGAGAAGTAAAGAGTCAAGCGTTGGAGGAGGTGAGAACCTTTGGCACTCCCCACCAGCTCACAATGCAAAACGAAATGTCGAATGCCAAAACCCTGAAGTTCGAGAAGGTAAAACCCTCGTCCAACTGGATAGCACACTTGTGACCCTTCACATGGCCACCTTTGAGACCCCATACCCACGTCACTATAGTCTCGATGTTACATAGTTTTATATGATGCAAATATTATGATATATATATTAAAAACTAGCCATAGTATATGGTAAGGAAACATTGCATATTTTCAAGGCTTCAGATTGTTGTCTTTTCAAATCCTTAGTATGATTAAGGTCCCCTTGGTGTCCATACCTAGTACTCTTAGTTGTTAAAACACAAGGCAAGCTCTCCACCGAAACACCTGCATAAGTACAAGTAGGATCTTCTTTAGCTCGATAGCTAAGTAAGACCTATTACCTGGTAACCTAGTCCTCAATTTAGGACTTGTAAGCAAAGTCTTAGAGACGTTAAGCATGACGAAAGCCATCTTTAAGCAAAACAAAACAAGCACACATAGCATAAATTACATCAAGGCAATCATAACATGTGAAAATTGAAAAGCAAGTAAGCTAGCATAGTACTTGGAAACTGTAATTCTAGAGCAGAATAATATGGATCATTATTGCAGCAATCTTAATCGAATTATTAAGATGTAAGGTTTATGTTAGGTGAAAATAGTGTCGATCTTCTAATGACCTTTTGTGTTAAAAAAAAATTACTATGGGATTTTTGTGTTGTTACGTGTGGTATCAGAGCAAGTTTCCAAACACTAGGTCTGAAGTTGGCTCAACTCACATACAAATACATGAAAACAAAAATACTGACTATGTTTAAAAATTATTTCTGTACAGAAATATAAACTTTTATTTTGTAGGAAATGGAAGGAGTAGAAGCATCTGTTGAAGATGGATCACATCATAATAATCCAGATTATATATTTGTGGAACTAAATAAGCAACCATATGAATTGTTTCAAACTGTAAAATACTTAAAAGCTAAATTACAGACTGTAAAGGAAGATAATGAAAGAATCATGAGAGCACAAGAAGAACTGAATCATGTTGATGTAATTGTAACTTCAGAATGTATTCACTTGTATTTCCTATCTATTATAACCCGATGTTTATTTCAAGATGTACTTGAGTCATGTCATGCCCCAATGTTCCGATCGAGAAGTTTCTATAATGTGAAAGTCATGTCAAGTCATTGTGGGTAACCCTCTTGTTGGTCAAGGGTTAAAGTCCCCACAGTTGTGGGGCCCTAGGGTTATTAGACTATCCTAGTGAAGTCGACCCTAGGTGAGTCATTATAAATCGGGGCAATAGTCCCCACCATTATGTTAAGGATAAACCTCCTTATTGGTTGAAGGAGGCAAAGTCTCCACGAGTTGTGGGGCACTAGGGTTATTAGACACTCCTAGAGATGTCGGCTCTAGTAAGTAATTGTTAACTGAGGTCGACATGTTGGAGTGGGTTTCAAGTGAACAAAAGAATATAAATAGAGAGTGAGTCTCTCTATTTATCACACACACACTCACTCATTGGAGCGCATGAGTAAGAGTAGAAGTTACTGGGACAAGAGAGAGACTGCTGTTGTTGGGAGATCATCTTTATGTTTTCGGGTTTTACTTTTGGTGCTGATTCTATCTCTGAGGAATTTGTGGGGTTTTCTCCTTTATGGTTTCCCCAAGGAAAATTCTTTGTGTCTCTTGTCTCTTGTGTTTTATTGCTGTGCATGTTATTCTCTCAGTTAAAGATCCTAAGATCATAATGCTAGCTTGAATGATGAAAAACTAGCATGGTATCAGAGCTAACATGAGAATAAGACATTGTGCAGCTGTAGAATCTAGGGATTTTTACTTTTTGGGTCTCTCTCCACAATCCATCAGCAAAAGTATGCTAGGCTGACTCTCCATTGAAGGGCGCATCTTTCTGTCGAAATGGAATTTGATTCCGAGCATTTTTAGTTTTGGTGCTGAAAATTAGGGCTTCTTGTAGAAGAGGAATTTTTGAGTGAGCCTGGCATAGGATTTATCTCCTCATCAAAATCGAATTTTAGAGACCTGGATCAATATTTTTGGTTGGGTGAAACTCCAGGAAAGTCAAACCCTAGTTTGACCCCGAGCTAGAAAAACCCTAAATACTAAAACTACTAAGTTTTGGTACATTCTCTATATCCCGCAATTGGTGAAGGATCAAGAGCTGAAAATTGCAAAGGCCAAAAATAAAATACTGGTTTACACTATGTCCAAAATTTATCCTTAGATTTGCTATATTCAGGGATATATGATCCCTCCAAGTTAGGGTTCCAACCTCTTCCAGAATTCATCCCTAAACAGGACACCTGGGGAGAATTGCTATATCTTATGCTACACAGGTCCAAATGAGATTTCTAAAGATGTTCCAAAAATGGAACGGACTTCACTTTCTGTGGTCTAAGTTTCAAACTCAGAAGATGAACCAGTGACATGTGGCAGTCTGTACAACTTCGCTGTTCTGAACAGTCCTGTAATAGGTCACCTTGGGAAAAGGACCATAAGTCCCAATTGGGGAAACCAATTCTGATGAAACCTATGGTGTTGGAACAGGGACATACGAGGTTACTACAGTGAGAAATTTAAGACACAAATGAGCATTAAGTTTAGAGATACCACAGAAACAGTAACAGGCATTTCTGCAAAAGAAATTGGAAAACTAGGCTTCCTGTTCCGGGAGCTTCCCTCCACTGTTTTCAGAAAAGGAGTACATTAGACAACTCCATTTGAAGAGATCTATCTTTATATCCAATAAGATCTGAAAGATTCCAAGTTTTTAACATTATGGTTTATTTGATAAACCCTAGATCAGCCAGCTTTGGAACCAGGATGGACACCTCAAATCGGTAAGATATAATCTTTTGCTATTTTAATTTGAGGTTATCATTTCAAAGTGATCTATCACATCAGCTTGATGATAAGCTTGGTGAAGTTGACAAATTCCAAGCATGGAAGTATATGATCTCTCTGAAGAAAATGAATTGGACACCTACATGAGTAGAGAGGTTCCAGTTCCAAAGGGAGATGAGGCTAAAAGCCTTACACAAGAAGAACTTGGTTAAGGCCAAGAACATCATTATTGATTCAATCACAAATCAACTTGTACCACAAGTGTCTTCCCTAAAAACATTGAATATGTTTGATTCCTTGACCAAGCCATTTGAAGGGAAGAACATAATCCATAATATGACCTTAAGAAACCAGCTGAAGAATGTAAAGATCCAGAATACAGAGACCATACAGTCATACTTTACAAGGGTCTCTCAAATCAAAGAACAACTTGTGGTAGTAGAAGAAGAAGTGGAGAATGCAGAAGTGGTAATAGCCACCTTGAATGGTCTCCCAGGATCATGGGATTCATTCATGCGAGGAATGTGTGCCAGAATTCCTTTCAACAGACTCTGGGAAGAAGAAGAAGCTCGACACATATTAAGAGAAGAGAAGATGGGAGCAACTGAAGATCAAACTCTCACCATCGAAAGAAGATCCCTCAAGCGATGAGGAATACGAAGAACTCAACTCTTGAAGAACCCCTTATCCATCTTAGCATTTGGATAAGAAATGATGCTATTATGAATGAAGAAGGTGATGAAGCTGAAGGCTCAACAAGGAATATACCCACAAAACAAATAAAGATAAGTATTCAATTGTCATTTCATGATATTATTTTGTTATGCATTTGTTTATTTTCAGTTGATGTATTATGCATGATAGAATGTCTGCATTAACGACAGTATACTACTAATATGCATGTAATGGGTAAGTAGCTCATGGTGCTATACGACCCTCCATTGCTACTTATCTAGAATGAAACCTCTTTGCTGACATATTAGATTAGTGCACAATCTCAATGTTGTCCTGGTAGAGATGGAAGGAATCTAGAAAGTTTCCGTGAGATATGGATGAATGTTGTATTGGCTAAAGTAGTTGCATGATCATATATTTATGCATAAGAATTTTCTAGTATGAATATTCCTTATGAAATGATTCTAACCATACAAATGCAATTGACTTGTAGGAAAGATCAAATACATAATCACCTACAAGCAAAGAAGAATGAAGAATTGTTCCAGAGAACAAGTGACGACAGTTCAAAAATGAAGAATAATATGACGAGTGCAGCGACATCATTGATGCATAACCTTCCAGCCATGAAGAAGTAACCAAGAAGGAAGGGAAGACCAGATCAAGAAGAATGGTGTCTAGGATGCAGTATCGATACATGAAGGGAAGTTCGTAGTTCCATCATGCAGTAGATGGAAACATCGTGGGATACAAAGCAAGATTCATAGCATGAGGCTTCTCACGAAAAGAAGGCATAGACTACGAAGAGACATTTACAGCCAGTAAGAATTGAAACACACACATGATGATATTGATGAACATCTTAACCTTTGCTACAAGGTTGAAGATGAAATTCTATACACTAGATGGATACATAGAATACTAGTAGCATAGGAAGCTACTTGTCACTCCGATACAGAATGTTTCAGTGCATAGAGTACATAAGACAAAGGGAGTATGATGCTTCGCTTCAGAGGGAGTGACTACAAAAGATCTAAGGTTCAACATGGTACGACATGATGGATAGATTACTGATGACTCTAGGCTTTACTAAGAGTAAATCAGATTCCAACCTTTGCTTCAAGGTTGAAGACGAAAGACCAGTGATGCTCCTGTTATGTGTCGATGCACTATTTTTCTAGGCATGGAGGTGTGGAAGAATGCAGATGTAATATTCCTTAGACAACGGAAGTATGCAGTAAAGATCCTGAAGAGGTTCAGGATGATGGATTGTAAGACCATGACCACACCTATGGCATCGAACCCGAAGCTATTGAGTGATGCTTCATCAGAGACGGTTGATGCTACGATGTATCGTCAGATGATTGGGTCCTTGATGTACCTGAGACCAGATATTTGATTTGCTGTGAACACATTGAGACATGTTCACCTGATGGTTGCAAAGCATGCAGGGGTACAGTTGAGTATGGGCTCAAGTATGATATGAATCAGAACATTAACCTGGAGGGTTATGTTGATTTAGATTGGGCAAGCAGTGACATCGATAGGAAGAGCACTTCAGGGTGTTGCTTTAGTATGGGATCAGGTGTGATCTCTTGGTTTAGTAGGAAGCAATCCTGTGTGGCACTGAGTACAGCTGAAGCAGAGTATGTTGTAGCTTATTCAGCTAGTTGTGAGGCAGTATGGCTAAGGAAGCTACTATTTGATTTATTTGATCTCCAGTTGGATGCTAATTGTATACATTGTGACAACCAGAGTTGTGTGAAGTTGTCAGAGAATCCAGTGTTCCATGATAAGTCGAAGCATATCGAGATCAAGTATCACTATATCAGGGATATGGTGCAGAGGGGAACAGTGAAGCTCCAGTATGTTGCGATGGACGATCATATAGCTGATGTGTTGATGAAGCCATTGGCCAGAGTGAAGTTTGAGTACTTCAGGGAGAAGCTTGGTGTTCTTTAGATTAAGGTCCCTTCCAAGGGGAAGTGACGATTCCGGAAGCCATTCTGATGAGCAAGTCAGATATAAGGGCTGAGCCATTCTATCATGGTGAGAGGATTTGGTTCCTTCCATGTCAGATATGAGTGCTGAATGCCATTCTTGGAATGGAGGTACCTAGTCAATTACTGGGAACACTCGGTCTAGGACTGAGAGAGCCATTCTGACGAGTAAGTCAGATGTAAGGGCTGAGCCATTCTGTCATGGTGTAGGATTTGGTTCCTATCAGGTCAAATGTGAGTGCAGGCCATTCTAACAAGCGTGTAAGACTTAGTTCCTACCAGATCAGATGTAAGGGCAACTGCCACTCTCTGGGAGAGTGGAGCCACTTGGTTCATTACCAAGTAGCTCAGTCTGGGATTGGGGGCCATTTTGGCGAGGGTGTATGATTTGGTTCCTACCAAGTCAGATGTGAGTGCATGCCTTTCTGACGAGGGTGTAGGATTTGGTTCCTACCAGGTCAGATGTAAGTGCTGAAGCCTTTTCATAGATGATAGTGATGTCCTATCATGCTGGTGAATGTGAGTGCTGGGCCGTTCTGATGTGATTATAGGATTGATCCTATATGATCAAATGTGAGTGTTGGGAGTGCCTTTCTGACGAGTAGGTCAAATGTAAGTGCTGGGCATGCCTTTCTAACGAGTAGGTTAGATGTAAGTGTTGGGCGGGCCATTCTGACGAGTAGGTTAGATATAAGCGCTGAAGAAGACCTACATGATGGCTAGGCCTACAACTAGCATGAAAGAAGGCTGGCTCTATAGAACTTCCTGTGACAAGAAGAATAATGAGATAGCACCCGTGGTACTGATCCAGATCGAGTGAGGATCTAGATCCAGTGATGATGATTCAGCAGTGATGATCCAGATCAAGTGATGATCCAGATCCAGTGATGATCCAAATTGAGTGATGATCTAGATCCAGTGATGATCCAAATCGAGTGATGATCCAGATCCAGTGATGATGTCAAGTGATGATCCAGATCCAGTGATGATGTTTAGTGATGATCTAGATCGAGTGATGATCCAGATCTAGTAATGATGACCTGTGATGATCCAGATCCAAAGATGAATATGACTTGAAGATGAAGATGACTTGAAGATGCAGATGACGAGATGATCCAGAGAAGAAGACCAGTGATGAAAATTGTGTCGAGAGAATACCTTCCTAGTTAAGAGGGAGTGTTGATGTATTTGTAACTTCGAAATGTATTCACTTGTATTTCCTATCTATTGTAACTCGATGTTTATTCTAGGATGTACTTGAGTCATGTCATGCCCCGATGTTCCGATTAGGAAGTTTCTATAATGTGAAAGTCATGTCAAGTCATTGTGGGTAACCCTCCTATTGGTTAAGGGTTAAAGTCCCCACAGTTTTGGGGCCCTAGGGTTATTAGACTATTCTAGTGAAGTTGACCCTAGGTGAGTCATTGTAAGTTGGGGCAATAGTCCCCACCATTGTGTTAAGGATAAACCTCCTAATTGGTCGGAGGAAGCAAAGTCCCCACAAGTTGTGGGGCACTAGGGTTATTAGACACTCCTAGAGATGTTGGCTCTAGTAAGTAATTGTTAAGTGAGGCCGACATGTTGGAGTGGGTTTCAAGTGAACGAAAGAATATAAATAGAGAGTGAGTCTCTCTATTTATCACACACACACTCACTCATTGGAATACACTAGTGAGAGGAGAAGTTATTGGGACAAGAGAGAGACTGTTGCTGTTGGGAGATCATCTTTATGTTTTCAGGCTTTACTTTTGGTGCTGATTCTATCTCTGAGGAAGTTGTGGGATTTTCTCCTTTATGGTTTCCCCGAGGAAAATTCTTTATGTCTCTTGTCTCTTGTGTTTTATTGATGTGCATGTTATTCTCTCAGTTAAAGATCCTAAAATCATAATGCTAGCTTGAATGATGAAAAACTAACAAATCAAATATTGCTATATAAAATACATAACGAAGGGAAGGATAAAAGAAAAGAACATGAAACTGAATCTGGAACTGTATCTTACAAACGTAAAGGTAAGAAGTTGAAATTTTCTGATAATGAAAGTAATTCCTCTTCAGGAATTAAAGTAAGGTCACACAAAGAAAAGCATAAATATTCCAGTGAAAGTAGTGATAGCGACAGTTGTCCTAAAAAGAGAAAATATAAACCTTATGAAGAAATTTCATGAGAGTTTAAAAAGATAAAACCCCCTATGTTTAATGGTGAGGTGGAAAAAGGTGAAGAAGCTGAGGCATGTATGCTAGCTATGAAAAAGTACTTTCAAATCTATAATTACTCATATAGGCTGAAAGCTAGAATGGCTATCTATAACTTAACTGGAAAATTTGACATATGGTGGCAGGATATAAAAAGAGTGAAAAATATTAAAGAAAAGTATGTAACCTTGAGGACTTTCATGAAATATTTTAAAAGAAATTTTTTATCTGAACAATATTATGAAGAAAGAGCTAAGGAAATTATGATCTTAAGCTAGGTTCAATGTCTATGAAGGAACTAAGTAGTAAATTTTTAAATTTATTACGATATGTACCTTATATTATCGATAAAAATTCTAATATACAGAGGTTTCTAAGTTGTTTACCTCTTAGATTCAAGGACAAAATTGAATACGATAATCCAAAAACCCTTGAAGAGGCAATGAGGAAAGCTAATTTCTATTACAAACAAAGCAAAAATAAAAAAGAAGACATACCTAACTGGAAGAGTAAAAGAACAAATAACTTTGAACAAAATAAAGGTAGTTAGCTATGTTGAAAATTGTGAAATGTTTATGAGTCAATTCAAAACTCAAGTGAAATTAAATGTATTACTGTTATGATCATATGATGTTCTAATAGGTATGGACTAGCTGGAAAAATACAAAGTAGTTTTAAATTGCTTTGAGAAAACATTTACATTCTTAGATGATAAAGGAGAAATAATTTTAGTTAAAGGAATACCTAGAAAAGTTCATGTTAGACAGATTTAAGCTTTGCAAATGAAAAAGTCTATACGGAAAGGTTGTAAAGTTTTTGTTGTGCATGTAATGAATGACGAACACATGAATAAAGAATATAAGTTAAAATTTGATGATATCCTAATCTTACAAGGAATTTCAGATGTTTTCCCAGAAGAGATTTTAGGATTACCTCGAAAAAGAGAATTGGATTTTACTATTGAATTAGTACCAAGACTTGTACCTAATTCAAAGGCTCCTTACCAAATGAATATCCTAGAACTTAACGAATTAAAATTACAGCTGCAAGAGTTAATAGATAATAATTACATAAGACCAAGTGTATCCCCTTGGGGAGCACCTGTCTTATTTGTTAAAAATAAATACGACACCTTACGTTTATGTATATATTACCGTTAGTTAAACAAGATAACAATTAAAAACATATACCATTGCCCCGCATATATGATCTGTTCGATCAGATACGTGGAGCAATGATATTCTCAAAAAAAGACTTGAGATCTGGATATCATCAAGTCATAATTAAAGATGAAAATATTTTTAAAACTGCATTCAGAACCTAATATGAGAATTATGAGTTTGTATTTATTCCATTTGGGCTAATGAATGCTCTTGCAACTTTTATGTGCTTAATGAACATTGTCTTACGTAAATACTTAGATAAATTCGTAGTTGTCTTTATAGATGATGTACTAATTTATTCAAAAACAAAAGAAGAACATGATGAACATTTACATTTAATATTACAAGTTCTAAGAGAACACAAATTGTATGTTAAATTCAGTAAATGTGAATTCTTTAAAGATAAAATACAGTATCTTGGCCATGTGATATCCAAGGAAGGGATATCAGTGGATCCTGATAAGATAAGAGCAATAATGGAATGGCATGTTCCTATGGATGTATCAGATGTACGATCGTTCATGGGGATCACAGGTTATTACTGAAAATTCATAGAAGGATTCTCGAAGATCGTGAATCCCATAACTTCCTTACAGAAAAAAGGAAAAAGATTTGTATGGCATGACAAATGTGAAGAAATTTTTAACAAGTTATAAGAATTATTAACCATGGTACCTATATTAAAAATAGTTGATCTAAATAAGGAATTTGGTGTGTGCATCGATGCATGCAATGAGGGCATGGGTGGAGTAATAACGCAAGAAGGTCATGTAATAGCCTATGAGTCAAGAAAGCTAAAATTACATGAAAAGAATTATGCTAGATACGATTTAGAGTTGACTGTTATAATACATGCTTTGAAAATGTGGTGCCATCATCTAATCAGTGGAAGATTTTTATTAACGTCTAATAACATAAGTTTGAAATATTTGTTTGATCAACAAAATATGAACGCAAGGCAAGCAAGATGGTTAGCTTTTCTTCGTGAATACAATTTTGAGATCAAACATATAAAAGGAAAGGAAAATAAGGTCATTGATGCCTTAAGACTGAATTTTATAGCTGCCATTAGCAACTACGAAACAGAATTGGATGACAAGTTGGAAAACAGAGTAAAAATGGATAAATAATATCAAAATTCAAGAGAAAAGGTTACAGAAAATGAATCTGAAAACATAAAAGCATATTTCAGTTTGAATGAAAAATGTCTAATGTTGTATAAAAACATATTATATGTACCCAAAATACCAGAAATTAAATTGTTGATTTTAAATGAAGTACATAAGAGTCCCTACTCAGGACATCTGGGTTATCAAAAGATGATAACAATGTTAAGGAAAGATTATTTATGGCCTAATATGAAAAATGAAGTAGTTGAATACATAGCTAGGTGTATAGAATGCCAGCATGTTAAAGCTGAGCATCGACACCCAGCAGGTTTATTGCAACCATTACCAATTCCAGATTGGAAATGGGAAATTATCAGCCTTGATTTCATAACAAGATTGCCTACAAATCAAAAGAAAAATGATTATGTAATGGTAGTGGTAGACAAACTTAGCAAGGCAGCCCATTTTATACCTGTTAAAACTACTTACAAGGATGCTAATATTGCTGATATTTTTCTGAAGGAAATCTTTCGTTTGCATGGAATTCCTAAGGTAATAATTTCTTATGGATCCTAAGTTTACTGGTAACTTTTGTAAGTCATTGTTTAAAGGATTATATACTAAACTAAACTTTAGTACTACTTATCATCCACAAACAGATGGACAAATAGAAAGAGTGAATCAAGTTTTAGAAGATATGTTACTGATGTATGTTAGGGATGACCCAAAGAAATGGGAAGAATATCTGCACTTAGTTGAGTTTGCTTATAACAATCATTATCAAGCTTCAACTAAACTTATTCCTTTTGAAATACTGTATGGTAGGACATGTAATACTCCCATTTCATGGAGTAATCTGGTTGACACATTGATGTTAAGACCTGACTTGTTAAAAGAAATGGAACTAACAGTGAAACAAGTACAAAGAAATCTGAAAATTGCACAGGATAGACAAAAGAGTCATGCATACCTTAAAAGAACTCATAAATAATTTCAAGTAAATGAGCATGCATTTGTCAAGTTAAAACCCAGAAAAAAACTCCTTTAAGTTGGGTAGTTGTGCTAAATTAGCACACAAGTATTGTGGAATGTTTGAGATATTGTCAAGAGTTGGATCAGTGGCTTATCAGTTAGCTTTTCCACATAATCTCAGAATACATAACGTATTTCATATTTCTATATTGAAAAAGTATGTGCATGATGTTACTCATGTAATCGATTGGAATGTTATCCAAGTAGAACCCGAAGGATATTTTCAGGAGGAACCATATTGTATCCTCAATAAAAGAGAATTTTTTTTTCATAATCGCACCATTGAACAAGTAAAGGTGCAATGGAAGCACCATAATCCAGATGAAGCAACGTGGGGATTGGAGAGTCATATGCGGGAGGCATATCCAATTTTGTTCTAGGAATACTCATATGATACTTAAGCAACATTGAGGACGGTGTTGAACTTAAGAGGGGGTGTTTGTAACCCACCTAGAACTACAAACATTTTATTTTAAGAAGACATTACTTTAAAATTTATTGTAACGTTTTATATTGTTGACCAAGAATGGTCAAAGATGAATGTAATTGAATATTTTATTTATTCAAATAATTAAAAGAAGAGACACCCATCCAAAGAATATTTTTGAAGAGTATTCACTGACCCACTAGGAGGAATGATCTATTGTAGAATTCCATATGACAAGTGGCAGCAACATCATTCACTTTCTAGTTGTTGCAGGAGGAAACATCCCTATAATTGTGGTCATGTTCCCATGGAAAAAAGAACTAAGCATGTGGCCCATTTAATTGCAAAACTGACCCAAAGACCTAGACAAGCTTATAAATACCATTGAATGAGCAGGAGGCTCACTGCATTCTAAGTGATTAGAGCCTTGTGGTTTGCTCGAAACTAAAAAGTTTGGCACATAGGTGGAATCTGATGAGGGGAAAGCTAGAGTGAATTTCCAAGAGTTTGTGTCTGCAAGTGTGACTGCTAAGTTACAGAGAGTACTGTGTAGGCTTCTACAAATCATCTTCATCCTGGTGGTTCAATGAATAGGCTCAGGGGTCCTAAAGCAAGTAATATTGGCTGCTTTCAGGAGACAATTGGGAGGTACGGTCTTCTTTGGGTGTTTTCCCCCTTCGACAGTTAACAGGTTCTAAGTTGTTTTGGTTATTAACTTTAAATTCATTTTATGTTTATATCTGTAGAATTTTATGAATGTTAAAGTTTCCAAAACTGTTATCTGTTTTCTGTAATAAGTAGGATATTATTGTATTTCCTATAAATTTATTAGTTCATGAATGTTGCTGTATACTCATAGTTTCTTTGTGAAATTAGTAGGTTATCGTATCCAGAACAGTATCATATTTCTGTATATAAATTTCATCTGACTATACATGGTATACATAGATAAATAGTAATATGCATTTATTTAGATCTCTTCAAAAAACCTTACAGTTTAACAAAAAGGTTAATTCAGAGTTATCATCGTTTAAAATAAACAAAGAATATCTTACAGTTAGAACTTGTTCTTTTTATTTTATTTAAAAATGATATGGATTCCATCCAAGGGATAATACCCATAGAAAATGTGTGTGTGTGTGAATATTTACCCTGTATAGAAGAGTTACAACCAAAAGGCTTAGTATTTGTATATACTTACACAAGACATAAAATCAAAACAAATGAAAGGCCCACATATTCTTTATGTTAACAGTTTATAACTTGTTCACAATTGTGAGGCACCTTTCTTTTTTTAGAGCGACTTAGGGAACACACTCCATGTTCACGATTTTAAACCCAAAATCAATATAACTGTAAAGTAATGAATATCTCATTTACAAAGTACAAGTTTAAGAATCAAAACCTGTAAATTCTATTCCTTTTTAACAAGAAAAGTATAATAAATAAAAATCTACTTTAGCAGCATCCAAACCCAACAGAGATAGGTTGTAGTCATATTTAAATTAACATAAACCAACATCATCCCTTTCAAGGCTTATCGTTTTTCCAAAAAACAGTGTTAGTATAATAGTAAGGAATACATTTTAAATAGCACAACTACTTTAATTAAAAACTAATATAGGTCAAGAGTTCAAAACTCGTAAGGGTAATTTATTTATAGGAAGTTTATAAACAAAAACAATCTAACCTAAAGTGTTTGGCAAAAACATGGGTAGTAGCCATTCGAAAACCAGATAGGCAAATATTTTAAATAGCTGATTGTTTATAGAGTAACTCTAAGTAGTTAATAAGATGGAAATGAAGGGCCTTATGGACTTAAAACATTGATAAAATCTATTACAACGAAAGCCCCAAATTTACACTATAGTCGAACCAAATTTTCCATATAAATCCACCAAGTTGAGAGTAGTATTAAAAAGTTAAAAACGATTTTAGTAAATGCATAGAATATAGCCATATTAAACTTATAAACAGTCTAATATTATGTAAAATAATTTCAAAGGCGTAAAACCCATTTTTGAAGTAAAAACACAGCATTGTATAGCTTAATAAACTATAACAAAAATGTACATTAAAACTTCAATGTTAAACCAAAAATTGTTGTAACAGCTTGCCATTGAAACCATACAGTGATTTTCGCTCAACTGCTTTTACAACGTTTCCCCAGACCCACGGTCTATAATAAAATAAAAATGTTTATAAAACTATCATCTTTATCCCGGAAGCTTCATAACAAACTTTTCCATCTCTTTCAGTAAACGCCATTAGAGGCAGCACACTAGAACAATTGCCATAATATTGAAAAGCTCATAAGAAACCTTGTAAAATTCCATCGGGGCCATACCAACAAGGAGGGAACGTTGTTCACAACATCAAAATACCAGAAGGGTTCAAGGATCATGGGTCTTACCAGAGCCCTGGTCGATATCAAAATCCAATGGTAGGTTAAAACCATCATATGGGAGGTTAAAACCATCATATGGGAGGTTAAAACGTGTCATCAATGATTTATAACCTACAGTAAAAAGAAAAAAAAAACAAATTGTGCATGAAGACTCGAAAACATACCTGTAACGACTTGTTCTCTACAAAGAAGACGTTGTGTGAAGTCAATAATGTTGGCATAGTCGTGCAGAAGTGTAACGACTGAGAAGTAAAGAGTCAAGGACTAGAGGGACCGAGAGCCTTTGGCTCTTCCCACTAGCTCACAATGCAAAACAAAATGTCGAATGCCAAACCCTTAAGTTCAAGAAGGTAAAACCCTCGTCCAACTGGATAGCACACTCATCACCCTTCACGTGGCCACCTTTAAGACCCCACCTACCTCCACTTGGTTCAAAATGTTTACCCACATCACTATAGTCTTGATGTTACATCACTACAACAAATCCTGGAATTAGCATCACATGTAGCATCCCTTTTTAGTGTAATTTTTTTGTACATTTAGTAGTCAAACTAGACGCTAAATGGGACGCGTCATGGATAAAACTTAAAGTGTCTCAAAAAACATCTTTTTTTTTGCATCTTAGATAGCATCATTTATGACGTCCAAAATAACATTTTTTTTTTGCTTCCAGAATAACGTTCAACTTTGCTTCCTAAACAACGTCAAGGTTTGCTTCCTAAATAATGATCTATTTTGCTTCCTAGAGAGTGTCATCTTCTACTTCCTAAATGACATCCCAGTTAGCACCATATTTGCATCCAAATTAACATCCAATATTGCATCCATTTGTGCTACCACTTTAGCATCCAATTTTGCACCACGTTTTACTTCCAAATATGTGTCAATTTTCGCTTCCAAATTTGCACCAATTTTTGCTAGTTTTTTGCATCGTGTTTTGCTACCACCATAAAGTAACAAATAGTTAAAACAACTTTGTATTTTAATAGGAAGTTTATTATGGATGCTATTTAAGGTTTAATGCTAATACCAATTGTCATTCATAAATGTATATATAAAAAAACTTATCTTATAAAAAAGTTTATAGTAGAAATTTTGGTATTAATAAGAATTAAGAAATCATATTTATTAGATGATTAATTTATCATATTAAATATAAGTAGAATATTAATGTAATTTATTTTTTTAATTATGTTATTTTTTTAAGAAACATACACAACTTTGAAAAACAATCATTTATTTTTAACGGTCTATGTTTTTTGTGAGATAAAAAAATAGTTTTTATCTTTTAACTTCTGACTTCTTTTTAAATTATGAAAATTAAGAATTTACTTTCCATGATTTATGCCATCCTTTAATTTGTTTGTAAATTATGAAAAATAGTGAATACAATTTTTACACAACTGTATTATTTATATTTGAATTAACTCTATACTTACTAAATAATGAGTTTGAAAACAATTGTGAACCATTTCCAATTTAAAAAATGATAAAAAAATAATAACATCTTATAATTATTAATTAAAATAATTATAACTAATATAAATAAAATTAAAATGTTATCATTAAACAAATTTACAAGAAATCTAATTTTAAAAAAAAATTACAAATGAATACTGTAAATTGAATATTACATTACCTTGCATAATATTTTTAAGATGTAATAAAACACTATATAAAAAAAAAAATTCTAAAAATAATAAAAAACTATAAAATAATGTAAATAAAATAATAATATTTTTAAAAATAATAAAAAACTATAAAAATAAAATTTTAAAATAAATGAAATATATTTTAATTTAAATGTTATTTAAATTTTAAATAATAATTTATTTTATTTAATAAATAGATAAAAAAAATCAACCACTTAAAAAAATTTAGAAACTAAAATCTTTCAGTTAAATTAAAATATATAAAGTTCTCTAAACTTGGATGTAAAATCTCCCATCATGGGAAGGCTACCCATACACTCTCAAATTTACCACTTAAAGGCTGCCTTAGTCATGGGGAATGAACCGTTTCCTCTTATGACACTTCTTTATGTGTTTCCTTTTACACATTGACTTATAATAGGCGTTAGCTTTCCACCTGACCATTTGCACCGATCGGACGACTAGCAATGCGTGATGTGAAAGCTCACACAAGCTAGGTTGTCCAATCGGTGCAAATGGTTGGGTGGAAAGGTAACTCCCTTATAATATATTTATTATAAAGTGTCTCTCCTCTTTCATATTACTAACCCAAATAANTTTTAGATATACAAACATTTTCTTTCAGGAAAAAGAAATAAAACAAATTTATTGAATATTATTAATTTTTTTCTTTCAAAAATCTATTAACAAAGATTGAGAATCTACGAAATCTACAGGTAACCTCTGTAATTGAATATTTCATCATACACATTAGAAAATTGGAATAAAAAAACTCAAAAACTCAAATAAAAAAATTATCATAAACATACCATAGATTGGATTACTTCCCTCCTCCTCCTTGGCTCTCTTCCAAACTAATCAATCTCCCTCCCAGGGTATTTGATTTATTGGATTTTACTTTTTTTCATAGCCACAATATCTTTTTGATGGTTCCAATGAACCTAGCATTGAAGATCTAAACTGAAGATTCGCTGGAATAAACCATACCCTTTAAGATCATTTCTCTCTGCCAGGTTGGTTTGTTAGGCGAGAGGTTTTAGTCGTGGGTACTACTCCGAGAGGGGTTATCAGATGAGTTTTCCAATGTAGACAGACTGATTCTGATCGTACTTGTGGATTTTTTTAGGATCAAAGTTGAACATCGGCGAGCCTCCTTTTTATGTATGCATACCTTGGATCACCTTCATGCGTGTTAAAAAAATCAATGAAATTGGTTAGAAGAAACTAAGAAAAAATTTGAAATTACAGCATTTCATTAAGCTACCTTTGATCTTCTGCGTATATTCTAAGAAACCGAATGAAATACAATTCAGAGCAAGCGAGTTTATAAAAACTAGTTCCATTCGGCTCCATGGATGAAGAAGTTGTAATGTTTGGCCTTCTCTCTCTGTGATGGCTGACCTCCTACAAAACAATAAGAATTTGCATCAATGAAATAATAAAATAATAAAACCCTTTAGAATGTGATATAAAATCAAGTAAAATATTATTGGAGATGTTTCTAATTTTTAATATAATGTTTCTAATTTGTTTATATGATGTTTCTTTTCACTAAAATAATAACCCTTTAAAACCTGATATAAAATCAGGTAAAATATTATTGGAGATGTTTTTAATTTGTTTATATGATGTTTCTTTTTACTAGTGCTATGTTGCATTGCTTAACATTTTTTTTAACTATGTTTAGTATTTTTAGTTTTTGTTATTTTATTTTATGATGTTTCTTTTTTAAATATTAACATGTTTTTTAAACTATGTTTAGTATTTTTAGTTTTTGTTATTTTGTTTTATGATGTTTTTTTTTAAATATTTAGTAAGTAGGGAATTGAATAATTACTTTGTTTTATGTTTTATTTTTAATTTTAATATTTTGTTTGTAGGTTAAAATAGATTTTGGTTTAGAGTCTATGTATACAATAATATTAATATTTTTTATATTAAGATAAAAAAATTTAAAACATGTGGTTTTAAATTATCTATATATTTTGGTTTGTGATATTTTCACATGTATTAAGTGTTTCATAAGTTTGTGGTTTTTTTTGAAAATATTGATTTATTGCTAATTATTGTTATATAATTTGTTTTTATTGTTTTTTTAGTTTTTCACTATTTTTTGAATGTTTCTTTTAGGAATGTTTGGTATAGAAGCGAAGTGTTATTGTGTGGTAGGTTTATGTATTTAATTATCAATAACAATTTCAATATATATATATATGTATATAATATTGAATCTACTATAATAAATAAATAGTTAAAAATTAGTCCAGTGGAGTATCTTAGTTGGTTGGAGATTCTGTGGCCAAGTTGTCACTAGGTCGAGGTCAACTCTTGAATTCTCTGGCCCCTCCAGGGACAAGTTCCCAAAGCTGGTGCTTACAGGGTGAGGTCCCTTTGGGTGGGCCCCTTGAAATTATTTCCATGAACTTATGGGGAAACAAACCACATAAAAAACAATAAAAATAAAATAAAATAGTTAAATGGTAATTATCAAAGGTATCAACAAAATTTATGTAATAAATTATTGATCAACATACATATGAAACTCAATAATCAAACTTAGAATAAACAAAATACATATAAGAAGAAAATAATACTAACTTATATTAGATGAAGGCTTCATAGCATTTATATAGGATTACATGCATGTCCACATTTGACAAGTCAAAAAGACTAACCATTATTTAATAATATATCTAATTAATTAACCAATCTAATTTGATAATGGGGTGTGAACCAAATCCAAACATCATATTGTGATGGATGGGCCTTCCATTCATACCAATTCCTCCTAATTGAATGGGAAAACATCCCTTCTTTCTTCCTCTTAGGTGAAGTGTGCGAAAACTGAAACCAAGTCTAAAATGATAGTTGTTGAGTTGCGCTACAAAATAATGAATACATTGAAGAGTGTGTTGGTGCTGACTAAAGTAGGTGACTACATGGACTAAGGTGGGAGGGTGTGTCTCCAAAGGAAGTTGAACTGAGCAAGTGCCTACATCAACCGGGGTGGGAGGGCATGTCTCCAAATGAACCCAATCCAGATGTTGTTACGAAGAGTTGTTGAACTGAACAGGTGACTACACAGATCAAGGTGAGAAGGAACACCTCCAAATGAACCCAATTTGGATGTTGTTGTGATGTGTTGAGCGGAAGTAGGTTCCTACATAGACCCAAGTGGGAGGGCATGTCTCTAAATAGAACTTGATACGAATGCTGCTTAACTGTGTGGTTGCGACTGCTAAAACAAAAATACCAAATATGAATAGACAAAAAGAATGATGAGCATTATTGTCCCATAAGCATGTTATTGGTGACTAGTGGAATCACCATAGAAAAACAAGGATTTACAAAAGCGAATTTTTTTGTTTCCTGCTGTTATCGATTCAATATGGAGGAACTAAGAGCGAACAAAAACTAATGTTGTTGACTGTACATGACACAAAGAGACATGGTACTTTATATTAGTATTGTGTGTAATGGGGATGGGCATGGGAAAAAGAGGCCCAAGAATGAGCTGTTATGAAAAATATGTTGTGCAAAGCTACTATAACTACTGCAAATGAAAATAATTGATGTCGTTGAAATGTAAAAAATGTTGATGAATCTTCCAACTCGGGGTTTTGATCTTGTCTTCAATTTTCCTCATGATCGCTAGTTTTGAAGTGTTGAAGATAAAAAACAGAAGGGACACATGATGAACAAAATAGATGTGTGGAAGAGATGAGGAATCATGATTTTCTCAAAGGCTCAATGCTCATGTGAAAACTACAGTGCTCATAAAATGACTAGTAACAGTTTGCATGACGCAATGGTGAGGAGAGGCAAAGGCAGGTTCCATTTGTGCAGGAGGCAAACATTATCTAGGTGTGGTTGTGTCCATAGCGTTCATGAGATTGAGAATGGGAACAACCACCAGCATGGGCATGATGATGTGCTTCATGGGAAAATCCCAACCCCACAATATTGACTATAAGTCCTCGAACCAAAACAATCAATAAACCATTTGTAGAAATCTCATATGGATCTAGAATTCTCTCATTGGACTTCAAAACTATGAGAGACCCAATCACAACTAGGAAAACAACATTCACATACCTAGAGATTAACTCAAACCTCCCATAATTGTAATTTAATTTGTTTTTTATAGGCATGTGTCGAGAAGAATATGAGGCATAGAGCCCAATCAAAAGGGAGGCACAACCAAACAACATGTGGAATGCATATGAAATAAGACCCGTGAAGTTCTTCATGAACTCATAGATGAACTCCACCACCCTAAAGAAGGTATTGATCAAGAGGAAAATTGCGATCGTATGAAACTTCCTTTCACTCAAAATATGATTCAAGGGGTTCTTAAAAAGAGAATAAATTGAATTAGAGGGGTAATATTCAAGAATTAAATATTCCATCCATCTAGAAGGGGTTTCCAAGTCCCTCACCATAATCTAAAGAATAAGAGAGAAAAATATAAACCCTAAATGCAAAAGTTCAAGGTTGAATACAATCTCTAGATGGAAAGTACAATGCGACTCAGAGTGAAGGGGAAAAGTGGTGAGCCTAGGTTAGGGAAAACAGTGTGCATAAGATGGTGAGCATGGGGAGGATTGAAAAGGGAATATAAGAGTTGCTAAAATTGATGGATGGCTAACCTTATTAGCCCTATATGGTTAGAATATTTTGTTAGTTCCCAATATTTATGTCTCCTCCATTGACCATGACAATATCATCATACGCCCCTTGAGATTTATCCATACACCCCCACAATAAAAAGGGTGCAGTGTTCCATTACACTCAACGATATTTATTTGCAAGTGCAAGAAGGTCACAAGCTATGAAACTTAAATTCATTAGCAATGTTAGTATTGGAATTTGAATGGATGTTGTTACATAAGTTAGTAGCTTCATTTCTTTGGCTCGTAGTTGTTATTTATCTGATGTCAAGAATTACAAGTTATTACTCTGCTAATTTGTTTTTATTATAAGGTTTTTTGTTGTTATTTGTGTATGTGGGTGAGCGTTGTGAATAATCTACATGAATAAAATCAAGAATTTTAATATAAATGATATTATTGTGGCATGGGCTTATCATCGACTACCAAAACAAAACATGGGGAATTTGACTAATGTGTAAAAGGAAGGTATACAATAGCTCATGGGTGTTTTATGCACTAAGGTTAACTCAATGCTTAATTGCAAAGGGCACAAAGCCTCGACCTGGTGTAGTGCAAGGTGCAGGGTCTACTGTTATGGAGAAAACTTCCTATGGCTTGGGGTGTACCACAACAGACAGAGAAACCACAGAAATCAATCCCTTCCCAATATGCAAGAGAAATAAAACATCTAACACTAAAGGATCTCGAAACATACCTTATTCCGGACGGTTGATGTAGATCCCCGTTGAGTTTTTTCCAATCCCGCTTGTGTTAACAGTTTGCTCTCTCAACAACAACAAACAAGACAAGCATGCTATATAATGGTGTTATACCTACCCTAACATATATAATCAATAATGTATAAGCAATTAAAAGCATCCATGGATTCAATATTCATTTAAATGCACATCATTGGACAAGAAAATATATTTCTATTAATATAAATCAGAGATTACATGAATGACAACCTCTATCGGCATGTTTGCAAATCGGAGAAATTGAGTCCTCCACTGGGACTCCACCACCTTAATCCTCCATCTCTCGATAGCAATCTCACAAGCAAAGGCAAGCTTGGGAAGAACACCAAGTGCTCCAAGGGACAAAGGGATGCAGACTCAAGTATAAGCAAACTATGACAACAATGGGCTATAGTTTTCTTGCTCTTTTATTCCTCTCCCCTTCAATGTATCCAAAGGGTTCCTTATATAGTGCTTCAATGGGGTAATGGAAGGTAAAATCCAAGCGATCTTGAGGCATATGGAAGGCCAAGAGACAAGTGATTCGGATCCACATCAAGGAAAACTCCAAAAACATTTGGCCTTTTGCACACATCCCGATGTACGTGGGTTTAGGGGTAATATCCACGTATATGCACGAGAAAGGGTTTAAAAGTCGCGCACAACAAATAATGAGTGTTTTTAGGGATGATCTTGGAAACATCAAAGGTACAAAAATAGTCCATGGGGTCCAAAGAGTCTGCAGAGGGACAGGGAAGGCCATAAAAGTGTGATAAACCATGTGTGGTAAAATCAGCTATAACATCTACCATAGTAGGAAGTTGTACGGATAAGCCCCAATGGTTAGATGAATCAATTTAACCATTCATCCAAGGAAACCATTAATCCAACGATTCAATTTCAATCAAGTACTTCAAATACAAGATCTCTTTGTCAATTGGAGTTGGATATTAAATTGTTTGCATAACAACACTCCATTCCAATCACTAAATCACAATTTGGAATCTAACGCTATGAATCCTACCATGCAATATCAAAGAGAAAATTCTATCCAAGTCAAGACAACTTAGTAGTAAGTCCAATTCCAACAAACCCTTAGTCATGCATGTTCGTTGTTAAGTTTACCATGTGATGTCTAAAAGCGAAATAAGTTCAAGTCAATCTAAGCATGCTATGTGCTACTAAGTTGGTCCAAGTGAAGCTAAACAAGTGAAACCAAATGTAGAAGTCCAATTTTCCACACGTATCTTTCTATGTTATCTATGTAATCCACATTCATAGGAAATATGACCTTAATTTGAAAATACAAATATTAAATTCATTAAATCATGCCAATTTTTAATTTATGTAAAATATAACTTATTTTCAAATGGAAGATTTTATTTTGTTTGTTTTTTTTGTCCTAAAAGGGTGATAATGATTATTGGGTGAAGATAAATGGCATTGAGTGTAGCGTGAAGTTGTCTTGTTTTTATTCCATTAGCGTTAGATGGTGCTATGTTTATGCAACTTCAAACTGTGTTCAACGATCAATATTATTTCCAATGATTATTTTATAAACCATATTGAAACTTGTTGTAATGTATGTAGTGCCATAACTTCTTTTCCATCGTATTGTACACTTTGTTGTGTTGTTTTCTTGCTTGTGTCATTTGTTATCCATATCAAACAAACATCAATAAGAAGACTCATCACCTTCATAACCATGTTGATTGCATGTTGCATGATAGGAGTTGACTACTCCTTGTCCATGCATGACTTATATGTGGCATGATAACAAACTATGTCAATGGTACATGTACGACATGTCTATTGTGTGTGGCGCGTGTTGCACAATGTGTTACGTGTGGCGTGTGTTGCACAATGTGCTATGTGTGGCGCTTATGGTGCAACTATGGATTATGTGGTATGTGTGGTGCAAGGGGAACAAAGTGTGTCTATGTGGTGTTTATTGCACAATTTGTGTTGTGTGTTGGGTATTATAAAGGGTTGAACTGATCAGCTTATTAATTGTGCCGAGAGGCGCTCTACAGCCTAATATGGGGGAGATCTTGTAACGTGATGTAATGTTAGTAACATTTGTAACATGTCGGCAAAAAATAATAGTGATAGTGAATATTATGGGAGAGATTTTGTAACGTGATATAATGTTTGTAACATGTCAGCGAAAAAATAGTGATAGTGAATATTATGGGAGAGATCTTGTAACGTGATGTAACGTTTGTAACATGTCGACAAAAAATAATAGTGATAGTGAATATTATGGGAGAGATTTTGTAACACAAAATAAAAAATAATATCACTGTCGGCCACAAAAACAATCTAATATGGGAGAGATGTTGTAATCTTCCTACCTAACAAAACAATTAAAAAGTAAAAATTTAATTATCCGTAAAAAGAATATGTGAGTCAAGAAAAAAACACAAAATTGAATAATCCACAAAAAAATGTTGGCCTTGCACATGGTTTTAAAACATGTGCAAGGCATTCTAAACAACCCATGGTTTTATTGTACATGGTTTAGGAGGCTTTGCACATGGTTTTTAAACCATGTGCAAGGCTTCCTAAACAACCCATGGTTTTAATGTACATGGTTTAGGAGGGCCTTGCAAATGGTTTTAATACCATGTGCAAGGCCTCCTAAACAATCCATGGTTGTAGGAGGGCCTTGCATATGGTTTTAAAACCATGTGTGGGGAAATGATGCAATGTTCGTTCCTAACAAAATAAAAAATAATAAAAAATATTATATGTCGGCCATAAATAATATTAAATATTAATAATAAAAATATTATATGTGGACCTTAAATAAAAATATGTGTCTTTTGGTTTGAATCAAATCAATGGATACCTAAGAAGAGGTTTGCACCTCAAGAGATTTGATCCATCTCGGCGCTTGATAGAGCATAGGATTTGGATCTACACTGGTTATATTGATTCAACTAACTCTAATGCTTATGGAGTTATCAAGTTATTTAGTTATGTTGAGTTCCATGTTGACATGGGCCACCAAACTATACAAATAAACATTATGTGGAAAATCCATGGGGTTACAAGTAAAGAGTGCTCCTAGGGGGGTGGGTGAGACTGATGTAATGGTTTTTTTATTCATACCTAAGTTTATTGATAATGATTCAATTTCTTCCTCCTTGATCTAGATATTATCAACCTAGAAGCTTAACCTGGGATCATTAAGGAGGAAAATATGATGAATAAATTGATAAAAAAAATGACAAGGTTAGTAAAATATTATGTTACTAAAATATATGATTTTTTATAAAATATAAAGAAAGTGATATTGTGAGTCATTTAGGTGATATTTGTATGTCTCTCATATGTCGTTACAAACATTTAAGTGCCATTAGGATCAATCAGTATATAGAAGTATTATCAAATGCACCATCATCGTGGACATTGATGTTTTTGTCATTGTCGTTATTCATGTCATATGCTACATCAACATTATTTTCATCATCATGCTTGTTAAGTCAAGTCCCTGGGATAGTTAACTCTATGAATATTTTAGACCTCACTCAATGTCCATGTCGCTATTATGGTAAATTCAAAGCACTAGGGTGAATTATGTTTCCATTAGGACCAATCAATATCAAATAGTGTTGTAATCACTTGAATCATCATTATTGACATCGATATCATCGTTGTCATCAACATCCTAATAAATATTGTAGAAATCATCATTTTCATATTTATCATTGTCAATATGTATCATCAAGAACAACAACAAGTCATTAAGTGCACTATAATGTCGCCAGGGACCGTAGGATTCCATTAGGGTTATTTATGATTAATTAGGGTCTCTTAGTTTCCAAAATGGATAATTAGGTGCTACTTATGTCAACATTCCTGGCACTATCCCTAACATAACATTGGAGTTTTCCTGACACTTTTTCTAGCACATTCCTTTCGAACTTACTAGTGCTATTCTTGGTGCTATGTCTAGCTCTATACCTGGTGTTATGCTTGGCCCTTTTCTTAGGTCAATTATTGGCGCAATACCTTTCGAAATTCCTATCACAATTCATAGTGTTATGTCTATCTCTATACCTGGCACAATTCCTTCTGTAATTCCTGGCTATTTTCCTAGTGCAAATTTTGGCATTAATCCTAGCGCTATATCTAACACTATGTCAGATGATTTTTCAAGCGCAATTCTTGGCTCTAAACCTAGCACAATTATTTTCAAAAATTTTGGCACTATAATTGGCTCTATTATTGTCGCTATGTTGGATGTTTTCCAGGCGCAATTCTTAACTTTATTCCTAGCTCTATACCTGGTACTATGCTTTGTCCTTTTCCTAGGGAAATTCCTGGTGCAATACCTTCTAAAATTCCTATCGCAATTCCTCATGCCATGTCTAGATCTATACCTAGCACTATGCCTGGTGCAATTCCTGGCACAATTCCTTTTGAAATTTCTTGCTATTTTCCTAGCACAAGTTTTGGTGCTAATGTTGGCACTCTATCTGATGTTATGTTGCACTTTTTTCAAACCTAATTCCTAGCTCTAAACCTATTGCAATTCCTATCATGGTTCCTTTTGAAATTTCTAGCGTTATTTCAGAAGTTGTACCTAGCTCTATACCAGGCGCTATGTTTGATGTTTTCTAGGCGCAATTCTTTGCTCTATACTTGGCACTATGTCGGATGTTTTTCCTGGCGAAATTCATGGTGCAATTCCTGGCGCTAACCATGTCTCAATATATGGTGCTATGCTTGGTGTTATTCTGGACGTTTTTTTGGAGGCTATTCTGGGTGTTATATGGGATACTATTTTGGACGTTAGCTGGGATGCTGAATTTCTAGCGTTATTAAAGACTCTATACCTAGCTCTATACCTGATGCTATGTTGGATGTTTTCTAGGCACAATTCCTGGCTCTATACATGGCGCTATGTCAGATGCTTTTCCTAGTGACATTCATGGTGCAATTCCTGGCACTAAACTTGGCTCAATATATGGTGCTAAGCTTGGTTCCATTTTGGATGTTTTTTTGGAGGCTATTTTAGGCATTATATGGGATGCTAATTTGGAAGCTAATTGCGATGCTAATTAGCATCCAAAATAGCATCAACTTTTAAAAGGGGACACTAATAACGCCATTAAAAGTGTCATCCCGTGGGAAAACATCCACTTTGTCCCAAAAATGATGAAAAATACACTAAAAGTGACAGTGGACGCTAAAAAGGAAGCTATAAGAGACGCTAATCATGGGGTTTTGTTGTAGTGCATAGTTTTATATGATGCAAATATTTATACATATATTAAAAACTAGCCCTAATATACTGTAAGGAAACATTGCATAGTTTCAATGCTTTAGATTGTTGTCTTGTCAAATCCTTAGCGTGGTTAGGGTCCCCTTGGTGTCCATACCTAGGACTCTTACTTATTAAAACACAAGGCAAGCTCTCCACTGAAACACCTGCATAATTACAAGTAGGATGTGCCTTATCTCGATAGCTAAGTAAGACCTATTACCTGGTAACCCGGTCCTCAATTTAGGACTTGTAAGCAAACTTTTAGAGATGTTAAGCATGACGACAACCATCGTTGTGCAAAACAAAACAAGCACACATAGCATAACTTACGTCAAGGCAATCATAACATGTGAAATTTGAAAAGCAAGTAAGCTAGCATAGTACTTGGAAACTGTAATTCTAGAGAAAAATAATATGGATCATTATTGCAGCAATCTTAATCGAATTATTAAGATGTAAAGTTTATGTTAGGTGAAAACAGTGTTGGTCTTCTAATGACCTTTTGTGTTAATTTTTTTTTTACTATGGGATTTTGGTGTTGTTACAAAACATAACCTATATGTACATCAAATAAAGACATCCAAATGAGATGCTCTCCACCGTCAAAATGGTTCCTTTGGTTTGCAATTTGTCTTCATTTTTTAGTGATTCAATTTTTATGTATTTTTTGAAAGAAGGATTGTTAGGGTCATTAGGTGCATTGAAAAAATTATAAAATTGAAAGAAATGTATTCTAGAAATAAACATAGGAAAACAGAATTAATCAAGTTGCTTATAAATTAAAATACATATCTATATTCTAATTCATCTCATATTTATTTTGTTCATACAAACCAACAAATTCATAATAGTGCATCAAGTGCATTAGGTGAAAATAATAAAAAGCGAGGGCTCAATGAATGAACATTTATAAGCAAATATTCACATATGAATATCCACACAATCAATTTTTTTTTTCAATACTAAAAATATTATACTTATATTAAAATTATATGTCCATGTGGTCAATACATCATTCCAATATGGTCCTGAAAGAGGAAACACCATATGGTCCCAAATTGGTCCATCAATAGTCTATAAAAAGTACATATAGTCCATAAGTTGGTCCCAATACACACAATGTAGCTTGAAACTTGGATTACGCAATCTTGCTCACAAATTACTCTTTCCAAAAATGATCCTTTATAATAGGTTCAAAAAAATATAAAAGGGAGGAGCTAAGAAAGAGTTACAAACATGACTCTCCATCTTTCTTCTTGACCCTTCATGCACCCTTTCACCCTTTCATGAGCCAATTGTTGACTATTGACTTAGCCTTAAGCCTTGAAGAATCCATCTTATCCTTCAAATGAGGGAAATACCTAGTGGGTTTCCCTAGGAAATGCATCACATGAAAAGATGTGTAATTCATCGAAAAATAAATAAATTTTCTTTAGTTGACATTAAAGTCATATTTGTCTCTAATGAGATCATAAATAGGGCTTAGTCTATAGGAATAATCCATTAAAAGGACTTGGGCTATGTTGGGCTCTTCCATGAACTTGACCAACTCAAGATGAGTCATATCTTGGATCTACAATGCTTGTTACTGCCTCTATTTAGTATCTCCCTTGTCCCTTTTGAGTTTGGTGTCCCTAGATTTTGATTTGGGTACATTGCAGATTACTTGGATTTGGATCAATCGATAACACCATGCAATAAAAGGGTTATCTACCTACTTATGATATAATGCACTATTGGTTTAAACTTTAAAAGTCTTGAAAAGTGTAGTATCTTGGATCATATTGGTGAGAATGAAAACAAAGGACTCAATCCCTCCTCGCATTTTATGTCACTAAGGTCAAGAAAACATGTACAAAGAAATGACCTTCCTATTCTCTAGGCTAGGTGAAGCAAGGCTTAGAGGCTTAGGTCCTTAATGAAACAAGGATGGATAAGGATTATGGCTTAAACATTTATCATGAATACCCTTCTAAAGAGTATTCTAAGGAAATGTATATATGGATTAGTCATCTTAGAAAGGGGGCTCCATATGGGTATATGGGCATGTTGTAAGGTCAACATGTTGATGACGACATAAATTTTATGAGATTTTTTAACTCACACACCCTAAAAATTAAATATTGTTAACCATTATGTTGTGTATCTTAAATTAATTTTGAAATTGTATAATTAACTTTAAAAAATATCAATTTTGGTATGTATTCTTTAACAACACAAATTTTGGTATATATAGAATTGTAATTCTTACTTCACTGAATATTATGTTTNCCCCCCCGCCAAAAAAAAAAATTGTCATTTTCCATTTTTTCCAATATGATTTTCCCAATTTCCATAGGATTACAGTTTGTTACTCTAAAAATCGCGAGTCCAAAAACTATGTAAAACCTTAGAAATTTGAATATTTTATTAAAAATATCGCCAAACACTTTATGGTTGGAAATTTTGTAATTAGTCATATTTGCCAAGGTTTCTACACTTTAAGAAAAATATGGATCCTTAAAATTTTCCATGCAACTCACAAGTCATTAAACATTACATATGATGAACAAAAGTGTGCGTGAAATCGTAGACATATAACTAATTTTCTACAATTTTGTAACACAACATAAATTTTTGATAGGTATAGCATTTCAAAGTGAAATTGTAAACATATTGATACAAAAAAATTGGGGAAACTTATGGTAAATTTGAGCT
The DNA here is from genome assembly GCA_001517045.1 of Pseudotsuga menziesii. Lineage (NCBI taxonomy): Eukaryota > Viridiplantae > Streptophyta > Pinopsida > Pinales > Pinaceae > Pseudotsuga > Pseudotsuga menziesii. The sequence continues at coordinate 345,105 of LPNX010818411.1, read as the reverse complement.
ATAAGCAATCTAATGAACAAACAACTATTGTATTGGTCTTATACAGAATAAATTTAAATGGAATGGCAATGTGAACCATCATTGATAATTTTCTATTATATAAAAATAACATTATATACATTACAAGAATCCATAAATAATAATAACTCGTCTTTGTTAAACATTCAATTAATTGATGAAAACACATAGAGGTTAGGACTAAAATATGAAGAACAAGGATAGGGTTTCAATCATGTTCCTCAAAAATCTAGTCACAATGGAAGATAAGTACAATTAGTTGATTATTTTGTAAACATCATCAATAGAAGTCATATATTTGTTTAAATTCAAGGTATTATAATCCCATGGACACCATAGGTGATAAATTTGAGGTCAAAGAGGTTATGGCCAAGGGGACCTTGGATGAAGCTCACTCTAAAAGCTTCAGTTTTTCATGTAATGTGGGTTGGGGTGTGTTTTTGAAGCCATTAATGGAATATTTTAGGGAACTTAATGGGGACATAACTATTGAAATATCAGATGGATAAGGACATGCATAGGAAGTTATTGTCTTAGGTCACTAAAAGGGAAGTTCTCACATTATCTATAACTATGTTCAATTTTTGGTCTCTTCCTCATTTCACTAAGTATCAAAGTTACTTTAACTATTGAAGGGAGAAACATTGAGATAGACTTTGAAAGAATTTCAAAAGGTCACTAACTAGGGAACTATTTGGACCTAGCAAGAGGGGAATATTTGTTGGGATTTGCTTAGTTTTGTATATTCTGATGGGCAACAACAAGGAACTATAGAAAATGCTTGAATCCTTGGAAATTACTAAGGTAAAAATAAATAAAAATTGTTAAGAGAAAAGGAAGGCCATATGAAAATGGTTGTAGGTCAATATATTAGTTTGGAACAAATTATGGAGTATGTAGGGAAATCCATTATCAACAATCTTATGGGAAAATAGATAGAAAAAAACACTTTGAATCCTTGGTAGCTAAAGAGTTGTTTTTTTTCCATTCAGTATGCTACTACATTCCATATTCTAACTAGATCATTTTCTCTTTTTAAGTTCAAGTGGATACTTCAAATTTTCTATAAGGAAATTGGTTCTGCTAGAACCTCAACTATGTTGTTAAAACCTTGACATCCATTATTTTATGCATGCAAGGTCAAAAGTTGAATTTAAAATACACATATCGGTAAAATTGCAAGGCTTGTCGGTCCAGTTTTGGTCAAAAGTGTATAGAGGAGATCATAAATGATTTGGGAAGAAAAATAATGGTAGATTCTTCTTACAAATATTGTGTTGTTCGAACAATTGCAAGGGTTTTGGTTGAGATATACATCAAATAGGACTTGCCAAAGAGTATGGAGATAGAGGTAGGAGGGTTATTTTACATTCAGAATTTATTCTACATTCAAACTTTAGATTACACAAATTTACCTTTTTAGTGTGTTAGACACCATCAACATGGCCCATGCGGTAATTGATTGTAGAAATCATTTTATTAGAAAAGTGTGGAAAAGGAAGCAGAACTTGAAGGTGGATTATGAGCCTTTGAATAAGGACAAAAAGGATAAAATTCTACCGAGGTATCCTTATTCAATAAAAAAATCCATTAGAAATACAAATGAGGTTGTGTATACTTCTCCTCAAATTCCTTTACTGGTGACCCCTATCAATCACATTTGGGTTAATGGAGATGAAGTTTCATGTCAAATTCCATCAATACTATGGAGCCTAAAGGTCAGGCACAAATGAAAAGGGACATCAAGATGAACTACTATTTGGATACATACTTAAAATTCCATTTTCTACCAAGGAAGTATGTGAAAGTGATCAAATTCTTATACATTCTTTAGTTCCAAAAGTTATGTTGGTTGGAAATAAAAAGGAATTCAAGCAAATGAAGAATTTGGACTTAGAACTTGAATCAAAGGGAATAATGAATTGAGAGCCTGGGTAAATAGGATAACTTTACAAGGGATATATGTTGTACACCCTCATGGTAAATATATTGAAACCTCTTAAATCCATTCTTTAAGTTTTAAAAAATAAAAAGGTTTAGGTTCCAAAGATGAGTGGCCACCCTTGGCTTTGAGTGAGAGCCACTAGGGAAATATTTAAATAAAAGAACGTGTTAGAACATTACCCCCATCATCAAAGATTCAAAACTTATGGGAGGGAAACTGTGCAAGCACTTCACTCTTGGCTAAATTGTGTTCAAATTCCTATAAATGACCTATTGGTGGGATTTTAGTTCAAGGGTTTGAGGCTTCTTACAAAGAAACCTTGGGAAAGGGAAGATACTACTTGAGATCAAAGAAATCTAAGTGTTTCTTATTTGAAATTATTTGGGTCAAGGATTTAGGCCTTCCTTTTATTGGTAGGAAATCTTATCTACAATAGGCTCCAGAGAAAGTAATGAAGGAAATTTAGCATGGTAGGCAAAAGCTAATTACCAGGGTCCTTAAAGAAAGATAACTCCATAAGAGCGATGTTCAATGATTCTCTCCTTGAATATCTAGGTATTGGGTAGCCATTATAACAGACTAGCCATGTTCAAACTCACATAACTTGAAAATCCAAAAGTTATGTTACAACATGAAATGATGGGGAGTGGGATTAACTACTAGGTAGTTTGAGAAAATGTTTCAGAGGCTAGGATTCACAATCGTTGATTCTAAGGGAAATTTTGGAGGTCTTATTATAGGGTGGAGTTTCATACATATATTAATAAATAGATATTCTATTGTTTCAAGTCATTACATAATTTTTTTGCTCTAAAGATATTGGAAAATATCATCATTGTGATGAACGTTCATAGGCCCTATGAGGAGAAATATGAATCTCGAGAGAAATTATTTGATATGAGAGTCCTTAAGGGATATTTTATACTTATTGGAGGAGATTTAAAGTTCACAATGCAAAAATATGAGGGTTGGGGTGATTCAACAAGAATTGATAGATTGGATGTCTTTTTTAATTTTTAAGTTGAACTTACAATATTGGTGGATGTGGAGCCTATTTTTCTCACACCCACATGGACAGACGATAGACCTAGATGTGATGGATTTTCAAAAAGATTAGATAGGTTTTTGGTCTATATTTTTGTCACGTCCCCAACCCTCTTACCAGCGGAGAGGATGTGACTCATCATAACTGCTAGCTATTCCAGGCAAACTAAGCCCCTTGAACACAATATAAAACATAATGAAAACCAAGCATATACAGACACGTAAGTGATTATCAAACAACGGAAGAAAATTCATTCATTCACAGCATTTAACATGTTCATTTTAAACTTATAAAACAAACACAGTTGCAAGGATTTAAACACAAGAATACTTATATTAGAAGAAGCTTGTCCCACAACCAGCGACGTCGCTGCAACGTTCCACCCAACAATAGGCCATTGTGCTCATCAATCTCTCAGCAACACTGCCACCCTCGAGCTAGGCATGATTTCCATAAGGAATATGGGGAACACTAGTAGGCTCACACGTAGCCAAGGATACACAAAACTCAGCCAAGCCAACACAGTTGGGTTTATCAGGCTAAGGAGGAGTTAGAAATGTTGGCTTCTAAGCTAGTGAGCTCACTAAAGAGCTATGGATACCTACACCAGAACTAGCCTAAATTCTAAAACATCCATAGACACCCAACACAAGGATGCATCCCCTTCTCTGCTACACAGTCCCTCGGGCTATGCCTTCCCTTCTAGTGCTATTTAGGGGGTGCAGAGAAGAAAGCCAGCCGTCTAGCTCTATCTGTGAGGCTCCTGAACATACTGGGTTTATCAAGTAGACTCAGACCCCATTTCCACTCCAAAACAGTCCAAATACCAACAACGGTATGCACACAGCAATTAACAGCTCTGGAATTGAAGGTAGAACCACTCATAGTCCAATTCGGGTATGGAAATTGGTTAAAACGGCTCAGACTGTGATAGTCAATTTCTAGAGTTGTTTATAGCCCTAACGTGGCCAAAACGACTCACATCATCCCAAATTTCATGGAGAAGATAAAACAATCCCTCAGCCTGTGTAAGATGAAGAACTCGTCCCCTTCCGGTGTGAAGGAAATTCAGACACACATGGAGAAAAATCAGGAAAGGAGATTGCAGGACGTGAATACCATGTGTCCCACTCTTTGCCTGCGTGAGTGTAGAATAAAAAATGACTGCGTGAGAGTGGAATGAGGTTCTCCCTTCACACGTGAGGAACTTAAAGCTGTCTGCGTCTATGGATATGCGTGTCGCCAAAGGACTGGAAGTCCTACCAATCACTGACGGTTGCCCATGCAGACGCTTCCCCAAGGGCATAACTTCCCAACCATCCTCTGGTGAATTAATTCGGTTGGTGAATGAGACAAGGGAAGAGGGTGAATACGACAAAAGAGGTGCTTAACAGCTAGATGGGTTCATCTAGTGACACATGGCTGCTCCCCAATTGCTCCCAAGGGTTAAACATTCCCCCCCTTATCCTTACGAAAATCATGCCCCTTCTCTTTTAATGTTGCATCGACATAGCTGGTTGTGGGTATTTTAATTAAAATGCATATGTACATTGTGTCCATAATTATAATGTGCCTGGCTAGCACAAAATAACATCGGCATCGATTTTAATCGCCAAAACATAAAACGATAATCCATGGTGGGGCTTTTGCCTTTAGCTCCACACCACAATTAATTACAATATATACATCATATACATTTAATGCAGTCGGGGTCAAAACCGGGGTGTTACAATTTCTTTTTCTAACCAGGTAGATAAATGTAGGCATTGAATTCATGTTGGGGGAATTTTAGGACTTGGTGAAAATAGAAGGGAAGACATTTGATAATGGCTCTAATACTTTTGTAATTAAACAATTTTCTACTACTTTGAAATTAGTTAAAGGGAAACTGATGGATATGGTTGTTTATATGGTTGTTTATAAACATGAAAAGGGATACAATGGGCTAAAATATGTCGAAGGTGAAACTTATACTATGTTTGTAGATAATGTGAGAGGAGTTTTCAATAAGGAATAAATGAATCTTAAAACCTTAGATATTTTCATAAAATTAGGGTTTCCAGAAATCGTGAGTTTCGATCAAGTTGTCAACAAAATATAAGATCCTAACTGTAATAGCCTATCAAACTAACAAAGTAAAATGATTTTTTTATTATAGGAATGTTACTTATCTAGACAACTTAAATTTCTTTCATTTAATTACCATACTCAAAATTTAACTTTTGTGGCATACCTTTTACTCATGAAAAAACCTCACTTATTTCATTTTGTGGATCTTCACTCGTTGAGAATTCCTCCGCCATTGGTTTCACCCGTTGGGCTCATAGCAATCCAATCTATGAGCCAAATTCAAAGCGTAAGTCTAATTAAACAAACATTTGATTTTAAAAAATAAACCATTAATTATTTGTATGATGAAATAGGTGTCAACTACTATTCATGTGTGTGTTTAACACATCATTTCCCATTACTTTGTGTGGGACCACAAAACCCTTGGTATCTTATTAATGGTATAGTACAACAGTTTGATATATATATATTTTGCAAATGCCCTCGTTAATCTTTGATTGACTTTCCTTTTGAAATTTCTTTGCCACCAGATTAAGTCCTTTAAAAATGTTGGGTAGTGCGAATGTATAGGTTTAGAAGGTAGTGTTTCGTTCACAACCATTTCAAGAGTTATCCATAATTAGGTAGGTACGTTTTTTGCTACAACACAAAGGGAAGTGAACATGATAACCTCATTTAGAGTGGAGAGAAAGAGATGACCAAAGTCTTGCATATGAATGTACATGCCAATATGACCAAGATTAATTCTCTTGTTGTTGGTTCACATGCCAACCTCATATCAATGGATCTAGTAAGTAAGATTGAATCGGATGTTCATAATCATCCTCATCCATACCCACTTGGAAGGGAAAAGAAGGATGTAGAGTGTAGGGTTATTAAGTAGAGCAAGTTCATATTTTACATTTGTGAAAATTACATTGATGAAATGGAGGTAGATGTGGGGTTCAATTTGATGTGTGTGGTGTAGTGTTTGGAAGCCCCAACATGCACATGAAGAATGTATTCTTCATGAAGAGAGAAACAAACAACACCTAGTCAAGGATGGAAAATCCTTAAACATCAATGTGTAGAAAGGTATGTCAAAGATCTACTTGGTGAGTGTTAACCAAAAGAAGAAGTTGACTAGTTGAAGTAGGAAGTTTTTGATGTCCTTCTTGTGACAAAATCGACAAGTTGGTGAATAGGTAGGAGGAAAGGAATCTTTAGAATTATACATAGAAATGTTCCAAGCTCCTAAAGGGATACTACCTAAGAGGGAAATTGTTTTCATGATATACTCCTTAACTAGAACTCTCCATTATCAAACATACAATTATACATGTAGTCCATACTTAAGCAGTTGAAGTGAAGAAGTATTAGCAATCATTGTTACAAAAAGTAATCATATGACCAAACAACTTGCCTTCTGAATCACCTATTATCATAGGGACCAAGAATGATGGGACATGGAAAATGTGTATTGACTACAAAAATCTAAACAAGATAACCTATATAATAGGAAGCATCTACTTAGGATCAATGACTTTTTGGATCACATGCACCATACCATGTACTTCACCAAATTGGATTTCTAATTAGGAACTTAACACATACAAGACAAAAAAGAAGATCTGTGTAAAACTGACTTTAAAATGAAACAAGGTGGTCGTTAAATGCCTATTGCTTTATATAATGCACCGTCAACATTTATACATTTGTAGAATAATGCATTATATCCATTTCTAGATGATTTTATAATGTATTTTTAAATGATTGCACTCAACCCGTGCTTTCTACAGCCTAGTATGAGAGAGAAGTATAATTTAGTGCTCCATATGGAGTTCACAGGTGGTATTTAATAAAGTAATAAAATATTAAGTAAAAATAAAAATGTTACAATGTTGACCCTACTAAAGTTCAAAACGAATACGAGGTAGAATGTAAATCTGTGCTCAACATTTGCATGTGCCACTTTAATAAAATAATAAATTATTAAGTAAATAACTTTTTACAATGTAATCACAAACCTAAAATTCAAAACCAAAGAGATATTTTCCAATTAATTAAAAAAATAACTTGGATATTTTTTGCTATGATGTGGGAGATGAGCCACTATTAAACTATGATTTACATGGTTTGAGCATATATCAGAGATTTACATATGAAGAATCAAATCCCTTAAGGTGCAAGCTTTTTTTTACATTTTATATTTTAAAAAATGTTTTCACTTCAAAAACTTTGATTTCTTTATACACTTGGTAAATATAGAGTTAAGATGAATTTATACTAACATATTAATAAAGATAAGTAATACAAATTTTCTAGAACTTAATATATTAATATACTTAGAATATATCATTTATAAAAAAAAAACCTTAAAACTATTATATGGGAATGGACCCTTTTATGGGTAATGAAAGAAATTTTATATGAACACTCAAATTAGGTTTTAAATGCAAAGAATGTATCTATGGCAATTGTTTCTAGAAATGTGTCTCTCTCCAAGTTGGTGAACTTCCTCTTTGTAAAAATGGAACATCCCACTAAAGATCAAATCCTTTATTTTGTTATGCTTAAATAACAAAATTCTTACATGGAATAATCTAAGAAGAAGAGGGATGTATGGTCTATATATTTGTGACTTGTGCAACAGGGAAGAGGAATTTGTTTCTCATATATTTGACGATTGCAGATTTGTTAAATCAATCTCGTATGAATTATCCTTAACATGCAGGAAAGGTGGGAGGCTTGGACTTTAGTTTGTTTTTTTTGGTTTAAAAAGAAACCTTTTATAAAGATTTACGGCTCTTTCTAACTTGGGAAGTTTGTAAGTTAAGAAACACACAAAAAAAATTAGAACATAAAGGCAATAGTTTTCTCAACTTCCTCCAAAATTATTTCATCTCGTTATGCTTTATTCAAGGATAAAAGGGTGAAAAAAACAAGGTAAGTATCTAAACTAAATTTCTATATATTATTTTTTTATAGGAATTTTGATGGGACTGCAGAAGATAAGTTGTGAGGGGTTGGAGGCTATTTGAAAATCAAACAGGGACATGTTTTCTGTTTTTTGGATTGGCTGCAGTGAAGGAACAAACACTAAAGCAGAACTACTTTTATTTTGGTGTTTTTCTTGGTTTTCTAAAACTAAAGGAATTGGGAACTTTCAGATGCTTAGAGACTCAAAGATTATAATTGAATGGGGAAAGAAAACAGCAAGCTTCAGGTTATCTCAATTGAACATTGGATCAAATCGGTTAGAGATTTCATTAATAGTTTTTCATGTATCTCTTTCCCATATATATACAAAAAATTTAACCAAGAAGAAGACATCTTGTCAAATAAAGTTGTTGGTCCAATGGAAGGGGTCATGTGTTCTTCGAAGAATATATGGACAAAGAGAAATTGATGCAGGATCAGCATTAATATTGTGGTTAGTCTTTTTGTGACAGCAAAAGTCAGGTTTTTGTTTGTAGGAAAGTCAAGACTGAAGATAAGATTATTTAGCAGTGGGTTAGGATTGAAACAGATAAACCTGATTTTCAGCTGATATGAAAGCCATGTATTTGATGTAATTTTGATTTTCTAATACTACATTAATTTTTTTTATGCTAAAATAAAACTCAAAATTTCATCCCACATACATAGATTCCCAATTTCATCTCATCCCACACACATGGATTTCATGATCAAATTAAAACTCTTACCAATGTCACCAAAATTAGGATCTTTAAAAATTCATAGCAACCTTTTCAATTATCATGCAATAATAAGTGCCATAACAATCAGCGACAAGAATTTCAAGTGGGAAAAAAAATGAGGAGGAAATTCCAGAATAGCTCAAACAAAATGTAAGTCAAGCACCAATTATCGCGTCACCGAACTCGCGCCGCGCGACTAAACATTTATAGAGCCGTGATGATGGAGATGTCGGGCGGCCCCTCACTGCTCTCCTACCCGATCCGCCATTGACGGAAGGGAAGTACAGGCAACAAAACGGTCCCATTTTGTCAAACCTTTCTTCCTTGTAGGGCCTAGCAGTGCTGGAATTTGGTTTTTATTCTACCCGTCAAAATAAATTTTTTTTAACGTTTTGATATTTTATATTGGCCGTCATCAAACGTTTTGTTTAAAATTTTATTGGTGTGAAGGTTTGCTAAAAACATTTACCTTTCAATAATTAATTTTTGTTAATTTTTTTCTCAAAATAATATTTTATTTTTACATTTTTATATTAAATTAAAAAATGGTCATTATTAATATCTATAATGATATATTAACTTAATAAATGGTCATTATTAATATCTATAATAGTATATTAACTTAATTCCTATTTATGTATTGAATTAATATTATATGAAAATATAAATTGAAAAGAATAATCACAAATACACATCATAATATGCAAAAATAAATAAATAATGAAGTATAAATAAATATAAAAATGATTCTTTAATTCTTTAATTCCATAATTAAACCAGTGGAACTTGAAATTTTATTTTTGTTTGTTTATCAAGCACGAGAAAGAGAAAACTATATTTCACTGAGCTTGAAAGACCAAGTTAAAAAACCTAGAGAAGTTTCACATTTATTTGTCTTAATTATTATTGGTCGTCTTAATTAAGCAATCTTATGCTTATTTGAGTCATTGCTAGCTAAGTTTTTGTGGATTAAATGACAAGAGGAATCTCACTCAATACTAGTATCTCATGCAACTATAAAACAGGTAGGGATGTAGGTGTGGCAGGTGGTAATCTACTCCATGAATGAATAGTTGTGTTCTTTATTTCGCTCAGTGTTGTTAGATGATGTGAGGTGAACATGTTTTAATAGTATGGTTCATCCACCACACTTTGAGGAAGGTTTTGATATGTGTACTACTCTCTTTAACACGACCCATAAATGAGGTTGTTTTAATGGTGATCCCGAGTTTGGTGGCACCCAAATTTTGGGTTTGGCTAATGGATATTGTGGTGGTTAGTTTGGCTTTGGTTAGTTTGATAAGGTGAGAGAAATAACCTATTAGAGAAGGGTCCAGTGTATCTCACAAGCAAGTAGCAGAGAGGAAGGATGTGGAAGAATTGTAGCAAATAAAATAAACAGGAAGAATGAGGTTTGTTGCACCCAAAAATATGGGTGTATTAAAATATTTCAACCATATACTATAGATCCAGTTTAAATATATATATATATATACATTACAGAAAATCATAGTATATTTTAAACAAATCAATAGATTTAAAAAAAAACTCTAAATCTAGACCAAAAAATTTCTGCATACAGTACCTTTGAATCTTGATAATGCTTTCCAACACTATGTGTCTAGAGTACCTTTGAATCTTGATAATGTTTTCCAACACTATGTGTCTAGAGTCCAGACTTCATTGTCCACTCTCCAACTCCAAGGGCTTATAGGCTCTAGTTCACCTTCCAAGTTCCACTTCCAACTTTCAAATCATTTAGTTGAGCATTGAGCACTTAAATTTATACTATGTAGATGGTAATATTAAAAAATATTAAAAAAATAATAGAAAAATCATAATTAAATAACTTTTAATCAAGAAAACCTACAAAATAGAAAACCATAGATGATAGAAATAATACTAAGTTATGAACTTAATATTTTTCTTTTTAGTGAAAGTATGGTTGGAATTTGCATAATATAATTGTATATAATAATAAGATAAAAGTATTGGTATTAATAATTTACTAGTAGTAATTTATAATGAAGTTTTAGTAATTTTGTTATCCTTCAAAAATAATAGTAATATAATGACGTTTTGATAAATTTATTATTCACACACAAAGGTCTACTAAAATTTTTCACTGTATTTGATGGTCAAAATGCCCCATGACGATCATTTTGACCCATGACTGTCATTGACGGCACTTCATAAAACAAACTTCTTTCTGATTCTCACCAACACCTACAGGCGGATAGCCTCCCTAGCTTTAAAGAGCTCAACTGGTTAGTTTACTTTTTCTCAACGAGTTCACAACTATGGTTTCTTGAATCTTAGAGATGGCATCCTCACCCTCATGAAATGTAATGTATGGCCATTTCCGTGCATGGAATGCACCCTGCCTTATTTTACCTTTGTCTTGTTCTGCACCTTCATTCATCTGTGTCTTGTTATATATATGATTAGTATTACTTCCTGTTCATAACCATAACCATCATTGAATTCATAGGGGCCTCCAGGTATTACTGAGTTGATATGATGGGGTGGGGGTGATATACAGGTGGGCCGGCCTGCACTAGCCCGTCCAGCAGCATGCATTCTGCACCCATATTTGCCCACCTCCTCATGTTGATTGATGGCAACTGCCGTGCACAGGTCACTTATTTGGTTGTACGTGATTCAGAAAAGTAATAATAATAAGAGTTTTATTTCACATCTGGATTTGATGGCAGAATAATAGTACCATTCTCAAAGTATTTGGTGGTTTGGTGGCACAAATTCAAACGAAAGCAATTACACATGGGACAATAATGCCCTATACAATTAACACTTAATATTATTCCATAATTTTTATATTTTAAAATATATAAAAAAAAACCAATACTTCCAATTAAAGTTTTATTTTCGCATTTTTATTTTGAAATAAGGGAAACGAGCTTTCGCTCTGACAACAACTGGGAAAATTTGTCACCCCTTTACATTTGATGATAGCCACATTATTGCAAGGATCCAATCTCTATGGTACTATCATGATTTAGTGGTGCTAAAGCTAAAATAAATATGATTGGTTTTAAAATTATTATATTTTCTCAAAATTGATTTTTTACTATAAAACTAGTGATTGTGATTAAGTTGGCCTCGTGGCGCACTTCAAAATTTTAAATATTTATGAAATATATATTTTTAACAGTCCAAGAACGTTGTTAATTTTTTTTTAATGAGTATTTATAAATTTTAATGAGTATTTATAAAAATTTTAAATTTTAATGAGTATTTATAAATTTTAAATTGTTGGGGTAATGCATGTTTTGATTTATTTAAAATGTTAAAGTTTAAACTAGTTTAATGACAATATTATCTGAAAACAAGGAGCATGTGAAACTTTAAATATTGAGGATGCGTAAAGTGTATTTATCTATCTATTGAATAAATTTTACAATTATTTAAAAGTTTTTTTATTTTCAATTTTAATGTTTTAAAAAATAAAATAAAAAACAAATAATATAATTTAAATTAAAAGAAGCATAAGTAATTTAGGCTCTTCAATCTTTAGATTAAATATGGAATAGAGTAGATTAGAAAAAAAATGTAATTATAAGTATAATCCAATCATTTTTGAGTTTAGATATTACTTATTAAGATTAAGTTTGACATTACTACTTAAAGAAGATTTTATAAGCATTTCATTATTTTATTTTTAGATTCATCCAATTTTATTTGACTATTTTTTATTTAGTTTTAAGTAGCATAGAATCTATCTTCAAAAAAAACTAATAATAGTTTTTTTTCTTCTAGTTAACATTTATTTTACTTTTTAAGTTGTATTTATATTGAAAATGTGTTCTTAATTCTTTTATTGTATTACTTTAGATAGTTAAACAATCATTAATTTCTTATTAAAAAACATAACTTATATATACATCAAATGAAGACATCCAAATGAGAGTGTCTCCACCATTAAAATGATTCCTCTAGTTTGCAAGTTGTCTTCATCTTTTAGTGATTTGATTTTTATATATTTTTTGAAAGAAGGATTGTTGGGGTTACAAATTGAAAAAAATGTAATCTAGAAATAAACATAGAAAAATAGAATTAATGAAGTTGCTTATAAATTAAAATACATATCTATATTCTAATACATCTCATATTTATTTTGTTCTTACAAACCAACAAATTCATAATTGTGCATCAAGTGCATTAGGTGAAAATAATAAGCAAGGGCTCAATGAATGCACATTTATATGCAAATATTCACAAATGAATATCCATGGAATGAATCTTTTTTTTCAATAATAAAAATACTGTACTTATATTAAAAGTATATGTCCATGTGGTGAATACATCATTCCAATATAGTCCTGAAAGAGGAAACACCATGTGGTCCCAAATTGGTCCATCAATAGTCCACAAAAAGTACATATAGTCCATAAGTTGGTCCCAATCCACACAATGGAGCTTGAAACTTGGATCAATAAAGAGTTGCAAACATGACTCTTCATATTTCTTCTTGACCCTCCACGCACCCTTTCACCCTTTCATGAGCCAACTATTGACTATTGACTTGGCCTTGAGCCTTGAAGAATCCATCTTATCCTTCAAATGAGGGAAACTACTGTGTGGGTTTCTCTAGGAAATGCATTACATGAAAATATGTGCAACTCATAAAAAAAAATATTTAGTTAACTTTGAAGTCATATTTGTCTCTAAAGAAATCATAAATAGGGCTTAGTTTATAGGCATAATCCATTAAAAAGAATTGGGATATGTTGGTCTCTTCCACGAACTTGGCTAACTCAAGATGAGTCTTATTTTGGACCTACAATGCTTGTTACTTCCTCTATTCAGTATACCATCTCAACAATTCCATGAGATCCCCTACATTTGATAGGGCATGTTTTCATTACGAACATTGGTATCCTATGTGAATATACCAATTTTAAGGCTTTCACTAATCATTTGTCATTACCTTGTGATCACAACAGCTAGATATTCCAATGTACCCTTAAGAGTGAAACCTTATTTTCTTGATACTTGAGAGTACCAAATGTGCATCTCTCCAACTTACTAGACACACACTATCAAGGACATGCTTATGTTGTTCATTCCAGTGGATACTTTCGACTAGTTGCAATTTCTTTTCAATATTTGCAACTTTCTCATCCAACTATTATTGTACTACAACCACATTAAGAGATATCTCCTTATGTTGGGCTTAGGGCAGACCCAGGTTCTATACTTTTGTCTTCGCACCAACAAAAGACCCACAGTGTTGGCCCTTTCAATAACAACCCGCGAACAGATTGTAGTCTCACCCGAAACAGCTATGGGGTGCCGCAGAATCAGGTTTTTGCAAGCAGAAGAGAGATATTACTGTACCTTTAGCCTTTAACAAATAATAATCATACAATACAGATCTTCGACAGTCACTTATATAGCTTCGCAGTTAGATAAACAACAGTGTCTTGCTTAACCCTTACTGGGAATTCACGGCGACATTAGTATTTAGCAATGATCTTACTTATCAGTTATCTACTTATCAATGCATAAAAGAACATAACAGAAACAACACAAAAGCACCACAACACAAGATATAACGTGGTTCACCCCTAGTTTAGGGGCTATGTCCACAGAACTGTGTTTTATTCAACTCTTTACAAAAGCCACAATTCTGATCTGCGCACTTAGCTGCAGATCCCTTCAATTCCTCAAGCTGCGCACTTAGCTACAGATCTCTGTGCACACAGCTGCAGATCTTCTTAATCACCCAAAAACTCTCTGCGCACACAGCTGCAGAGGTCGTCCACGCACACAGCTGGGACTTAACTTTCCTTACAAAACTAGCCTTAGCTTCGCATCAAATCCTCTTACATCAAAAGCCTAACCTGACTCTTTTACAAAAGTGCTTATTTATACAAGTGCACTTATTACAAAACCATGGGCTTAAACCATGGTCACCCCGAACCCTAAACCCTGGACTTAAACCATGGGTTTATTACAAAAAGAGGGCTTTGACTCAACCCCGATACCCCTAAGACTATTTTGAGTCGCAACTCTGCTTACAAACTTCCACAAAAGCCGCGGAGTTACCAAAATTAAGGATCGTTAAGGTGCGTGTCCCAACAGGCCCCTAAGACTCACCAGTGTCCCGTCCCGGGACACTTTGCTGTTTGTCTGGTGGGAGAACTTTGTTGGCGAAGATAGTGAACTGCTTGTTGAGGCCACGCATGATATTGTCAGCTGCTTGCTTCTTCTCCACCAACTCCTGCAATGCTGCTGCTGATGCTTCGCTAGCCTTTTCTTGTGCAAATACATCATACTCCTTCAGAACTTTGAGCTGGCTGTCCATAGCAGTGCTCAACTCCAAGGCCTCATTGACAAGGGGCTGCATAGAATTTTCCAGCAGTGTTGCTTTCGTTCTGTACGACTCAATTTCCTGCTGGAGTTCCTTGCTTTGCTTTACCTTGAGCATTTTCTGCATAGGAGGCAGGGTCTTAATTTCCACATTCACTGCATCCAACTCTGCCTGTCATTGCTTGATGGTTTCCTATAGCTTTTCTACTTCTGGATTTTCCTACAGTGTTGTCCAGGCGTCGATGCTTTCCTCTAGTAGCTTGGCTGCGCTGCCTACAAGATCAGAGATCTTCATTCCTGAAGCCTGAATGTCTCTGCGACGCTGCTCCTTGACCTCTGGTGGGCTCTCCGGGATGATGCGTAGTTGAAGCTCCGCAATCTGAGCCTCATGTTCTGCTTTGAGCTTCTCTATTTCACTGCGAGTCTGCTGTGCGTAGTATTCCAACTTGGCAATTCTTTGCTCCGGCTCTTCCTTAGCCTGTATGTCGAAGCCAGGAAGACTTCGACACGCCTCATCCAGTACTCGTGCCAATGTGACCTGCTTACGTTCTGCGTCGCTCTTCCTCTGCTCTGCTTCCTTCAACCGCGCTTCGAAGCTCTCACTCCGCTTCATGGTATTTTCCAATTCTATCTGTGAGTAGTTGTCCCATGCTTGGATATCCTTCATGATTGCTAATTGGCAGAGATGCAACTTCGTCATGGACATCTTGGTGTAATCTATTCCAACTATCATGCTCATCTCCGAGCGAGACGCTACGTCAGTTATTATGAGGGCTGCGCTTGATTCTTGTCCCCTGTTTTCTCTAACTAGCCATTGTCTTGTGTCTGGCTGTGCACTTACTGGGGTGCTGTTTGCTACAGCACCAGTTGCTGATTTTTCTTCTAACTCCTTCGGCTCTGAAATTCCCCGAGCTACGTCAATGAGTGCATCAAGGTGCGTAGCTGCAAATTCTGACCATTTCTTGGTGAGAACTTCTGTGGACTTCGTCAGAGCCTGATCAAGCTCCTTAGTTGTCAGGTCGGGTTCTTCGTCGATATTCTTGTCTTTGGACGCATTCATTTTCTTTTGGGAAGGAGGTTTCGTCACTTCCTCTGCTTCTGGCGACTTGCGCTTATCTGGACGATTAGGGTCTGAGACCGTTTTGACCGAATCCTCTTCTTCTTCTTCATCTTCATCATCTCCACCCTGGTCGCCTTCACTCTGCTGCAACGCACTCTGTTCTTCACTTTCCTCGAGTGGGTGATTCTGCTGCGTTTGACTAGGGCCAGCACCCACATTGGTGACTGGAGGAATTGGAATGTTGGGCTTTGTCCCTGCGTTCTTCAACCATTCAACAGGCCACTGCTGAACTACCGCGAGGATTTCTTCTTTGGTCACCACGTATGGCAACTTCCAGCATGCCTTTTTCTTATTTGCGCGGGCCTGGATGAAGACATTGTGCATGTCGGCCCTGAAGTTGGCCACTCCATCATATTGAGAGAATAGCTCATTACTAAGCCACGAGGTCTTTACGATCTCATATGAGATACTCATCATATAAAAGGAAAACACATAGTTCGTCATCTCCTAGGATGCTTTGTCCTGTGACACCCAGAGAGATGCGTACCTCGCTGCGCCAGGCATGTTCGGAGGCACAGCAACAAAATGCGCCTCGGTAGGTTCTTTCCATCCTACTAGTGTGATAAGGACTATCAACCAAGAGTAGTGAAAAGGTCTACCTTTCTCCTGCGCGTTGCGAGCATCTTTAAGGAATTCCTTCGTAATGTACGCTGCCCAGTTGTAACTGTATCCTTCGGCACAGTTTGTAGCAATACTGAAAATCGAGGCAGGAACTTCATATGGTCTGCACTTTCTCATCAATTTGCAGGCTAAGAGTTTAGCTGCGAAGCGAATGTTTTGGTGCTGAATTGTCGAGGTTTGATACCCTCACTTTCCTTTCGTTAGGTCGAAGCGGTCCTTCATGCTTTGTGCCAGCTTCGTATCTTCATGTTTTGAAGGAAATTCTATCCCCGGATCAGGCCCTTCCTTTGGTAAGCCTGTGATCCTATGAATAAGCTCGCCATTGATAGGAATTATTTTGTCTCCTATCCATAGGTACCCATCATGCACTAATGCCAAGAGCTGCTTGACCATTATGGTCACCTGTGTGCTACGACCAAAGTGGGGAACATCGAGCATCTTCAACAAACCAGCTTTATCTAAGCCAACAACCCACTGTTTCACTTCCAGTAATGTCGCTCCAGTCTCCGGATATTTGACGAAGTGCAAGTATATTCCTGGGGTGAACTATGGAAACTTCCCACGATCATTCGTATCGTGGTCTGCATACTTAAGTCGGTCTATTTTCCCTGTCATGGTTCCGACCAACTGCACACCCTGTGGTAGCGAAGGGGTGCGTAAAGTGAACTTAGCGTTCCGCCACGGTGGTTGCACTCCTGGTCGAACATGCTGAAGATAAGGTGGAAACTGCGATGCAATGTTCTCATCCCCTTCAGATGGGATCTCTGCTGAACCAGTCGAATTCATCTTGGGATCCTCCGATGTTTTCCCTGATTGCTTGTGTCTGTCTTCGTTCCACTTAGAGCGTACTTCTGGTTTAAACTTCTTCCTAGTAGATCGTGTCTGCATTGGTTGAGGTGGTGCTAGGGGAGTCTCTTCGTAGGGTGCAGTGGCAGGTGGATGGCTGAAAAGGTTTGACTGACCCCCTTGTTCAAATTCTCTCACTAATTCCTGAAGGTCGCGATCAGTGGTCATGGGCTCAATTGTAAAACTCAAGAAACTGTGTAATGCGAACTTCACGGGTGTGGGTGTCTTCTTATAGAATCCATCAATGAAATCTGTCATAACTGTGCATTGAAGACACCAAATCTAACAGAGATCTTGTCCAAACGGCGGTAGGTTTGGCAAGATCTCATTAATACAGGCAGTTAATACAGGTAATGTACCGGCATCGCTAAATTTGGTTTCCTCCAAAGGTCGTATTTTAAGCTCCGACAGATCTTTCCTTCTTCGGCACAAGCAATAACTCTGGCTACACCATAATGGGGAAATTCGACACTTCCTGATACCATCTTCGACATGGCTTCGAACTTCAACCCACGACATAATGTCTTCCACTGCCTCAATGATTCCTTTTATTTCTGAGAACTTCATTAGAAATAGGTCCTGATACTCATGGAGAAGTTGGGTCACTTTGCTCATCATTTCTTCATCCCAATAATCTCCAATGATAGCATACTTAGGATTTCCTTCTGATCAAATGTTTACTGTCCACGTCTTCAAGGGCTGAGTCACTTCAGGTGCTTCAACTACTGGTCCATGTACTTCGCAGTGTCCTTCTGACTTAGGAATGTTAATGTTGCGCGGATCCTCATCCTCGTCAATTGCGAGGTTATAACATTCTACTGCATTAGCTTCTTGTTTCTTCCAATCAGGTTGGTATTCTGCTATTTCTTGATCATCAAACACTTTAATATGGATCAACCTAACAGCTGCGTCCAAAGCAGGACAAACCTCATTAATAGAAAATGTTAGCACAAAACTATCAACAAGACTATCCCAACTTACAGTACCATGGCGAAGCTCGACCTCCGCATACCAGTTCTTTGCTATAGGTTCTAGGGTGTGCACAAACCTATGTACCCATTCTTCACGAGGTACATGCTTCCATGCTTCGTAGCATTACTACAAATGTCCCTGAGGACTAGTCTTACCATTAAACCTGCTTCGCACCTCCTGAGGTTGATCCCTGAATCTTAGGCAAAGGGACTTCTGGCATGCTTCCCAACTATGAATGTACATTTTATGACCATTCCACCATCTGGCTGCTATGGCTCTGAATGTTGAATCTAGAATCTCCATTTTCTGTGAATCTGGTACTTGCTCTGAGAATTGTATAATAAAATCTGTGGGGTCTGTGAAGCCATCAAAGGTAGGCAAGTCTCTTGTCTGTGAACCAAGCCATCTGAGAGACTTGGTAATTCTTGCACATCGATGTCCATGTAGTTCATAAAGTCTACTCTGCCAATTCTCTAGACCATCATCTGAATCTGTCATGCAGGAAATGTCACACTACCAATCCATGATACCTTCGGCAGAAGGATCAACATAATCTTCTTCCTTAGCTGTGATGTTGTAGATATGGTCCAAAACATCCTGATCTTCATCTCTGAGTGGTTCTGTGTACCTTTCTCCTTGAGAAGGGTCTAGTGGTACTATGACTCTCAAACCTTTCCCTTTGAAAGTCATCTATCTCTTTTTAAGATTAATGACTGCAGCATTGTCTATTGCCCACTCAATTCCTAACAAAGCTGGGTAGGGGTTGCTATCATCAATTATCTCAATGACTTCAAAGTCTGCTAAAGTACTAACCCCATCAATATCTACTGGGACACTAGGGAATCTTCCTAGGGGCACAATCTTCTGTTGATTGGCTAATCTCAACTGTATAGGAGACCATTCAAGGGTAGGTTTTCCTATTTGTTCCCATGTTTGTTTAGTTAAGACATTTACTTTGGATCCTAGGTCCAGAATGACATCAGTCATGTCATATTCTCCTGTCTGAGCATGGAATCTTATTTCTCTTCCAGTTCTTCTGACTCTATTAACAGTTTTTTCCTTACCAGAGCTTCGCTGAGGTTTGCAAGAAGCAATAACTTTCTGTAACTCATTTAAAGCATTTTGATTTCTTAAGAGCTTCATGCAACTCTGTAAAAATGAAGACAGTGTATTTACTTTATCCATTGAAGCTTCCTGAGACTGTGACTGCTGCGCAGGTGCTACTGGTGTGCTCGGATCAACAAAGTCTTTTTTGGCTTCCAGAAATGTCTCTTTTTCTCTTCCCACATCGAAGGTTGGAATTTTCTTTGGGGCCTTACGAACCCAAGCCTCATCAGGTTGTTTCTCCTTATTCTGTATTTGCGTCGTGGCACCACTCCTTGTAACAACATTAATGGCTGGAACAGGTCTTTGCTCTACAACAATCATCTGAATATTCTGAGTAGGAGCGCTATTTCTTTCTTGTATCTTGGCTATCAGCTGCGGGCATTGCTCAATCACATGGTCGACTGCTCTGCAATACTGACATGTCATAGTTGGGTTTCGACAATCTCTAGCTAGATGTCCTACCTGATTACAGTTATAGCACACCACCTGGCCTCGACCTCTTCCAGGCATACCACCACGACCACGACCTCCAAAAGTACCTCGACCTGAGGTACTACCACAGTACCCATATCCATCATTGCCTTGTCCATCGTTTTGTACCTGATAAGCATCATAGGTTCATTCTCTCATGAGGTCAAACTGCGACATTCATCTTCGTTGTGTCCAACTGACTTACAGAACTTTAAATAGGGGTTCTTAGGTACTTGCACATATCTCTACAGCAAATAGCAGTCTTCAGGTTGATGCTGGCCAGTTGTCCTACAGATCTCATAATATAGAACACTAGGATTGAATGGGTTTGGCGCACCAGAATTCAGGTAATTTCTTACCATAGGACACTGTTCCTTGTCATGTCCTTCTATCCGACATCGTGTACACCAAACCTCTTCTCGAACAGCTTTTCCTTTCTTCATGTCGCCCAGCTCCAAGGCCATTGCTACTAACTGCGCTTGTATTTGAGCTATACCAGAACTATCTTCGACAGGAGCTGTTTCAAGCTTCATAGCAATTTCCAAAGCCTCTTGCTGATCAACAACCTTCTGTTGCATGAGTGGAGTCTTGATATGCAGTAACAAAGCTGCAATGAACCATTCCTTATGCTGCGCTGGTCCAATAGTGAAATTGACTTGATCTAGCAGAACTTTGAACCTCTGATCAAAGTTCCACATTGATTCTCCTCGCCTCTACTGAATTTCCTTTAGTTCAGTGATACACTGCGACTCTAATTTAGGCTTCTTAAATTCCTTTATCATTGCCTCTTTTATATCAGCCAAGACATGGTTCTGAGTACTGAAAAACTTCATGAACCAGGTCAAAGCGCGGTCTCTAAAAGAAGTAACCAGCTGCGCTCTTCTTGTATCTTGATCCGTAATGTTCTTGGCAGTCCACACGGCTTCACATAAGAACCAAAACTGTTCTGGATCCTCTAATCTAGTTCCTTTAAAGACTAGGAGCTTAATGTCATCATTCATATGGGCCATCGCGGATCTAGGGGGAGAGGGAAGGGGACTGGTAGTAGGCGGGGGGGAACTTATGGGGGTAGATTGAACTGCGATAGGAATACTCGGGCTAGGGTTGCTTTCAGACTGTGACGGGTTCTCAGGGATAACAGGGCTTTGTTGCGGGGTTACCGGAGGGTTTCCAACCGAAGGGGTTTCATCGGGCGTCGGGTCTGCTGAACTTATAGGGGTATACTTAGTATTCTGACCTAGGGTATAGGATCCAAAATTCCTCTTGTATCTTTTACCACTTCACAATAAACCACTTTGCTCATCGAAGTCACTTTCACTTCCAAACATAAGTTAGTACTACTAAATCTAACAGTTTGATTCAATGAGCAATATACCTTTTTCAGCCAATAGCATTTTAATTTTTGAATTAAATGAATTTAAGTACTTACCCCTTGGTCCTTTGAAAAACTGTCGTTCAGCTTCGCTGAAGGAAGTACTTGTGTCGATGGCGAACTCCATCACAAATGCTTCAAGGGTTCGCGTTGACCAGAAATCAACAGCTCAGGATATCTCGTTGTTCACTCTTTTCAATATATTAATTCTTGCGGGGGTCCAATCAGAAAACTAACCTTCTTGGAAGTTCATCTTTCTCTCTGTCAACCTGGATAACCACTGGTGCAACTCTATGTGGATACTACCAAAGAAAATTTCATAAACATCAGAAAAAATGTACCTTTGTAAAAAGGCGTCTGAACTGCGACGCAGATCTTTGTTCTCTGGTTCAACAAATTTCAAATAAGTCTCTTCAATCCAATCACTGATTTCTTTCACTGAGGGTCTCCAAAACATAGCCCTCTAGGTACAACGTAAACCCCTCTTGAGCAAATACTGAGTTCAACCGGCAACAGAACCAATTTGTTGGGCTTAGGGCAGACCCGGGTTCTATACTTTTGTCTTCGCACCAACAAAAGACCCACAGTGTTGGCCCTTTTGGCAACAACTTGCGAACAGGTTGCAGTCTCACTCGAAACAGCTATGGGGTGCCGTAGAATCAGGTTTCTGCAAGCAGAAGAGGGATATTACTGTACCTTTAGCCTTTAACAAATAATAATCATACAATACAGATCTTCGACAGTCACTTATATAGCTTCGCAATTAGATAAACAACAGTGTCTTGCTTAACCCTTACTGGGAATTCACGACGACGTTAGTATTTAGCAGTGATCTTACTTATCAGTTATCTACTTATCAATGCATAAAAGAACATAACAGAAACAACGCAAAAGCACCACAACACAAGATATAACGTGGTTCACCCCTAGTTTAGGGGCTACGTCCACAGAACTGTGTTTTATTCAACTCTTTACAAAAACCATAGTTTTGATCTGCGCACTCAACTGCATATCCCTTCAATTCCTGAAGCTGCACACTTAGCTGCAGATCTCTGTGCACACAGCTACAGATCTTCTTAATCACCCAAAAACTCTCTGTGCACACAGTTGCAGAGGTCATCCACGCACACAGCTGGGACTTAACCTTCCTTACAAAACTAGCCTTAGCTTCACATCAAATCCTCTTACATCAAAAGCCTAAATTGACCCTTTTACAAAAGTGCTTATTTATACAAGTGCACTTATTACAAAACCATGGGCTTAAACCATGGTCACCCCGGACTTAAACCATGGGTTTATTACAAAAAGAGGGCTTTGACTCAACCCCGATACCCCTAAGACTATTTTGAGTCGTAACTCCACTTACAAACTTCCACAAAAACTGCAGAGTTACCAAAATTAAGGACCGTTAAGGTGCGTGCCCCAACACCTTACATGTGTGAATGTGCCAATAGAACTCATGGATAGTTGGTGCTACTAGAAACTTATGCATATGAGTGAAAGCAACAAATTCCACTAGGTCCTTTGAAGCTTTGTAATACTTTGCCTAATTCTCCAACTCAACTATGAATTCCTTGAGCTACCTATTTTCCTCAGCAAGATTAAAAATAACCTCTCCAAAAGCTTGAGTAGTATCTAAAGTTATTAATGTTTCTCGTTTTAAGTGTCTACCAATATAGACTTTGTATTTTCCATTACTATTTGGTCATCATTTATCTTCTTTCTCTTGTGATTTTACATAATGATGACCTTCCTCTTCCTATCAAATGCAAAATCCCCAAGAGTCATTGATGGGTATTTAGAAGCTATAATACTCATTAGAAAATTCTAAATGAATTATTATAGAAATGAGTTTGATGTTTTATCCTTGGATGATGATAGACTATCACCTAAGTTTGCATTGTTGACTAGCCACCTTGTTGAGTATGTTCTTTCCTTTCTTCATATTGTTGCTAAGTGTCAGTTGTTATGTTCCTAAGAATTTCAATGTTCTGAACTTGGTGAAACAATGTTCCTATTTCTATCACTATGGTATCCTCTATGTCTAAATTCCTTTGACCATGCTAGCTACCTAAAGTACCTACTACCTTTTTCATCTCTAATGTTTGAGATTTGGTCAATCTTTTGGATGAAAGCCCAATATCTGAGGTTCCCATTAGGTTCAGGATAGATATTAACAAATTCAATCTCACTTTTTCTTGTTCTATGGAACTATGCTTACTGGTGGAACCACATAGAGATCAATCCCTCAAAAGCCCTCACATGCGAAATTTCTCCTTGGGGAAATATTAGTGACAATATGTCAAAGTGAGGTCTTACTTTAAATGATTAAAGATATTGTTTGTTGGATTGTGGACTTTAACTGCTCCATGTTGTATTTTAAAAATCTATCTTCTTGGCTAGTTCTATTGCTATTGAAAAATCTATCAAAATGAACACTCCAATTGTAAGAGGACACATTAGGAACATTTCCTTCTTATGTTCTTCCAATGTAAAAATTGGCCCAAAAATTTATTGTCCCATGTGTTATTTCCATGATTACCAAATTGTATAGAACATGCTTGGGTAGGATGTGTGGGGCTAAAGTTCATCCAAAAATGTGGAAGTAATTGTCATCCTGTTCCACATACCACTAAACAATAGGTCCTAATACATTTAGGGTTTCCTCTGAGAATATTTGCCACAACTTGTCAAAAATGAGTTCATAAAAGGGAGCCAAGTATACTTCCCAAACATACTCACAATGCTTTGAATATTTATACTTGCATGGTTTTGATAATGCGTCAAAAGAGGTGGAACGGAAGGAATCCACATGTCACACAACTCTAGAAATGTATTCATGAAACAAACTATGTTGAGTATGAATACTACCATGTGAAATTGGGGAGATGAAACATCTAGATTCTCTACTCATTTCTTGAAAATTTTGTGTAGTTTCTTGAGAGAATATCCACCATATTGAAATGAAAATCCATTAGTGTCCACATGGTGTATGTGGTGAATTGATTGCTCATTTATCTATGAGCAATTATTCTCACCATAAAGCATCCTTATAAGTTCTATCATGTCTTTAATTGGATCACATACTTAATCAACAGGATATGTGTTTGATGAGAAATTTGGAATATCTTTTCTCCTCCCACTAACTTCCAATTAATTTCACCAATTCGTGTCTACTCAAGCAAATGATTGTACTAAGTATTGTTTAACATAATCTAAGAGGTTCACAACTTGTATATAATCTTGAAGGTTTGTGGTGATTAAGAACTAGTCCAAGTCCCCTTATTCAAATAGTGTTCCATTCTTTGGTATTTGTCTACTAGATTAACCATTTGTAACATCCTCATCCTTCAATCTGGCCAACAAAAGGGGACATTAACTAAATCTGGGCTTCTAAATTTTTCCCATAGCCACGATTACACATTTCATAATTATAAAAACATGTGTGCGGGTGCACAATCAAAATACACAATGGAAATAAAATGTCTAGACACATATAGCATGCGGATGCAAGCCTAATCATTACATGCATATAAATAAAAATCATTGCACGTCATAAACAAACGAATAATTATATTTAGCAAAGAAGATCTAAGCACTTGGTTGTGTAAGAGTGATTTTCCAACCAACTATAGGCACTCTGTCTAGAATATACCCTTTCTGCTGAGAGGCCACCCCCAAGCTGGGCTACAAGACCACCATGGAAAAAGAAACACCTATAATATTATCTCACTCAAATCACAACCCTTTTTTCTCTCCATGCTTAGCCAACAACTCATATAGAGCTCTACATATATCTCACTCAACCATCACAACCATGGAACTCCTTCCAACTACTCCACACAACACAATGAAGGAATTTCCCTTCACTGATTCACAAATCCTTCAGGAAATCCAACCCTTACAGTTCTTATCAGTGTGTGCAGTAAGAGTCCAATCTGTTGTATGTTGTTGAAAAACCTCTTGTAGCATAAATTATGGCTTCTCAAGAATAAAAAAGTAGAAGAGATCAATGGGTAAGGGTTCCTAGCTTGTCCAACCTTTGTGATCCCCTAAAACAATCTATTTCCCGTCCCAAAATTCAGCTCTATCTCCAAATTCAAATTTATGAGTTATGTATAGTCTGGTAATGGACATGAACAATAGTGGGAAAACTATATGTAGTGTAGAAAAACATGCATGAGAGAATGATAGATTGAGTGTTGACTCCGAAGGAAATGAGATAAGAGTGAAAAGACAACTAGAATAGCTTCTGGCCATAGAAGAAAATGACTCCTGAAAGTTGACCAAACTATCACCACCCCCATGCTTCAATAACTACATGAAGTGACTTTCCCCACCAACATGACACATACATCCTGGGTTAATAGTCAAGGTAAGGTAATTGGATAATTTAAGGTACATGGCATAATTTTGGATGAATTCTAAGGTTGACACATAGCAGAAAAGGATTTAATCTCCCATAGGTCCCCTTTCCTCTTCCCCTTCTGCGGAATCATAGCCCATCTAGTGCTCTTTACACAACCATCTTGGACCATTTTATTAATTTCCAACATAATATTTAAATACATTTCAAATTGGCATGATAATCCAATAAAATGTATACATCATACATGCCTAGCCATTCACTAGTCGGGCCTTGGCCTTGAGATCCACACTAGGAATCCATACTAGCATTTCTACATCATTTACATAATTTCGATTAAATACATTCCAAGTCAAAATTAGGGGTATTACACCATTTTAATTGCATCAAGGAAAATGAAAAATTGCTCTAGCTACATGTCACATGCCCCAGTTTGCAAAACAATTTAATGTTATTGAGGAACATTATGTTATATTTTATGCTAAGTTTGTAATTGATGACCAAGTGGGGTCAAGGATAATTAATGTATTTCAGAATATTTTGTTAATAAATAAATAAATGATGAGACAATAGCTCAGGGAAGTTGTTAAAAGAGTGTTAACTGGTCACTTGGTGGAGGAGACTGGGTGGAGAGTATACTGACAAGTGGCAGCATCCTCAAACTACTTCTAACTGTTGCAGGTGGCAATTTCCCTATATTTGTGGTCAGGATTCCCCAAGAAAGTGGAATTGGAGTAGGTGGCTCATTAAGTAAAAAAAATGACCCAGAAGACCTAGGCATTTTGTTATCAAACTTCCCATTGAATACAGCTGGGGGCTGCTCATTCTGGAAGTGTGAGCATTCAGGGTGAATGAAGTACACATTGTGAAATTTGATGGAGGGGACTTATTGAAGTGAGTTTGAGGGGTTAACTGCTGGGGACTGAACTTGTACAACTGTTAGGCTGAAGTTCTTACTGCTGTGAGCAGGTTTGGATTACTGGTGTAATTTGACCAGTCAGGTGACAGAAGGTCTTAAGGATACATGCTTCACCCAGTACTCTACCAGGAGGACCAGGAAACAGGCTCGGGGGTCCTGAGGAAGTGCAGACTAAGATTTCTCTAGGAGTTGGTTGGGAGGAACAACCTCCATAAGCTGTTGTCACCTCGTCATTCGACATGTTTTTATTTGTTCAGGTTATTTATAATTTATTTACTGTTTTCAACAAATGATTACTAGTTTTTTTCAGAGATATGCATGTTATTGTTTTGTTAGGGTTTATACAGAAAAGAGCATTGTTTATTGATAACTTAGCGATTGTAGATTTTGTTTAAAATAGTAGTGTTATTGCTAAATGAAAAGTGATGAGAATAAATTACCACACTGTATTTTTCCACGCCTTGTATAGGCAGTACTCTAGTACAGCTGGTTGATTAAGTAGATGTGATGTTTTGTTTATCAACTCTAAATAAAAATTGCCAATGATTTCTTTTATAGATTCATATGAATTGTTTACAGAAATTTTTGTTGTACTTACTTTATCTACTGAAAGTAACTGTACTATTTATTTACAAGAAAATAATTGAATATATATATACTAATTATTAGTAATCATACTAATCACAGAGCTATTATTAGTACTAATATTTATTATAAACATATTAGGTAAAGTTAAGTTAATAAATATAGGAATAGTAAAACAAAATAGTATTTAGGGTTTATGAAAGATAGGTTTTATCTTTGCTTACAGACTTGCATAATATTACTCATAACATAAAGTTTAACAGCTGTATAAATCATTGAAAATAAAATAGAAAATTAGAACTAAAATTTATTCCTGTAAAATCTATTTTATTACAGGAGACTGTAGGATCCTCAAAATAATAACCTTTTTGAATGAAAGCAGAGTACTAAATTTACTCTTTAACACTGTAAAAATTTAATAGTAAAAATACCTATAAATCAATTATATTAAACAAATTTCTAGAATTTAATAACTCTGTACACAAGTTGATAGAACAAAATAAAACAAAGGTATTGGCTTGTGGCCTTTTATAACAATGGTCGAGGCTTAAAGCCTGTATTAACATTTTATACAAGTTTTAAACAAACAAAAAAACAGATTAAAACTTAAACCATTACGGCTTAAGCCAAGTTTTTAAAGCAAAAAGATTTTTCATCTTCCAAGCTGTAAAGGCTCTGTCAAGTCAACCCCAAGTTACAGCTGCAATAGCCTTCAAAGTTCTTACACATAACACCCTTTAGGGTTTTCTTTATAGAAACAAAATGACAAGAAGTAATCTAACAATAAAGACCCAAGCTGAGTCCATAATCGGTAGTGAAGCTTTCCCATCTTTCCAACCACCATGATATCAATACAGGAGAAACCCTCAGTGCAACCGGGGCTTACTAGGGTCTACATAATTGAAGTTTGAAAGAATGAGCTTGTCTCTAACTTCCGATTCAATGAAAGGAACCTGCACAGAGTAACCATTTTAATGGTTAGAAATCTTTTAAAAGTAAATTATAAATATCCTTCTTTGAAAAAAAAGAAAAACAAGATAGGTCGTTACCTGCTAACGTTTCCAGTCTGTAGAAACCGAGACTGCACAACCTTTCAGTCAATTCGTGGGCACTTTGGAGAACTTTGCCTCAGTAGCTTTTGCGTCGTAACTTCTGAAAACCATAAGTCACGAATCCAAAGGAAAAACAAGCAGCACCCAGCTAAAACGAAGAGCATTCATTTACAAAGCTCTGTCTATTGTTTCTCTATCTTAAATACCAACTCAGTCCCTAAATCGATGAAGGTGCACGATTTTACTCACACAGTTTCTTCACAGCAGTCGTAGAGCTCATAAAACCGGTAATTACTTCTCACAAGACCAAGCTCATAGTGGAAATGGGAAACTGGAGGACAACAAGGAGTAATGGCGGCCATGAGCTCCCAGCTCGGTCGCACCAGAGAAAGAAACCCTTGCCCTTTGCAAAATGAAGGTTAGGGCACACACAAGTCAACTTAACCAATGACTTTGCCACCTCCATGTGTCCTTCGAGATTTATCACCAGCGTGGGTAGAAGTTCTATAGTCATGATTGCAGTTTTAAATCTGCAATTAAAATCATTATATATCAAATCCTACAATCACTAAATCAATGCAATTGCTATAATATTTTACCTTTGAAATATTTCGATACTTGGTATATTAACTACAGGAATAATATATGGATACTTCTCTAGGGTTTATTTTATAAATTAAGTTATCTTACTAACTATGTTTGGTATAGTTATAAGACTTTTGTTGTATATTAAACTATATAAGAAGGAGATCCTACGGTTCCTTGAAGTACCCTTTTGTTTTGGTAAAAGTTGGAAAGTAAAATGACAGCTAGAACCCAAGCAATACTAAGAACTCTTATATGATGCCAACCAACTGTCTTATCTTAAAGATTTAACTAAATCAACTTGTGAAAAAAAAGTAGTCTATAGTTAAAGGTGCACCAGAAATTTAAGTGATTGATACAAGTGAAAAGAATTTCAAGATAAGAACTATAATAGTTAGAATGAAAAATTTGTTCAACCAGGTTCACAACTCTTAATGCATTGGGCAGTTGGAGCTACAAGTATGTGCAGTTCATAGACTTATATAATAGTCTTAAATAAATTTGTAACATCCATTTAACGAGTAAACAGCTAAGAGTCGAGATAGTTTTTGTTTATATAATGTGAAAATTATTTAATTACAAACCCTAGGATAAGGGTAAAAGAGATTTAAGAGTTTTTAGAATTTACTTTTTCAGTAAAATAGGTTAGATTTATAGCTTAACAACCTAGAGTATTTTCTATCATATTATACAAAAGATTCATAATTCTTATGTTCAAAACCAGACTCCAAATGATTGACTGATCTAAACAAAAAGTCCGAGTACTATAAATTCTTCTTAAATGAACTCTAGATCAAATTTGCTATAAATTTAAAAACACAAGTACTCTTGGAATTAATTGTAATCAACCAGTAACTTGACTTCTTTTGTATAGCACTTTGATCATGCTTTTACACCCATGCAAATGCAGTTTGTTATAAATATAATTACGGAGTTTCGACAGCAAATTTAAGATCAACATTACCTCTGATGGAGACAAGCTGCATTTAAACATTCTAAGGCTAGCATCATAAACATGCTAGAGAAGTATCTTCTTGACTTGAATATAAATATTATTATTTTACTAGAACTTACGCTTACCTGTAAAACCCTGTAAAGAACCATCAGTTCCACTGTGTCGGCTTAAAGCTAAGTAAGCCCCGATCACACATAAAGTATTTTCCCTACGTGAAAAAAGAAATCAACAGTATACCTAGCATTAGTAGAATACAAGTTTCTTTTTACTTTCTAGAACAAAATTACAACTGCTAAGTTGAAAACAACACTAACACAACTTTTAAAGTTAAGCCTATAGATTATACAAAACCTTATAAAGAAGTAAATCTTTGTTTCTCTTACAAATTGTTTTATTATCTGTTAACAGTTAGTGTTACTTTAGCGATGAAATTTGACATTTTATGTCACATGAAAATTTTTAAATTTTTACGAATTTTTGAGTTATTACACTACAAGTTTGTGCAGTTGCAAGCACTGCACCATCTAGTTGATTGTTACACTATTGTTAGCACTTACCAATAATTTTGTTGGTTTAATTGTGCTTAGATATGTCTTGAAAATATTGACAAAGATCCATTTCTATGGGATGCTGATGCTAGGATAGATGTAGTTGTATATTAAGATAAGTTCTAGTTAAGTGAGTTCTTCAATCTCCTTCTTTCTTTGACCGCTTTCCCTTTTCATAGTTATATTTCTAAACATGTACTTACACAATTTACAAATGTTAATTGTTACCATAATAATTCTAAGCATATAAATTCAATTATGATGGTGTACTAAAAGGTCTAAGGCAATATTTGCTAGCTAACATACCTATAAGGTGAATCACATCCTAAATAATGAATGGGATTTATCCTACACCGTCATGGTGTGATTCCGATGATAGTGATAAAAAAAAATTATTTTTAAAAATGCATGATCAATCCCAATCCATTTCATGGTTTACACACTAGACAAAGCAATGCTCATTAACCTCAGGAGATGAATTTCCTTTGCAAATATATAGCAAGGAAGAACACCATCAACTTGAATGGGAGTTCAGCAACAATCAACCAAGGGAATGGATTGACTAAATTTCAAAGGACCTTTAGCCATATTAGATCCCACTTGAAGAGGTAGTTCATCTTATCTTCGATGAATGCTTACACCTCTCATAGGGAAAGGCTTTAAATTTGTCACCATGGTGAATGTGCGAGAGGGTGTAAGAGCCAGTATGGGGTTGGGATCACTAGTCACATATTTGGAAGGGAAGAATAGGGTTCTCTAATAGAAAACTAAGGGATAATCCTTTTCCTTAATCAATCAACTCATATATAACTCAAATGATTGACAACTTATTGGATGCACTAAGTGTGGAATCCTAACCTAATAAACAAAGACAAAGTGAATGAACCCTCTATTGAGTAATGTCACTAATTAGGGGCTAAGTTAGGTCTAGATCAATTACGAAATTACTAAGCAACTAAATAAAATTCAAATGAAGAGAAGGAGTTATCTTTTGTTGATTATATCATAAGGGTATTGATGTGTCACCTTCCCTTTGTGTATGGTACAACATTCACATGGGAATAATGGCTTGGGTAGGTCCCAATCATGGTCTCACTCCAAGCATGCGATCAAATATCGGTCTAAGGTTCACAAAAGAGGCCACAAGTATGAGGAGACTAAGTATGCATAGTCACCTTAATCGACCGATAACCTTATTTTATTTGCAAGAAACTGAGTAATGATCCTCTTCTACATAGCCTAGGCATTAGTTTCCTTCAACCCTATAATAGGACACATAGTGATCACACAAACAAATGTAAATGGAATGAGTATTTCTTTCACCCAACCTTAAAGATGTTAATAGTGTTCTTCGTTTTGGTTTAACACTTTATCATTAGATAGAGAGAGGGTGAGAATATCTTACAATCGCAAGAGTAAACACAAACATGCCTTCCATTTTCCTTTGGATCCCATGATGATTCTCATACATTACCTAAGAGTATTTCTTATAAAAATCTCAAACCCCTCACTCACTATCATATAGGTGAGGGATAACCATGTCATGCCTTGTCATGATAATTATGATGGTGTTAATTCCCTTAACACGAAATGAGCACTATGGCTATGAATTCACATTCATCCGAGTGAATGAAACTCTTTTAACATTGGTTAGGGTGAGGGATACTACCATCTAGAATGGAAATGTCAGGGGGGAGTGCTTATGCACATATAGGTGATAATCATCCACTTGTAATATGAACCACAATTCCATCCTTATCCTTTGTATTTTCAATTGCAACTATGACCATGACATAACAACCACCACACTCATCATTGTTGTTGCAATTTAAGAACATTTCAATTGTGACTACGACCTTGACATAAAACTAACACACTCATCATTGTTGTTGTAAGTTAAGACAATTTCAATTATGACTGCGACCTTAACATGACACCCAACACACTTGTCATTATTGTTGCAAGTTAAGATTATTCACATTTAGAACCACAAGTACTAGGGACGATGATGATTACATCATGGCCATATTAATGATTGTGAATAAACTTACTTAGACCTAAATTGATAGATAACACTATGCAATAAAGGGTTTTTTATCTACTTATGAGCGAATGCACTATGGGTTTAAACTTTCAAAGTCATGGAAATTTGAGTACCTAAGATCTCATTCGTGAGAATGGGCATAAGGGATAAACTCCTCCTCACATTTGAAATGGAAAACAAGGCTTTACTAGAATTGAAATAAGAACATTATCCTACTTGCAAGGAAACTAGCCAATGAATCAACTGTGAGACCAGACACTATACATTTTTCTATCACCACTTAAGGAAATAAACAATATTTTTCTATCACCAGTTATAGAAATAAACAATAGAATTGTCGACTCACCAAGGTGCATGCAATGAAATCATATGTTTAGCCAAGGAAACGATCTATTAATAAATAAGCACATTCTTAGATGAAGGATTCCCCTATATTAATGCATATTAAAGTGAATTCACTAGGGTCAAGATAATACATGCAAGGAAAGGACCTTCCTAATCTCTAGGTGAGGTGAGGTAAGGCCCGAGTCGTTATGAAATAAGATTGATCAAAACTTTGGCTTCAACATTTATCCAAAAAATTACTTTAAAAAGGATTACAAAGCAATGGATATATGGACGAGGCTTCTAATAAAAAGGATAAAAGGGAGCCTAAGGTGTGTTCTAAGGTCAACACATCAACACATGATGATTTATTAAAAGATCTTAGAATCTCTTAAATGAAATGACAATCAACACATAATGATTTATTAAAAGATCTTAGAATCTCTTAAATGAAATGACAATAAGGTGATATGTAAGGAAAAACAATATATATTACAAGTGTGACCTATTAGGGTTCAAATAATAATAATAACCTACTTTTAAATAATAATAATAACCTACTTTTAAATAATAATAGTAATCTACTTTTAGTAAAACAATGCATGATTAAATGTATATTTGCAAGTGGTAGCTATATCACTATCATCATTCAACTTGATGAAGTAACTTTGAGAACACACTATACATCTTTCAATCACTTATTAAGAAATAAACAAATTGAACTTTTAACTCACTAACGTGTGTGTAAAGTATCATTCATTTAAGAGGGGTAGCGATGTCATCATTGTAATGAGTTCTAGACCAAGGCTTCCTCTATGTCAATTGATACTAATGTGAAGTCACTAAAGTTGAGGTGATATGTGAAGCAAGGATAAATCAAAATTATGGCTTCAATGTTTACCATGAAGACACATTGGATTCTAAGCTGATGGATGTAGGGACTTGGCTTTGAAATAAAGGAAGCTTCATATATACATATGAACATGTTTTGTACTCAGCATATATTGTGATTTTATCTAATTCACATGCCTTAAAACTTAAATATTACTAACCATTATACCGTGCATATTAAGTTATCTTCAAAATTATATAATGAAATTAAAAATATTGATTTTGATATATGATCGTTAACCAAGACAAATCTCGATATATATACCAACATCACGTTTGTTCTAATTCCAATTCCTTACTTGGTAATGAACCATTAACCATTACATACAGGGACCACAATTTAATTCCTTACTAAGTAATGAATCATTAAGTATTACATAGGGTGACCACAATTGTATTTCAAATGATAATATATGCAACTATATTTTATAATTGTGTAATATAATATTAATTTATGATTTGTATACAACAGTATTTTAAAATGAAATTTTGAATATTATTGATAAAAAATATTAGAAAAGTATATGATAAATTTGAACTATAATAATAAAGAATAGTTTTAATAATTATATATAGAAAAAAAATTTAAAATCGTTATTATAATGTTTATATTATATAAAAGTAATTATAATAACAAAGAATAGTTTTAGCGATTTTATATAGAATAAACAAAAAAAATCGTTATTATAACTTTTATATTATATAAAAGTAATTATATATATATATATAATTTATTAAATATGATGCTTGTGATTAATGGAGTGTAATATATTTTTCGTCAAAAAATAACAAATTAGATATTTAATTATTATGTTTAAATTGAATTAAAACATTATAATATTTTATTGAGCTCAATTTTTTTTATATAAAATTATATTATGAAATTTTACAAATTATTATTGTTTTTATTATAAATTTTAAAATTTAATTACGATAAGTTTTATTTAAAAAAAAAAACTAATAATATCTAATTATTTATAATTTTAATCAAAATACTCTTCAAATAAATATAAATAAATAAATAAAAAATAAAAAATTAATTTTTAATTATGATAAACAATTTAAAACAATTAAATATAACTAATTTTATTTTATATTATATAAAGTTTAAACTAATTTTATTTCATCCAATTAATTATTTTGTTAATTAATTTTTTGTTATTTTATATTGTAATTTTTTTATTAATTAATTTATTCAATAAACACTATACATAACTACCTTCACACTTCTTTAAAGTCTGTAATATACCCCAAATTACAGAATAACTAACTGAGGTAGAAATATAAAAAAAATTATGTGGAAATGAAACATTTAATCACACGAATAAAATTAAATTCCTTGTTTATGTAACCATAACCATTCCTTAGGGATTACGAACCTACAAAGTATAATCACATAATGCAAATAATATAATAATGCACCATCATTAAATTAGTCGTATGATCAAACAAATTACAAGTTAACCTTGCCATTCAGTTATAGCACCATATGTTGTACTTGGTCCCTTTACCCACCATTATCAACGGTGGAGGTGTAGTCTTCTAGTCGGGTGAGGAGCAACACCAAGGTTAGATGACTGGATATGATAAAAGAAAAACTAATCTATAAAGTATGCTAAATATACGAACTGATTTATTTTACACTTGTCTTTCGAGAGTTATTCCAAGGCTTTTCCACCATTGAAACGCAGCTTTTGCAACCACCACTTTATATAACTCAACATGTATATTAGTACTAGATATCAATCTATAAATCCAAGAGCATAAGTTTCATAAACAATATAAATTAAATCCCTAAACAAATCTAGATGTTAAAGACGCTTTTCTTATTGATGAAATTGTCATTGATGCCAACATGGTCTTGATGTCATTGATGCCACCATTTTGCTGAAGATATTGAAGACCCAGCTAAACCCAGCTAATGATGCAGAAGACCCTAGAGATGGTCTTGAAGCCTTGGTAGACAATGGAGAAGCCCATGAGGTAGGTCTTGGAACCCTTGATGAAGACTGACCTTGCAAAGGTCATGGAGCCCTCTACTGGCAATAAATATGGTTAGATGGCATGATGAGCCTTGATTTTGGGTATATACCTTCTGAGAGATTTTGGGACTGTTAAAGACAGCAGTAAAGGTGCCTTTATAGTTTTCTCTGATATGTCATGAATCTGGGCCAAGGCAAATTCATGAGTAAAACGGTAACTGTTCTTACTTGCAAAGATAGTGAGCCTTTTTGTTTGTCTTAATATCTTGCCATTCAAAACATCTGGAATAAGTCAAGTTTGTCTCAGTAGTTAACACAGGTTGCTACAGCAGAAAACAAACTGAGGACTATGCAGAAGTATAATATATTGAACTTGTTCTTGATGATATTAAAAGGCAGCCACAGGTGTTAGAATGGACATCTGTTGTGTGTTTTAAAAGTAATGAGCAGCAGTAAATTGCAGCAGTAGTGCTTGGACGTACCTTGATGTTTTGACGTGAACAAACTCTGGCAGGAATATATCCATATCTTGGCATAAATATATTCATGATGGACAGGGACATGATATTGTAAGCAGTAGACAAGATAAGTGTTGAGGACATGATATGTGATTGAACAACGTTATGAGCAGAGATGACAAGGTGACAGACTAATATAGAAGATGAATCATTGTAAGGTTGGCCTTATTGAAAGCATAAATCTTTCTTGCAAAGTCGGCTCCATAATATTTGTTTTTTTTTTGTCGGCTCAATAATATGAAACTAGAAGTCGGCTCAATTCAGAAGAAGAATTAAAATATTGTTTTTCATCATGTCAGCTCAGAGGTAAAAAGAGATGTCGGCTCAAGATTTTTAATTAAAATATTTTTTATATATGTCGGCCCAGATTGAAAATTTTCACAAGTCGGCCTCAAGTCAATTTGTGAGAAATGGGTATAAATACCCTCTCCAATCCTCATTTTAGTAGTGGAATTTTTGGAGGAGCTCTGCGTTTTTTACTTTTGGGAGCAGATCGCAGCATTGAAGGAAATTTCGGGGCAGAACTCTGAGGAAAGCCAGCCACAGTAGTTAAACTGAAGAATTTTTTATTTTTATTTTTATTTTGGAGCAGCTCGTTTAGTGGAAATTTTTCGTGGGAGCAGTGGAGATCCGTGGGAGTAGTGGAGATCCATGGGAGCAGCTGCAAATTTTCTTTCTTCTCAGCGGTCTGAAGTTTTAGATCTTGTCTGCAATTCACACAGTCAAGACAGTCCAAAGATAGTCTGAGTTTGATAAGAAACAGGCCCTAATGTCCTTGTCCTAAACGCTTACACAGAGCATATTAATTCAATGGGCTTTGGTCTGAGGTTTAATTCACTGATCTGAGCAGCATCAGAGAGAAAGTTGAAGGATGGCAGCCCTAAATGGTGTGGCATGAATGCCCTAATCTCAAAGCTCATAGTCCATTCATTAAATGATGATCAAAGGCCTTAATGAAGACTGAGTTGAAGGCAATCATAATCAAGATCAACTTGACAGAAATATATCTCTATGAAAGAAATGTTGCTGCAAGAAGTATCTCAGGTATGAAGTAGTTCTGGAAAATGTTGTATCTTTTTGGCTTGATAAATAAAGTAGTTCATTACGAACTAATCTGCCAGTACAAATTCAAAGTTGGCATTATCAAGATGATTATGAAAACCCTAGTATGTTATTCTGAATATTACAATGTCACTATTCCAAAAGGGATTGCGTTTACTTGAGTTGTATATTCTCAAATCTCATTGATCTAAGAAGTATATTGACAGAAGTATTATTCACAAGACTGAGAAGTGCATTGACAGAATGGTAAGCCTAGGAAGGCTAATAACAAAGTGAATAAGTTTTGGGGCATGATGGACATTGATGATTGACAGACCTTGTTGTTGAAGCAAATCTTCTTGATGAGTCCTCAAAAGTGTCACCTAGAGTTGCAGCAGCTAGCATAGAATGATCAGCATAGATTAATAAGCAGTGACCAAGACAGAGAAGAGATACTAAGCACAGTAGCAGCACTTGTTGATAATGAAACAGCCTAGCAAATGAACCAGCAAACATTGGACTTTTCCTCGGCAAATACACAACACAGTCATATATGCAAATACTTAGAAAAGGACTGTATGTGAGGAGACTTAAAGAGGTTCAGCAGTTAAGAAGTGACAATGAACAAATTTATGACAGTCATATCAGCAGAAGTACTTCTGCAAATAATACTGTAGAACAGTAGTGAAGAGATTAAATAAACTACAGCCTTTGAAAAGCATAAACAGTGACAAAAGACAGTCAGACAAAATCTCTTTTAAGAGTACAGTACATACAAGAAGAATCTCTTTGAAGGATATTACAAGAGCCATCTAATCAGCAAACATGAAGATGTGAAGAAGACTGATAATTTAAGGCAGCAGATGTGATATGACAAATGGCAGTTTGAGGATGAAGATAATTTACAGACTTGGCAGCAAATTGAAGAGACAGTAAGATGATGTTTACCTTGTAAACATTCAGCAATGCTCAGTGATGACTTAAGTGGTCAGAGGCTTTGTTTTGCAGTTCGAGTTTTGAATGCACAGCTATTGAAGACATCAAGAACATCCACAGCAGCTTGATGCAAAGTCCAAGGTTTGACAAAATAAGATCTCTACAGTAACAAGGTATGTCAAATAATTGAACAGTGAGGTGTATGTATTTATGTGTTCAGTGAAGTGTCTTAGTTTAGACTTGGGATGTGATAGCCTGGAAAGAAGTGTGCATGAGATTGACAACACAAAGCTTGAACATTAACAAAAGATAACAGCCCTAGTCCAAGGCTGAGTTATCCTAATGACTTGGCAGTGTTGAAGCACTTGTGTTGATGAACAGTGTTGCAGCAGTATTGATGGGCAGTGTTGGCATGTTGATGAGCAGCAGAAATTGACCAAGTAGTTTCCAGAGAATGACCAGCAGAGATACATAAGCAATGTATAGCAGAGAAATGATATATCAATAGACAATGATGTTTTGGCAGTGGTTAGAGGTGATCCTTGTGAGCACATACTTGAACAATAGGTTGGACAGGTTGATAACTTGGCAGTATTGAAGAGCAGGTGTGTTGCAGCAGTGTTAATCAGCAGTATTGATCAGGAGCAGATTGAAGAGACAAGTGATGAAGTAATGTAACAGTGAGCTTTATTGTAAATGCAAGCTTGACTTGCATTTGAGGTTAGGATACCTCAAACCCTTCTTAGCAGGGTCTAAGAAAACCAGGCAGGGTCTTGGATTAAGAGTAGGTGCTGATTTCGCCTAACGGTTGTAGCCGAACCACAATTAATATAAAAAGATTACAAATTCATATGATGTGGTGTTCATTTGTGTTATGGCTCTTGATGACTTAATTGCTTTTGATTTGTGAATGATGAAGTGAAAGATGCTTATAGAATGATTAAGAGATCAGCAGAATTATTGTATGATGAACTAATAGTTGTTTTTGATAAGCTGTGAAAAGGTTTAAAAATTGCTTTACACTGATTCACCCCCCCTCTCAGTGTCAACATTTCTTAGCTTGGGCGACTGAAAACGTGTCTACAACTTTCCTCCCAGCTGTAGGCTTCATTTGACGTATGTTTATCCGTCTAAAGCCACCCGCAAGCTGGGCGAAAAAGCCACTAAGGTTCGGGAGACATAACTCCTTTACAAAGCTTTTGGTGACAATGTATAATCCTCAATTCGAGATTATGATATATCTTAGTATTTAAATCACAAATTCCACTCCGACTAAAACTCTATATTTAACAAGAATATGAAGGCAACTTTCTCAAACCCCCACTATTAGATTTCTTAACATAAATTATGAATAAACACAAAGCATTCCATCTTGTTATAATAAGGGAAAAGGAATTAACTCCTTTAGTGAACAATCTATTTAACCCCTTGAATAGATGTGTAGTGGCTTCCTTGCAGTGAGCCACTAATTCTTCTTGCATTTACATAAATTTTATTATATTCCTGATAAAAAATCTTCTCATATAATATTAACGTTAGATACATTAACACTTAGTCATACTCTAAAGTATACCAATCGAACCTTATCACCATTCATTCAAATTTTAGTAAAGACTTGCACATCTCTTAAAGGCCTGGAAGCAAGACTAGCACAACCCATTCTATGATATCAACACAGGCTTCCATAGTGCATTGGATCGAAGTTACTACGACATGTGGTTAGACTTACAATTTAATGGGTCAAAGATCAAGGTAGGTACATCAACACAAAATAAAGACAAAGGTGCATGTAAAGTTTTCCTCCCGATCAACAATAATAAACCAAACTACAACACTGATGGATAAAAACTTAGATAATGAGTCTATATACTCAAACCCTTACTCGAAACATGATGGTTCTGATACGTACGATGCATATCTTGTGATTTAACTTGGCCTAAATCAGTTATTGGATTTATACGTTATAAAATGCAGATACTGAAACCTAGAAAACACACATAGAGATCACACACACCACCTCTTTATTTTAAACCAAAACTCAGATCCGATTTCAACCCATCGCAAAAAGCATTACCTACATAAGGATCTGGTTCCACTCATTGTAGCTCCTAAATCAAACACATAGAGGGTTACATAGAGGATCAGAAAATGGAGTATAGTGATTCCAACAATTGAATCTAGCTCTATAAACTTCAAATGGACAGTAAAATCAATAAATGCAAAAGATCAAACTAAGCAATAGCAATCTGGCATCTTTATACTTCAAATGGAAAATAAAATCAACAATGCAGAAGATCAAAATGAGCAATAACGATCCGACATCTATACTTCAAATGGAAAATAAAATCAACAATGCAGAAGATTAAAATGAGCAATAGTAATCTGGCATCTTTATACTTCAAATGGAAAATCACAGGGTCGTCTTAAACATGTAGATCACAATAAAAATGAAGCAATTGGATCTAACATTGAAGCACTGAAATTTGAACTATGTAGATGCAAATTACATTAGTTAAAAAAATAAAAAAAAATA
The DNA here is from genome assembly GCA_001517045.1 of Pseudotsuga menziesii. Classification (NCBI taxonomy): domain Eukaryota; kingdom Viridiplantae; phylum Streptophyta; class Pinopsida; order Pinales; family Pinaceae; genus Pseudotsuga; species Pseudotsuga menziesii. Next base: position 304,226 of record LPNX010818411.1, on the reverse strand, counting down.
GAAAAATCATTGTTAAATAAAGTTTAATCAAGAAAACCTACAAAATAGAAAACCATAGATGATGGAAATAATACTAAATTATTAACTTAATATTTTTCTTTTTAGTAAAAGTATGGTTGGAATTTGCATAGTATAATTGTATATAATAATAAGATAAAAGTATTAGTATTACTAATTTATTACTAGTAATTTATAATGAAGTTTTAGTAATTTTGTTTCCCCTTCAAAAATAGTAGTAATTTAATGACTTTTTGATAAATTTACTGCTCACACAAAACAGTTTACTAAAATTTTTAACCTTATTTGACTGTCAAAATTTCCTATGATAATCATTTTAACCCATGACATTGGCGGCACTTCATAAAACAAACTTGTTTCTGGTTCTCACCCACACCTACAGGCGGATAGCCTCACTAGCTTTAAAGAGCTCAACTGGTTAGTTTACTTTTTCTCAACTATGGTTTCTTGAATCTTAGAGATGGCATCCTCACCCTCATGAAATGTAATGTATGGCCATTTCCGTGCATGGAGTACACCGTGCCTTATTTTATCTTTGTCTTGTTCTGCACCTTCATTCATCTGTGTCTTGTTATATATATGATTAGTATTACTTCCTGTTCATAACCATAACCATCATTGAATTCATAGGGGCCTCCAGGTATTACTGAGTTGATATGATGGGGTGGGGGTGATATACATGTGGGCCGGCCTGCACTAGCCCGTCCAGCAGCATGCATTCTGCACCCATATTTGCCCACCTCCTCATGTTGATTGATGGCAACTGCCGTGCACAGGTAACTTATTTGGTTGTACGTGATTCAGAAAAGTAAATAATAATAAGAGTTTTATTTCACATCTGGATTTGATGGCAGAATAATAGTACCATTCTCAAAGTATTTGGTGGTTTGGTGGCACAAATTCAAACGAAAGCAATTACACATGGGACAATAATGCCCTATATAATTAACACTTAATATTATTCCATGTTTTTTATATTTTAAAATATATAAAAAAAAGCCAGTACTTCCAATTAAAGTTATATTTTCGCATTTTTATTTTGAAATAAGGGAAACGCGCTTTCGCTCTGACAACAACTGGGAGAATTTGTCACCCTTTTACATTTGAGGTCATCTTCATTCGATGATAGCCACATTATTGCAAGGGTCCAATCTCTATGGTACTATCATGATTTAGTGGTGCTAAAGCTAAAATAAATATGATTAGTTTTAAAATTATTATATTTTCTCAAAATTGATTTTTTACTCTAAAACTAGTGATTGTGATTAAATTGGCCTCGTGGCACACTTCAAAATTTTAAATATTTATGAAATATATATTTTTAACAGTCCAAGAACTTATATGTTCTTGTTATTCCTAGAACAGGGGTGGCAGGCGCGGGGGGTCCTTCTTGACCCCGGCGGAAATATTGAACATTCCTTTGCCTGGGGGTTAGGGAACAGGACCAATAATGAAGCAGAATGGTTGGCTTTGCTTCAAGGTCTGCACATTCTTCAGATCAAAAACTATCGCAAGGTTCTAATTTTTGGAGACTCTAAGCATGTTATCTCCAAATTGGTTAATGGTTACACCTCCGGAGCAATTAAATGTCGTCGCCTGTATAATAAAGTCAAACCCCTTTTGCATCACTCATTCCAGCCCTTTCACATACTCAGGATAAACAATAGTGCAGCTGATGCTATGGCCAACATCGGGGCTTCTCTCCCCCAAGGAGTTTATAAACAGGATGGGGATCCACCCTCCCACAAGTATATACCGTAATGAAGCAGGCGATTATCATTTGGCTCAACTTACTTATTGATTTTTGGATTGTCCCATTGACAAGGTTGGGTAGGCTTAGATTTATGAATAAGTCCTTGGCTTATTTGGGTATGGTTTCACCCTTCCCTTTTCACCCCGCTCTCCCTTCGACCCCCCTCTTCCCTTGCATTTTCGTTCTCCCGTTGCTCTCGTCCTTCGCCGTCTGTATGCATTTAAGGGCCAGCTCCCTCTCTAATGCCGCGTGGCTCCTTCCTCGAACCTACAACCATCAGGTCGCGTCTGTTTTAATGTTCTCTAGGCTCTGGATAGTCCGCATTTACCTCTCGCACGTTTGGTGCCTAGCTTATCTTGTTCCTCCTTTCTTCCTTGTTTCCAGAATGTCGCTCCGGAACTCCCTCTTAGCAATCCCTGGTCTCTTTGAAATTCAGCGAATTTTGGGGCAGGTGGTCTTGGGTGTTAGCGAAGGGTGGCTTCAGGGCCTCCCCTGGCAGGTTCCCCCCATCTCGCGTTCGGTGGTTAAAGACTGGCTCGTCTTTGCAGTTCTGTCCTCCGGTGTAGGATTCAGCCATTCAGCGTGCGATTCAGGGAGTTTTCGGGTCTTGGACTCCGGGCAGAGCTGGGTACTGGGCGCTGTGGGATCGTTGGACGTTTCTCAGACAGGTAAAGTCTCTCTGTTATATGAACTTGAGGTGCTCAAATCTTTCTTTCCTTCAGTCAAGCTCCATAGCAGAGCTTTTGGCAATTCTGTCAGCATCCCTATTAATCTGTTCGCAAGTTTGTCCATTTCGCCTGAGGTTAATAGAATGGCCCATGGAGGAGACTGGGCGGATATAAAGAAAAATATTCGCAGGCTTTATGAGCTTCTCGCCATTAACGTTGTGGACACCAAAGAAATGAGTGAGGAGATTAAGAAAATGGCTGATACTGTTAGCTATACTTCTCAGCAAGTTAGCAATAACGACGCTCGCATTGATGACAATGAGAGTAGCCTCCGGGAGATACATGGGAAAGTGGACAGGATTCAAGAGGATTTGCAGAGATTCATTGAAATGCATCAGGCCAGCAAAGTTAATGGTGAAATAAATGGTGAAGTTGCAGAAGCGTCCCTCCCCATGGAGGAGGAATCGGTCGTCCAGGCTAGAAACAACAGGAATATGCAGTATTCTGTCCCCTCTTAGTCATGCTTTAATGTTTTTTTGCCTCCTTATTTGTCAACAGTTTGTAAGGGTTTATCCCTATAGCACTTTCAGAAGCTTTGAGCAGTTAGTTTGCAGGGTTTTTTGGACAGTCCCTTGGTTGGCCCTCTTTGGCAGCCTTTTTGATGTACATAATCTTATGAAGCTACCTCCTTTGTAACGCATGGCTGTGTGCAGCCCCTTTTATATATATCTGTTTTTAGTTCCTGTTAAAAAAAAAAAAAAAACAGTCCAAGAACGTTGTTAATTTTTTTTAATGAGTATTTATAAATTTTAAATTGTTGGGGTAATGCATGTTTTGATCTATTTAAAATGTTAAAGTTTAAACTATTTTAATGACAATATTATCTGAAAACAAGGAGCATGTGAAACTTTAAATATTGAGGATGAGTAAAGTGTATTTATCTATCTATTGATTAAATTTTACAATTATTTAAAAGTTTTTTTATTTTCAATTTTAATGTTTTAAAAAATAAACAAAAAACAAATAATATAATTTAAATTAAAAGAAGCATAAGTAATTTAGGCCCTTAAATCTTTAGATTAAATATGGAATAGAGTAGATTAGAAAAAAAATTGTAATTAGAAGTATAATCCAATCATTTTTGAGTTTAGATATTACTTATTAGGATTAAGTTTGACATTACTACTTAAAGAAGATTTTACAAGCTTTTCATTATTTTATTTTTAGATTCATCCAATTTTATTTGACTATTTTTTATTTAGTTTTAAGTAGCATAGAATCTATCTTCAAAAAAAAACTATTAATAGTTTTTTTTTCTTCTAGTTAACATTTATTTTACTTTTTAAGTTGTATTTATATTGAAAATGTGTTCTTAATTCCTTTATTGTATTACTTTAGATAGTTAAACAATCATTAATTTCTTATTAAAAAAACATAACTTATATATACATCAAATGAAGACATCCAAATGAGAGTGTCTCCACCATTAAAATGATTCCTCTAGTTTGCAAGTTGTCTTCATCTTTTAGTGATTTGATTTTTATATATTTTCTGAAAGAAGGATTGTTGGGTTACAAATTGAAAAAAATGTAATCTAGAAATAAACATAGAAAAATAGAATTAATGAAGTTGCTTATAAATTAAAATACATATCTATATTCTAATACATCTCATATTTATTTTGTTCTTACAAACCAACAAATTCATAATTGTGCATCAAGTGCATTAGGTGAAAATAATAAGCAAGGGCTCAATGAATGCACATTTATATGCAAATATTCACAAATGAATATCCACAGAATGAATCTTTTTTTTCAATAATAAAAATACTGTACTTATATTAAAAGTATATGTCCATGTGGTGAATACATCATTCCAATATAGTCCTGAAAGAGGAAACACCATGTGGTCCCAAATTGGTCCATCAATAGTCCACAAAAAGTACATATAGTCCATAAGTTGGTCCCAATCCACACAATGGAGCTTGAAACTTGGATCAAGAAAGAGTTGCAAACATGACTCTCCATATTTCTTCTTGACCCTCCATGCACCCTTTCACCCTTTCATGAGCCAACTATTGACTATTGACTTGGCCTTGAGCCTTGAAGAATCCATCTTATCCTTCAAATGAGGGAAACTACCGAGTGGGTTTCTCTAGGAAATGCATTACTTGAAAAGATGTGCAACTCATAAAAAAAAATTCTCTAGTTAACTTTGAAGTCATATTTGTCTCTAATGAAATCATAAATAGGGCTTAGTTTATAGGCATAATCCATTAAAAAGAATTGGAATATGTTGGTCTCTTCCATGAACTTGGCTAACTCAAGATGAGTCTTATTTTGGACCTACAATGCTTGTTACTTCCTCTATTCAGTATACCATCTCAACAATTCCATGAGATCCCCTACATTTGATAGGGCATGTTTTCATTACGAACATTGGTATCCTATGTGAATATACCAATTTCAAGGCTTTCGCTAATCATTTGTCATTACCTTGTGATCACAACATCTAGATATTCCAATGTACCCTTGAGAATGAAACCTTATTTTCTTGATACTAGAGAGTACCAAACGCGCATCTCTCCAACTTACTAGACACGCACTAGCAAGGACATGCTTATGTTGTTCATTCCAGTGGATGCTTTCGACTAGTTGCAATTTCTTTTCAATATTTGCAACTTTCTCATCCAACTATTATTGTACTACCACCACACTAAGAGATATCTCCTTACATGTGTGAATGTGCCAATAGAACTCATGGATAGTTGGTACTACTAGAAACTTATGCATATGAGTGAAAGCAACAAATTCCACTAGGTCCTTTGAAGCTTTGTAATACTTTGCCTAATTCTCCAACTCAACTATGAATTCCTTGAGCTACTTATTTTCCTCGACGAGATTAAAAATAACCTCTCCAAAATCTTGAGTAGTATCTAAAGTTATAAATGTTTCTCATTTTAAGTGTCTACCAATATAGACTTTGTATTTTCTATTACTACTTGGTCATCATTTATCTTCTTTTGCTTGTGATTTTACATAGTGATGACCTTCCTCTTCCTATCAAATGCAAAATCCCCAAGAGTCATTGATGGGTATTCAGAAGCTATAATACTCATTAGAAAATTCTAAATGAATTATTATAGCAAGGAGTTTGATGTTGTATCCTTGGATGATGATAGACTATCACCTAAGTTTGCATTGTTGACTAGCCACCTTGTTGAGTACGTTCTTTCCTTTCTTCATATTATTGCTAAGTGTCAGTTGTTATGTTCCTAAGAATTTCAATGTTCTGAACTTGGTGAAACAATGTTCCTATTTCTATCACTATGGTATCCTCTATGTCTAAATTCCTTTGACCATGCTAGCTACCTAAAGTACCTACCACTTTTTTCATCTCTAATGTTTGAGATTTGGTCAATCTTTTGGATGAAATCCCAATATCTGAGGTTCCCATTAGGTTCAGGATAGATCTTAACAAATTCAATCTCACTTTTTCTTGTTCTATGGAACTATGCTTACAAGTGGAACCACATAGAGATCAATCCCCCAAAAGCCCTCACATGTGAAATTTCTTCTTGGGGAAATATTAGTGACAATATGTCAAAGTGAGGTCTTACTTTAAATGATTAAAGATATTGTTTGTTGGGTGTTTGTTGGATTTTGGACTTTAACTGCTCCATGTTGTATTTTAAAAATCTATCTTCTTGGCTAGTTCTATTGCTATAGAAAAATCTATCAAAATGAACACTCCAATTGTAAGAAGACACATTAGGAACATTTCCTTCTTATGTTCTTCCAATGTAAAAATTGGCCCAAAACTTTACTGTCCCATGTGTTATTTCCATGATTACCAAATTGTATAGAACATGCTTGGATAGGATGTGTGGGGATAAAGTTCATCCAAAAATGTGGAAGTAATTGTCACCCTATTCCACATACCACTAAACAATAGGTCCTAATACATTTAGGGTTTCCTCTAAGAATATTTGCCACAACTTGTCAAAAATGAGTTCATAAAAGGGAGCCAAGTATACTTCCCAAATATACTCACAATGCTTTGAATATTTATACTTGCATGGTTTTGATAATGCGTCAAAAGAGGTGGAACGAAAGGAATACACATGTCACACAACTCTAGAAATGTATTCATGAAACAAACTATGTTGACTACGAATACTACCATGTGAAATTGGGGAGATGAAACATCTAGATTCTCAACTCATTTCTTGAAAATTTTGTGTAGTTTCTTGAGAGAATATCCACCATATTGAAATGAAAATCCATTAGTGACCACATGGTGTATGCGGTGAATTGATTGCTCATTTAGTTATGAGCAATGATTCTCACCATAAAGCATCCTTATAAGTTCTATCATGTCTTTAATTGGATCACGTACTTAATCAATAAGATATGTGTTTGATGAGAAATTTGGAACATCTTTTCTCCTCCCACTAACTTCCAATTAATTTCACCAATTCGTGTCTACTCAAGCAAATGATTGTACTAAGTATTGTTTAACATAATCTAAGAGTTTGACAACTTGTATATAATCTTGAAGGTTTGTGGTGATTAAGAACTAGTCCAAGTCCCCTTATTCAAATAGTGTTCCATTCTTTGGTATTTGTCTACTAGATTAACCATTTGTAACATCCTCATCCTTCAATCTGGCCACCAAAATGGGACATTAACTAAATCTGGCCTTCTAAATTTTTCCCATAACCATGATTACACATTTCATAATTATAAAAATATGTGTGCGGGTGCACAATCAAAATACACAAGGGAAATAAAATGTCTACACACATATAGCATGCAGATGCAAGCCTAATCATTACATGCATATAAATAAAAATCATTGCACGTCATAAACAAAAGAATAGTTATATTTAACAAAGAAGATCTAAGCACTTAGTTATGTTAGAGTGATTTTCCAGCCAACTGTAGGCACTCTGTCTAGAATATACCCTTTCTGCTGAGAGGCCACCCCCAAGCTGGGCTACAATACCGCCATGGCAAAGGAAACACCTACAAGATTCTCTCACTCAACTCACAACCCATTTTTCTCTCCATGCTTAGCCAACAACTCATATAGAGCTCTACATATATCTCACTCAACCATCACAACCATGGAACTCCTTCCAACTACCCCACACAACACAAGTAAGGAATTTCCCTTCACTGATTCACAAATCCTTCAGGAAATCCAACCCTTACAGTTCTTATCAGTGTGTGCAGTAAGAGTTCAATCTGTTGTATGTTGTTGAAAAACCTCTTGTAGCATAAATTATGGCTTCTCAAGAATAAAAAAAGTAGAAGAGCTCAATGGGTAAGGGTTCCTAGCTTGTCCAACCTTTGTGCTCCCCTAAAACCATCTATTTCCCTTCCCAAAATTTAGCTCTATCTCCAAATTCGAATTTATGAGTTATGTACAGTCTGGTAATGGACATGAATAATAGTGGGAAAACTCTATGTAGTGTAGAAAAACATGCATGAGAGAATGATAGATTGAGTGTTGACTCCAAAGGAAATGAGATAAGGGTGAAAAGACAACTAGCATAGCTTCTGGCCATAGAAGAAAATGACTCCTGAAAGTTGACCAAACTATCACCACCCCCATGCTTCAATAACTACATGAAGTGACTTTCCCCACCAACATTACACATACATCCAATGATTGGGTTAATAGTCAAGGGAAGGTAATTGGCTCATTTAAGGCACATGGCATAATTTTGGATGAGTTCTAAGGTTGACACATAGCAGAAAGGATTTAGTCTCCCATATGCCCCCTTTCCTCTTCCCCTTTTGCGGAATCATAGCCCATCTAGTGCTCTTTACACAACCATCTTGGACCATTTTATTAATTTCCAACATAATATTTAAATACATTTCGAATTGGCATGATAATCCAATAAAATTTATACATCATACATGCCTAGCCATTCACTTGTAGGGCCTTGGCCTTGAGATCCATACTAGGAATCCATACTAGCATTTCTACATAATTTACATAATTTTGATTAAATACATTCCAAGTCAAAATTAGGGGTATTACACCATTTAATTGCATCAAGGAAAAGGAAAAATTGCTCTAGCTACATGTCACATGCCCCAATTTGCAAAACAATTTAATGTTATTGAGGAACATTATGTTATATTTTATGCTAAGTTTAACCAAGTGGGGTCAATGATAATTAATGTATTTTAGAATATTTTATTAATAAATAAATAAATGATGAGACAATATCTTAGGGAAGTTATTAAAAGAGTGTTAACTGGTCACTTGGTGGAGGAGATTGGGTGGAGAGTATACTGACAAGTGGCAGCGTCCTCAAACTACTTCTAACTGTTGCAGGTGGCAATTTCCCTATATTTGTGGTCAAGATTCCCCAAGAAAGTGGAATTGGAGCAGGTGGCTCATTAAGTAAAAAAAAATGACCCAGAAGACTGAGGCATTTTGTTATAAAACTTCCCATTGAAGACTGCTGGGGGCTGCTCATTCTAGAAGTGTGATCATTCAGGGTGAATGAAGTACACATTGAGAAATTTGATGGAGGGGACTTATTGAAGTGAGTTTGAGGGGTTAACTGCTGGGGACTGAACTTGTGCAGTTGTTAGGATGAAGTTCTTACTGCTATGAGAAGGTTTGGATTACTGCTGTAATTTGACCAGTCAGGTGACAGAAGGTCTTAAGGATACATCCTTCACCCAGTACTCTACCAAGAGGACCAAGAAACAAGCTCGGGGGTCCCAAGGAATTGTAGACTAAGCTTTCTCTAGGAGTTGGTTGGGAGGAACAGCCTCCTTAAGCTGTTGTCACCTCGTCATTCGACGGGTTTTTATTTGTTCAGGTTATTTATAATTTATTTACTATTTTCAACAAATGATTACTAGTTTTTTTTTTCCAGAGATATGCATGTTATTGTTTTGTTAGGGTTTATACAGAAAAGAACATTGTTTATTGATAACTTAGTGATTGTAGATTTTGTTTAAAATAGTAGTGTTATTGCTAAATGAAAAGTGATGAGAATAAATTACCACACTGTATTTTTCCATGCCTTGTATAGGTAGTACTCTAGTACAACCGGTTGATTAAGTAGATGTGATGTTTTGTTTATCAACTCTGAATAAAAATTGCCAATGATTTCTTTTATAGATTCATATGAATTGTTTACAGAAATTTTTGTTGTACTTACTTTATCTACTGAAAGTAACTGTACTATTTATTTACAGGAAAAGAAATGAATATATATATACTAATTATTAGTAGTCATATTAATCATAGAACTATTATTAGTACTAATATTTATTATAAACATATTAGGTAAAGTTAAGATAATAAATATAGGAACAGTAAAACAAAATAGTATTTAGGGTTTACGAAAGATAGGTTTTATCTTTGCTTACAGACTTGCATAATATTACTCATAACATAAAGTTTAACAACTGTAAAAATTATTGAAAATAAAATAGAAAATTAGATCTAAAATTTATTCTTGTAAAATCTATTTTATTACAGGACTGTAGGATCCTCGAAATAATAACCTTTCTGAACAAAAGCAGAGTACTAAATTTACTCTTTAACACTGTAAAAATTTAATAGTAAAAATACCTATAAATCAATTATATTAAACGAATTTCTAGAATTTAATAACTCTGTACACAAGTTGATAGAACGAAATAAAACAAAGGTATTGGCTTGTGGCCTTTTATAACAATGGTCGAGGCTTAAATCCTGTATTAGCATTTTATACAACTTTTAAACAAAAAAATAACAATTTAAAACTTAAACCATTACGGCTTAAGCCAAGTTTTTAAAGAAAAAATATTTTTCATCTTCCAAGCCGTAAAGGCTCTGTCAAGTAAACCCCAAGTTATGACTGCAATAGCCTTCAAAGTTCTTACACATAACACCCTTTAGGGTTTTATTTATAGAAACAAAATGACAAGAAGTAATCTAATAGTAAAGACCCAAGCTGACTCCACAATCGGCAGCGAAGCTTTCCCATCTTTCCAACCACCATGATATCAATACAAGAGAAACCCTCATTGCAACCGGGGCTTACCAGGGTCTAAGTAATTGAAGTTTGAAAGAATGAGCTCGTCTCTAACTTTCGATTCGATGAAAGGAACCTGCACAGAGTAACCATTTTAATGGTTAGAAATATTTTAAAAGTAAATTCTAATTATCCTTCTTTGAAAAAAAAGAAAAACAAAATAGGTCGTTACCTGCTAACGTTTCCAGTCTGTAGAAACCGAGACTACACAACCTTTGAGTCAATTCGTGGGCACTTTGGAGAACTTTGCCTCAGTATATTTTACGCCGTAACTTTTGAAAACCCTAAGTCACGAATCCAAAGGAAAAACAAGCAACACCCAGCTAAAACTAAGAGCATTCATTTACAAAGCTCTGTCTACTGTTTCTCTATCTTAAATACCAACTCAGTCCCTAAATTGATGAAGGTGCACGATTTTACTCACACAGTTTCTTCACAACAGTCGTAGAGCTCATAAAACTGGTAATTACTTCTCACAAGACCAAGCTCACAGTGGAAATGGGAAACTGGAGGACAATAAGGAGTAATAGCGGCCATGAGCTCCCAGCTCCGCCGCACCAGACAAAGAAACCCTTTCCCTTTGCAAAATGAAGGTTAGGGCACACACAAGTCAACTTAACCAATGACTTTGCCACCTCCACGTGTCCTTCGAGATTTATCACTAGCGTGGGTAGAAGTTCTATAGTCACGATTGCAGTTTTAAATCTGTAATTAAAATCATTATATAGCAAATCCTACAATCACTAAATCAATGCAATTGCTATAATATTTTACCTTTGACATATTTCGATACTTGGTATTTTAACTACAGGAATAATATATGGATACTTCTCTAGGGTTTATTTTATAAATTAAGTTATCTTACTAACTATGTTTGGTATAGTTATAAGACTTTTGTTGTATATTAAACTATATAAGAAGGCGATCCTACGGTTCCTTGAAGTACCCTTTTGTTTTGGTAAAAGTTGGAAAGTAAAATGACAGCTAGAAACCAAGCAATACTAACAACTCTTATATGATGCCAACCAACTGTCTTATCTTAAAGATTTAACTAAATCAACTTGTGAAAAAAAAAATATAGTCTATAGTTAAAGGTGCACCAGAAATTTAAGTGATTGACATAAGTGAAAAGAATTTAAAGATAAGAACTATAATAGTTAGAAGGAAAAATTTGTTCAACCATGTTCACAACTCTTAATGCATTGGGTAGTTGGAGCTACAAGTATGTACAGTTCATAGACTTATATAATAGTCTTAAATAAATTTCTAACATCCATTTAACGAGTAAACAGCTAAGAGTCGAGACAGTTTTTGTTTATATAATGTGAAAATTATTTAATTACAAACCCTAGGATAAGGGTAAAAGAGATTTAAGAGTTTTTAGAATTTACCTTTTCAGTAAAATAGGTTAGATTTATAGTTTATCAACCTAGAGTATTTTCTATCGTATTATACAAAAGATTCATAATTCTTATGTTCAAAACTAGACTCCAAATGATTGACTAATCTAAACAAAAAGTCTGAGTACTATAAATTCTTCTTAAATGAACTCTAGATCAAATTTGCTATAAATTTAAAAACACAAGTACTCTTGGAATTAATCGTAATCAACCAGTAACTTGACTTCTTTTGTATAGCACTTTGATCATGCTTTTACACCCATGCAGATGGTGTGCAGATGCAGTTTGTTATAAATATAATTATGGAGTTTCGACAGCAAATTTAAGATCAACATTACCTCTTATGGAGACAGGCTGCATTTAAACATTCTAATGCTAGCATCATAAACATGCTAGAGAAGTATCTTCTTAACTTGAATAAAAATATTATATTTTACTGGAACTTATGCTTACCTGTAAAACCCTGTAAAGAACCATCAGTTCCACTGTGTTAGCTTAAAGCTAAGTAAGCCTAGATCACACATAAGAGATTTTCCCTACTTGACAAAAGAAATCAACAATATACCTAGCATTAGTAGAATACAAGTTTCTTTCTACTTTCTGGAACAAAATTACAACTGCTAAGTTGAAAACAACACTAACACAACTTTTAAAGTTAAGCCTATAGATTATACAAAACCTTATAAAGACGTAAATCTTTGTTTCTCTTACAAACTGTTTTATTATTTGTTAACAGTTAGTGGTAATTTAGTGATGAAATTTGACATTTTATGTCACATGAAAAATTTTAAATTTTTACGAATTTTTGAGTTATTACACTACAAGTTTGTGCAGTTGCAAGCACTGCACCATCTAGTTGATTGTTTCACTATTGTTAGCACTTACCAATAATTTTGTTGCTTTAATTGTGCTTAGATATGTCTTGAAAATGTTGACAAAGATCCATTTCTATGGGATGTTGATGCTAGGATAGATGTAGTTGTATATTAAGATAAGTTCTAGTTAAGTGAGTTCTTCAATCTCCTTCTTTCTTTGACCTCTTTCCCGTTTCATAGTTATATTGCTAAACATGTACTTACACAATTTACAAATGTTAATTGTTACCATAATAATTCTAAACATATAAATGCAATTATGATGGTGTACTAAAAGGTCTAAGGCAATATTTGCTAACTAACATACCTATAAGGTGAATCACATCCTAAATAATGAATGGGATTTATCCTACACCATCACGGTGTGATTCCAATGAGAGTGATAAAAAAATTATTTTTAAAAATTCATGTTCAATCCCAATCCATTTCATGGTTTACACACTAGACAAAGCAATGCTCATTAACCTCAGGAGATGAATTTCCTTTGCAAATATATAGCAAGGAAGAACACCATCAACTTGAATGGGAGTTCAGCCGCAATCAACCAAGGGAATGGATTGACTAAATTTCAAAGGACCTTTAGCCATATTAGATCCCACTCGAAGAGATAGTTCATCTTATCTTCGATGAATGCTTACACCTCTCATAGGGAAAGGCTTTAAATTTGTCACCATGGTGAATGTGCGAGAGGGTGTAAGAGCCAGTATGGTGTTGGGATCACTAGTCACATATTTGGAAGGGAAGAATAGGGTTCTCTAATAGAAAACTAAGGGACAATCCTTTTCCTTAATCAATCAACTCATATATAACTTAAATGATTGACAACTTATTGGATGCACTAAGTGTGGAATCCTAACCTAATAAACAAAGACAAAATGAATGAACCCTCTATTGAGTAATGTCACTAATTAGGGGCTAAGTTGGGTCTAGATCAATTACGAAATTACTAAGCAACTAAATCAAATTCAAATGAAGAGAATGAGTTATCTTTTGTCGATTATATCATAAGGGTATTGACGTGTCACCTTCCCTTTGTGTATGGTACAACATTCACATGGGAATAATGGCTTGGGTAGGTCCCAATCATGGTCTCACTCCAAGCATGAGATCAAATATCGATCTAAGGTTCACAAAAGAGGCCACAAGTATGAGGAGACTAAGTATGCATAGTCACCTTAATCGACCAAGAACCTTATTTTATTTGCAAGAAACTGAGTAATGATCCTCTTCTACATAGCCTAGGCATTAGTTTCCTTCAACCCTATAATAGGACACATAGTGATCACGCAAACAAATGTAAATGGAATGACTATTTCTTTCACGAAACCTTAAAGATGTTAATAGTGTTCTTCGTTTTGGTTTAACACTTTATCATTAGATAGAGAGAGGGTGAGAATATCTTACAATCGCAAGAGTAAACACAAACATTCCTTCCATTTTCCTTTGGATCCCATACATTACCTAAGAGTATTTCTTATAAAAATCTCAAACCCCTCACTCACTATCATACAGGTGAGGGATAACCATGTCACACCTTGTCATGATAATTGTGATGGTGTTAATTCCTTAACATGAAATGAGCACTATGGCTATGAATTCACATTCATCAGAGCGAATGAAACTCTTTTAACATTGGTTAGGGTGAGGGATACTACCATCTAGAATGGAAATGTCGGGGGGGAGTGCTTGTGCACATATAGGTGATAATCATCCACTTGTAATATGAACCATAATTCCATCCTTATCCTTTGTATTTTCAATTGCAACTATGACCATGACATAACAACCACCACACTCATCATTGTTGTTGCAATTTAAGAACATTTCAATCGCGACTACGACCTTGACATAAAACTAACACACTCATCATTGTTGTTGCAAGTTAAGACAATTTCAATTATGACTGTGACCTTAACATGATACCCAACTGTTATAGTTGATTTTACGACTTCAGGTGAATCACACTTTGTATGGCCTTCCCTGTCCCGCTGCAGATTCCTTAGACCCGTGGACCATTTTTTGTCCTTTGATGTTTCCTTGACCATCCCTAAAAACATGTGAAAAATGATACACATGACTTTTAAACCCTTAATCGCATATATACGTGGGTTTGACCCCTAAAACTGCGTACACCGGGATGTGTACAAAATCCAAATCCTTTTGGAGTTTTCTTTGACATGGATCTGACTCACTCGACTCCTGGCCTTCCCTATGCCTTGAGATTGCTCGGATTCGACCTTTCATTACCCCTTTGAAAATCTATATAAGGAACTCTATGGTACATTGAAGGCATATGAGAGAATTGAGAGCAAAGATACTATAGTCCATTGTTGCCGGAACTTATGCTTGAGTCTGCATCCCTTTGTCCCTTGGAGCACTTTTGTGTTCTTCCCAAGCTTTCCTTTTGCTTGTGAGCTTGCTATCGAGAGATGGAGGATTGAGGTGGTGGAGGCCCAAGTGGGGGATTCAGTTTCTCCGATTTGCAGACGTGCCAACAGAGGTTGTATCAATTGTAATCTCTGATTTATATTAATAGAAATATCTTTTCCTGTCCAATAATGTGTGTTTGAATGAATATTTTATCCATGGGATTATTTCAAATGCTTATACATTGTTGATTATATATGCTAGAATAGATATAACACCATAATATATAGTATGCTTGTATTGTTTACTTGTTGTTGAGGAAGTACTTTATCAATTCAAGCTGAAGTTGGAAAGCTCAACAGGGATCTACTTCAACCGTCTGGAATAAGGTACGAGGTCGGATCCTTTAGTGTTAGACATTTACTTTCTATTGCATATTGGAAAAGATTGATTTCGAGAGTCAAGCTGTCTATTGTGGTACCCCAAGCCATAGGAATTTCTCTCCGTAATAGAATTGGCGACTCTGCTGGGGAGTTCCTAGTAGTTGTCCTTTAGGGGTTTTTCTATCGGCATTCAATGACTTTGAATTGCTCTTTCTCTCTTGTTTTTGTGTCGGGTCTGGGGGCATGTTTTCCTGGTAGTGTCTGATTGGTGTGAAGTTTGTCTCAGCTTGTCTGTTTGCCTTGATTTTTATGCACCTTTCTTCCTGTACGTGAGTTTTTAACTCACAGTCGCATATACACGTGGGTTTCTCTACGATTTCCATGTATACACGTGGGTGTACTGTGAACAGTCACGTATGCCCTTAGTTTTGCCTTTTAGTGGAAGTTAAATGGTTGTTGGGTGAAGTTTGATGATTGTTGAGTCTCCTTTGGCACTGCCTGAGTTTGTTTATACCTCTGTTTCTGACCAGAGACATTTTTTTTAGGCTAATTTTTTTTTTAAGAAGGTTCTTGTCATGGTATTTTCAATTTTTTGTTTGGGATTAGTGCATTAGATTTCTTTTACCTTATTTCTTTGCTTGAGTGTTGTTTGAGTGTGCTTGCAGAGTCTAAGGGTTGTAGAATCATTCTTTTGCTTTTTGTATCTCATTTTATTTCAAAAAATCCAAAAACATTTTCTTATCATCAAGCATTGCATTTTGCATTTTGTATTGTACTTGCACTAGAGTTGCTTTGGAGTATTAGTTAGGATTTCACATAGGAAAGCTTGCATTCATCATTTGAAGAAAAAATGTGCATTTCACGTAGTAGCATACCCTGTTTTCATGGACACAATGCATTTGCATTGATTATTAGGTGTGCATTTTACTTCATGTTGTGTCATAACACCATTAGTTGCACGGCCATATCCGTCTTTTGAGTAATAAAGTCAATTATAATCAACGCTTAATTAAAATGAACTACACTCTTTTATTTTATAAGGTGCACCAACAAGCTTAGGTTTTAGGGTCTTGGAATAGTTCATTGTTAGTAAATCCTCCAAGACCACTAAACAACAACATGTATGTGTCTGTCCAGGTGAGTGTGTGAAATCCTTGATATAACCAGTGTTTCTTAGGATCCTCCTCTCAAAAGGGAGTTAAGCACGAGGCAGTGTGAGCGGTTATTGATTGGGATGACCCCTAGTCATAACTGAGTAGCACCGGAGATATTTCCAGGATTGTATTCGTATCTGGGGGCTCTTTCGAGAGTTTCGGGCTTTGCCACCCTACCCATACGATCAATCCTGCCTGTGACTATCCGCCTGAGCATTGATTATATTGAGGTGACCTTAGTGGCCTTACCTAGGATATCGAGGGGGTACTTTACAGGGGTTATTCTACGGGTGTCCCGGCCAGGTTGGGGTCGGACAACACAGTCGCTTTACATGTTGAAGCTGAGGGCCACAATAATTGGTTATGTACCTCCGCTTGTTGTGTATGGGAGTCTCAAGCCTCTCCTAGGTGAGATATACCTGCTTCATTAGGGAGCTCACTTATCTTCCCTTGATTGCTTGCATTTGTCTTTAGATTTTATTGGTGATTGCTCTGTGCACGATAGCTTTCCTAGGGTTTGCGTAAATAGAGAGTCTTTTCTATTTTTTGAGTCATTGTGGATTCAGGTGCAACTCCTCACCGTTCTTGTCGTTTAGTAGGACTTCCGCCTTCTACATCTCCTCCTCCTTTGGGAGAGAGACCTAGACAGTCCAGGCGGACTATTTCACACATTGATTCACACACCATGGGAGACCATATGGAAAGTATTCCTGAACCACCTTCTCCCATTCGTGTAGATGATGGGGATTTTACTCCTACTTATGATCCTTCACCCGACTTGGCTGAGTTAGGTCCTGTGATTTTTGAGATAGGAACCTTTCATGATAGACCTACTCACTCTATGGTTGATTCCCCATTGACACATTACCGGTATGGAATGCCGAAGGATGCTGAGACTCATTTTGAACTCGCAAGCACTAGCTATGGCAGTTATGGTATGTCTGGTTTTCCCACACATGATTTGGCATTTCATGTCGAATCTGAGTTCGAGCCTAACACTATGCCTGGGGGCACTCTCATTCCTTACCATATGGAGAGGTTTGGGAGCACTAGTCACATTGCACCTTCCATCCCGATGGTGGAAGTTACATCACATATTCCTCCTAGGTCTAGGGTTAGTGATCCTATTAGGATACCAGATCTGAGACGAGTGACTGTAGGGAATAGTACGTACATAATTACATAGGTCCCTCCATCCTCTGTCCCTAGTTCTTCAAATGTTCACCCTCCACCTTATTCACGTGGTCCTTCGGGCCAAAACGTTGCTACGAGTCATGTCCATACTACGGTTACTAGACCGGTTGTGTCTCAGCTTCATGTACCACCCGTAAGTTTTGGGAGGTCATGCTCATACTTCTAGAGGTCATATTCCTACTTCTGGAATGTATATCCCTTTCCTCGCGATGCTGAATCTTCCTGACTTGTCAATATTGATGAACGATCCTGTAGCTCATGACCCAGCTTGGCCGGCTGTCCCTATTAAGCTTCCCTCGGACATACCTAAGTTTGAGGGAAAACCGGGAGAGGATCCAAGCGAACACGTTACTACCTTTCACCTATGGTGCTCTTTGAATTCCTTACACCAGGATTCCATCCGTTTAAGGCTATTTCAACGCACCCTTACAGGGCCTGCTGCGAAATGGTATATAGAGCTACCTAGGGGAGCATTAGCTCTGTTCGATGACCTAGCGATGACTTTTCTTAACCACTTCCAGCTACCAGTGCATTACGACGTTGGTACTCAAATCTTATCGACATTTTGGCAGGATAAAGCCACACATATCTCGGATCATATCCAACAGTGGCGTAGATGGAAGAGGTTAATTAAATCCTTTATACCATCGGAATTCCTCCTCGAATGGTTCCCTAAGTTGCTATTTCCATATATAGCGAAGGATGTTTCTACATCTAGAGTGCAGAATGAGGAACAAGCAATTTTTAGGGTGCAGGAACTGGACTTGATTTATGCTCAGTCTGGTTTGTTATATGAGATTATTCCCAATGATCCACGTTCTAGTTTCGACCCCAAAGTCAAACCTAGACCACATGCCGATGGTATTGTTGGTTGTGCAAGTGTGAAACCTGCGGATTCGGTTGCAAAACAAGTTAGTCAATTGTCAATCAACCAATCTGCTTTGGGACAAGCTATAGCTTCGTCTCAACCTTCCCAAACGGTGAGTGTACTTTCATTACAATCATCGGACCAGAAGGGTAACCAGCAGCCCAGGCGGAATAGAAAAAGGGGTAAGAATAATTGTAAGGGTGGGAATAAGAATGAGAATGCTAATAGTAATGACAAGAACGGCCGGAATGCTGGGGGGGATAAGCAAGCTAAACGTAAGGTTAAGTTCCCTTGCAAATTATGTAAGGACGATCACCTCACTTACTTGTGCCCTCGTATTGAGGAAGCCTCAAGATTCTTGGCACAGGGCCCAGCTGTGCTAACTAACCCTTTACCGCATAATCAAAATATGAACTCGAGGTCCCATGACCAATCTGGTGGTGATCAGGATCCACCGGAGGGTAGTGGTCATGTTTGCATTAACATGGTACGTGTTGTGAAAGTTGTGACCCATGCGAAGGACTATGGTTCGTCACAACCCAGCCCAGGAAAAGAGCTTGATCCACCAGGGTCCCCTTTGCATATTGAGAAACCTATGGATAAACCTGAAGCTGCACCTCGCATTCCTAAGGGAGTCCTTAAGCGTTCGGGGCACAATCCAAATGCTCGAGCCGCCCAGAATTATTCAGTTGTCGAGGATTTGGGCCACACTCCTTGTGCGATGTCTGCATTGGAAGTGCTTCAGAGTTGTCCTTCGCAAATGAAGGTATTGCTTTCATCCCTTGGTGTGAATGATGATGATTCTTCCTCCGTGATTAAGTTTGAAACTGCAGGACTTCAACCTCGCTTGTCCTACTATGTGTCTCTTTTGATTCACATAGAATGTATTAATATGACCGTCAAGCACACTGTGATTGACGAAGGTGCTGCCACTTCTGTGATGTCTTTATCATGTTGGAAGGGTCTAGGTTCCCCTAAGTTGTTTTAATCAGCGACCATGTTTTCTACGTTCGATGGGAGATCATTTAGGCCGCACGACATCCTTCCTTCCCTTAAATTCTGTTTGGGAGGGAAGACCGTTGTGATAGAGGTCGAGGTGGTTGATGCGCTCCTTGACTACAATCTCTTGTTGGGTAGGAATTGGATGTATAGTATGCAAGTTGTTGCTTCTTCCCTATTTCGCATTGTATGCTTTCAACATAACGAGAAGATCGTAACGATTGATCAAACGACATTCAAGAATCCGTTTGTTACCACATCTTCGGGAGCTTCGATCCCGATCGTTGAACACTCTCAGTCGGCAACTGAGAGTGTGGGTGTAGGCTTGTAACCATCCCTCATGGGAAGCTTTAGTTTTCCTGCACCGATCCTTATGATAGGGTCTAGTTCCGGTGAGGCTTCGACATCTATGAGATCAGTGTCTTTTCACATGAGTCAAATGGAAGATCCTTGGATTCTTCCTACACCGAGTACTCCGAATGAGCCCATCGTGACGGACGTGTCGTTTCCTGCAACTATGATAGCTTATCAAGCTAATCACAAGTGTGTTGTAGAGCCTAGTCCTTCCTCTTTGCGGATGGAGGAGGAGGACCCTTATGTGCTGTCGGCATGGGCAGTGCAGTCTTCTCACGTGCACGACTGCCTTGATATGGTTTTCCCTTCAGATGAAGTGATTATTGAGGCTATGTCGGGAGTTGAGCCACCATGGGAGGAACTCCATCATAGATCTTACTTTCTTCCTGAGCTTGACCGCTTAGAAAGTGAGGATTTTAGGGCGGTTCTTAGTGAGAGAGTTGGTAGTCCTATGGTTCCATTAAGCTCTCCTAGTCCAATGGTTGATGGAAACATGGCGAACATTTCTTCAACGATTCCTATCAACATCTCTCGCGATCCTGGCACGATAGAGAATGTCTATATTGGGGCAGAATGTTCCCATGTTGAGATTCTAGAATACACCGAGCTATTTAAGGAATTTCATGATATTTTTGCTTGGTCTTACGAAAAAATGCCAGGTATCGACCCTCGTATTGTCAAGCACGAGATTAAGAATTATCCCAATGCCAAGCCTGTTCGACAACGCTTGCGTGCGGTGAATCTTAGGAAAGCACCCGCGATTAAGGCAGAGATAGAGAAATTGTTGAAAGCCGGTTTCATCTATCCCATTCCCTTGACGGAGTGGGTTTCAAACCCCATTCCGGTGGATAAGAAGTAGGGAGCGATTCGCATATGTACTAATTTCCACAATTTGAATTGTGCCTGTCATAAGGACAATTTCCCCACACCATTTATTGATCATATTTTGGATGAGTGTGCGGGTAGCGAGGTTTTTTCCTTTATGGACGGCTTTTCCGGATATAATCAGATACAAATTAAATATGAGGACCAACATAAGACTGCATTTATTTGTCCTTGGGGAACTTTTGCATATCGAAAAATGCCCTTCGGCCTTAAAAATGCTGGAGCCACATTTCAGTAGGCAATGACCTTGATCTTCCATGATCTCAAGTCAATTATCGAAGTATTCTTAGATGACCTTGCTGCTCATTCTCGTATGAGAATGCGTCATCCCTATCACTTGAGATTGGTATTCGAAAGATGCCGGCACTATTTGGTTAGATTAAATCCTCATAAGTGCATCTTTTGTGTGAAGTCGGGTCGTTTGTTAGGATTCATCATTTCTAAAGAGGGTATAAGAGTTGACCCTTTGAAGGTTGAGGCAATACTTCAGTTGTCTCCCTCGAAGAATATTCGTCATCTTCAATGTTTGCAAGGCATGGAAAACTTCTTACGGAGATTTGTTGTCAACTTTTCCAATTTGACTAGAGGCTTCATGCGTCTATTGAAGAAGGACACCACCTTTTGTTGGGATGAGTGAGCCCAGGAGTCCTTTGATGCACTCAAGCAAGCCCTAGCATCGGCCCCGGTGATTAGTCCCCCGGACTATAGCCGTGATTTTCTACTTTATGTGGCCACGTCCATGGAGACGATTGGTATGGTTTTGGTTCAAGAGGATGAGGAGCTCCAAAATCATGTCATATACTATCTAAGCTGGAACCTCATTGACGCAAAGATTCATTATTCTCATGTCGAGAAGCTTGCTTTAGCTACCGTACATGCGGTTCAACGGTTGAGACATTATATTATCCTTCACCAGACCTTGGTTGTAGCCCATGTCAATCTGTTTCAATTTGTCCTCACTCGAAGGATGATTAGGGGGAAATATAATAAATGGATTATCATTCTACAAGAATTCGATCTCGAATTTGTTTCGACAAAATCGAAGAAGTCTTTAATTTTTGCAGAGCTTATATCGGATTTCTCGAGCGAGGCCGAGGAGTTGGTTTGTGAAGATATGTTTGTCGATGAACACATCTTCTTAATCTCAACTTTAGACCCATGGTATGGGGATATCATAATATATTTACAAACATTGAAGATCCCTACTCACCTCTCACGAGATGAACGACGACGATTATTTCACGTCTCTAAGAGCTACCTCATAGTGGATAACACTTTGTACCACCGTGGGGTAAATTCCATTTTACAATGTTGTTTAACTCATGAAGAGGCTGAGGTAGTGCTGAATGATTTCCACGGAGGGGCGTGTGGTGGTCATTTATCTGGGTTTTCTACAGCTCAAAATATATTAAGAGCGGGTTATTTTTGGTCATCGATCTTTAAGGATTGTGTTGATGCGGTCAAGAGGTGCCACCCTTGCCAGGTATTCACACGTAATATGCGTTCAAAACCTGCCTTGTTACATCCCATTATCACCGCCGATCCCTTCACTAAGTGGGGGCTTGATTTTATGGATTGCAACCCAGCTTCGGCTGGGGAGCACCATCATATTATAGTGGCTATTGATTACTTCACGAAATGGGCTGAGGCTATGCCTACAGTTAAATCCGACAGTGAGATAGCCGCCCACTTCGTATTCAACCAAATTATTACTCGGTTCGGAATTCCAAAAGAGCTTGTCACTGACCATGGCTCGCACTTTCAGAACCGTATGATGGAAGAGTTGGCATCAAAGTTAGGGTACAAACAAGAGCATTCCTCCTCTTACTACCCTCAAGTGAATGGATAGGTAGGTAGAAGTAGTGAATAAATCACTCAAATCCATTCTCCAATGAACCATCGCACAAAGCAAGAATAATTGGCACATCATGTTATATCCTGCTTTGTGGGCATATCGAACCGCTGTTAAGACTGCCACAGGTTTTTCTCCATATCAACTTGTACATGGAGTGGAGTCGATATTGCCGGTTGAATGCAAGATTTCTTCTTTGAAGCTAGTTGTAGAACTCTTATCAGACACTTCACCATTGGAGGAGCGTTTGGTCCACCTTGAGCAACTTGATGAGCAACGTCGGGATGCCTTAGTGGCTCTAGAAGTCAATAAACGTTGCGTAAAGGTCCAGTATGATAATGTTGTCCATCCATGGAGGTTTAGTGAGGGAGACTTGGTCCTTTTGTGGGATCAACCAAAAGAACCCTTGGGGGCAGGAAAATTTAATCCCATGTGGCAGGGTCCTTACGTGATCAAACGGGTATTAGAGAAGGGTGATTATGAGTTAGTGGATTACGAGGGAACGGCCTTGACGGAGCCTAGAAATGGGCTCTATCTCAAGAAGTACTATGCATGATTTTCATCCAAGGTTGCTTATTGTATATTAGTGTACAGTTTTGCATAGTTAGGACTTTTTCTTATAGTGATCGGGTTTGTGATTAGTTTCCATTTTTTTTGGCAGATGTCAATGGAATCTTCCACCTACATAGGATTCGCGGATGGTGCAAGCCGTCACACTCAACACTCAGCCTCTGCTGCTTGGGTGATTTATACTCCTATGTGTTAGGTACTATCTTCAGGAGGCATATGTCTGCGGCCATCTTCCAACAATGTTGCTAAATATAGTGTTGTTATTGAGCTTCTACAGGATGCCATTTCACTCTCTCTCTTGAGGTACATCTTGATTTGGAGTTGGTAGTGTCACAACTTAATGGTTTGTACCATGTTAGAGATCCGACGTTATTAAGAAGATTCTTACGTGTGAGATTATTAGAACGACAATTTGATAATATAACATACATACACATTCCAAGAATTAATAATCAAGTTGCTGACTCATATGCTAACTACATGTTAGATTGGCATTTGTTTCATACACAGTAAATTCATCACAAACACAATTTTTACACATGTAAATAAATAAATCGATCACCATAAAACTTTTTATATATAACATCTAAAATGTGATAATACATAGTGTCATGATACAAAATTGGGGTTCTCGAGCCACCAACATATAATACACAGTGGTACAAAATGTATATGCTCCCAGGTATCTAATCTTGTGGAGGAGGAGGAGGGTTGTGATCATGGAAGGTCACTACGGCTCTAGCTAGCCGTCGGAACAATCGCACCCATGCTTGTGGTACACCCACCACCTGGCGCTACATAGCCTCAGGCAAGTCCTTGACTTGCGCCATGGGAACCCTATGTGTCAACCTCATAAAATTGGTATGAATGCTCTGGAGTGTCCACTCCGCATTCACACCCTTGATATCATCTCCTCTTCCCCTCCGTCTGTGACAAGGGAAGCCTTCTGGCTGCTGTGGTCCCACATCTGCACACAAATGGTAGATGTCACTATGTATTGTCATGCAAAAATATGTCTTTTGATTCCATATAATCAGAAAACACAAAAAAATTAAATAACTCAAAAAATTTAAAAAAGAGAGAGGGTCGAGATTCGTTACCTATATCGCCATATGCCGATATTGGTGGTAGCAGCATGTCCGGGTCTCCCCGGAAATCTATCTCCACATAGGGGTAGTCATCGATGACAACTATCTATTGTCACCACCACGGAAAGAAGTCAGCTGGATAGGGGTTGGCCACCCTACCTCCCCCCAATTTGCGCATTACATCTTCCCAACGTCATTGGGCCGGATCTCGAACCCCGTGAAGAGGAACGTCCACTCTGGGGCTCAATCCTGGAACATGCTCGAAGAAAAACGTGCTCAATATACTGCTGAACCCGAAGTTCCGCACTCTGCCTATCTTACACTCACTGAGCTGATGTTTCATGTTGCTCAGTAGTGTAGTGCTCCAGTCATAAATCGTGGGTCTCATGCACTCCACTGCATAAAAGATCCGAGGCCGCGAGGCCTGGTGGAGTGATGCCAAGACTGCTATCCTGCCCAATGTCAATAATATGGCCTTTAGGCCCAGCACCTGTATAGCGTTGGTAGGGACCCAATTCCCCACCTTCTCTGTGTCTGGATAGCAGTACACCGCAATGTACTCATCGATAGTCAGGCCACCTCCTAGCCCACCATGAGAACGAAGGTTCACCACTTCCCCTCGTCGAGAAAGCCCAGTAATGAAGTAGATGTCCTCCACCTCTATGGTGAGGGACATCCCATCTATCTGGAAGGACTCAGAGTCTAGATCCCAGTAATCCACCAACATCTGCAATAGTCTTGGTTTGGCTCTCAAGCCACCAAGACACCAAAAATTATAGAGTCTGCATGCACGTAGAGCTTGTTGATCCATTAGATCGGCCCTTACTGCCTCCTCTAAAATACTGTCTCTCCACTCTAGGACCATCCTGGTACCCCAAGCCATAGGAATTTCTCTCCGTAACACCAACACACTTGTCATTATTGTTGCAAGTTAAGACTATTCACATTTAGAACCATAAGTACTAGGGACGACGATGATTACATCATGGCCATATTAATGATTGTGAATAAACTTACTTAGACCTAAATTGATAGATAACACTATGCAATAAAGGGTTTTTTATCTACTTATGAGCGAATGCACTATGGGTTTAAATTTTCAAAGTCATGGAAATTTGAGTACCTAAGATCTCATTCGTGAGAATGGGCATAAGGGATAAACTCCTCCTCACATTTGAAATGGAAAATGCGGCTTTACTAGAATTGAAATAAGAACATTATCCTACTTGCAAGGAAACTAGCCAATGATTAAATGTATCTTTACACTGGGTAACTATATCACTATTTCCATTCACCTTGATGAATCAACTTTGAGACTAGACACTATACATTTTTCTATCACCACTTAAGGAAATAAACAATATTTTTCTATCACCAGTTACAAAAATAAACAATAGAATTGTCGACTTACCAAGATGCATGCGATGAGATCATATGTTTAGCTAGGGAAACGATCTATTAATAAATAAGCACATTCTTAGATGAAGGATTCCCTTATATTAATGTATATTAAAGTGAATTCACTAAGGTCAAGATAATACATGCAAGGAAAGGACCTTCCTAATCTCTAGGTGAGGTGAGGCAAGGCCCAGGTCGTTATGAAATAAGATTGATAAAAACTTTGGCTTCAACATTTATCCAAAAAATTACTTTAAAAAGGATTACAAAGCAATGGATATATGGACGAGGCTTCTAATAAAAAGGATAAAAGGGAGCCCAAGGTGTGTTCTAAGGTCAACACATCAACACATGATGATTTATTAAAAGATCTTAGAATCTCTTAAATGAAATGACAATCAACACATAATGATTTATTAAAAGATCTTAGAATCTCTTAAATGAAATGACAATAAAGTGATATGTAAATGAAATGACAATAAGGTGATATGTAAGGAAAAACAATATATATTACAAGTGTGACCTATTAGGGTTCAAATAATAATAATAACCTACTTTTAAATAATAATAGTAATCTACTTTTAGTAAAACCATGCATGATTAAATGTATATTTGCAAGTGGTAGCTATATCACTATCATCATTCAACTTGATGAAGTAACTTTGAGAACACACTATACATCTTTCAATCACTTATTAAGAAATAAACAAATTGAACTTTTAACTCACTAACGTGTGTGTAAAGTATCATTCATTTAAGAGGGGTAGCGATGTCATCATTGTAATGAGTTCTAGACCAAGGCTTCCTCTATGTCAATTGATACTAATGTGAAGTCACTAAAGTTGAGGTGATATGTGAAGCAAGGATAAATCAAAATTATGGCTTCAATGTTTATCATGAAGACCCATTGGATTCTAAGCTGATGGATGTAGGGACTTGGCTTTGAAATAAAGGAAGCTTCATATATACATATGAACATGTTTTGTACTCAACACATATTGTGATTTTATCTAATTCACATGCCTTAAAACTTAAATATTACTAACCATTATACCGTGCATATTAAATTATCTTTAAAATTATATAATGAAATTAAAAATATTGATTATGATATATGATCGTTAACCAAGACAAAGCTCAATATATATACCAACATCATGTTTGTTCTAATTCCTTACTTGGTAATGAACCATTAACCATTACATATAGTGACCACAATTTAATTCCTTACTAAGTAATGAATCATTAAGTATTACATATGGTGACCACAATTGTATTTCAAATGATAATATATGCAACTATATTTTATAATTGTGTAATATAATATTAATTTAAAATGAAATTTTAAATATTATTGATAAAAATTATTAGAAAAGTATATGATAAATTTGAACTATAATAACAAAGAATAGTTTTTATAATTATATATAGAAAGAAAAAAATTAAAATCGTTATTATAATGTTTATATTATATAAAAGTAATTATAATAACAAAGAATAGTTTTAGCGATTTTATATAGAATAAACAAAAAAAATCGTTATTATAACTTTTATATTATATAAAAGTAATTATATATATATATATAATTTATTAAATATGATGCTTGTGATTAATGGAGTGTAATATATTTTTCGTCAAAAAATAACAAATTAGATATTTAATTATTATGTTTAAATTGAATTAAAACAAAATTAAAACATTATAATATTTTATTAAGCTCAAATTTTTTTATATAAAATTATATTATGAATTTTACAAATTATTATTGTTTTTATTATAAATTTTAAAATTTAATTAGGATAAGTTTTATTATTTAAAAAAAGCTAGTAATATCTAATTATTTATAATTTTAATCAAAATACTTTTCAAATAAATATTAATTAAAAAATAAAAGTAAAAATTAATTTTTAATTATGATAAACAATTTAAAACAATTCAATATAACTAATTTTATTTTATATTATATAAAGTTTAAACTAATTTTATTTGATCCAATTAATTATTTTGTTATTTTATATTGTAATTTTTTTATTAATTAAATTATTCAATAAACACTATACATAACTACCATCACACTTCTTCAAAGTCTGTAACATACCTCAAATTCCAGAATAACTAACTGAGGTGGAAATATAAAAAAAATTATGTGGAAACGAAACATTTAATCACACCAATAAAATTTAATTCCTTGTTTACGTAACCGTAACCATAACCATTCCTTAGGGATTACAAACCTACAAAGTATAATCACATAATACAAATAATATAATAATGCACCATCATTAAATTAGTCGTATGATCAAACAAATTACAAGTTAACCTTGCCATTCAGTTATAGCACCATATGTTGTACTTGTCCCCTTACCCACCATTATCAACGGTGGAGGTGTAGCCTTCTAGTCAGGTGAGGAGCAACAACAAGGTTAGATGATTGAATATGATAAAAGAAAAACTAATCTATAAGGTATGCCCATATACGAACTGATTTATTTTACACTCGTCTTTCGAGAGTTATTCCAAGGCTTTTCCACCATTGAAACGCAATTTTTGCAACCACCACTTTATATAACTCAACATGCATATTAGTACTAGATATCAATCTATAAATCCAAGAGCATAAGTTTCATAAACAATATAAATTAAATCCCTAAACAAATCTAGATGTTAAAGATGCTTCTCTTAGCTTGGGCGACTGAAAACGTGTCTACAACTTTCCTCCCTGCTGTAGGCTTCATTTGACGTATGTTTATCCGTTTAAAGCCACCCGCGAGCTGGGCAAAAAAAACACTAAGGTTCGGGAGACATAACTCCTTTACAAAGCTTTTGGTGACAATGTATAATCCTCAATTCGAGATTATGATATATCTTAGTATTTAAATCACAAATTCCACTCCGACTAAAACTCTATCTTTAACAAGAATATGAAGGCTACTTTCTCAAACCCCCACTCTTAGATTTCTTAACATAAATTATGAATAAACACAAAGCATTCCATCTTGTTATAATAAGGGAAAAGGAATTAACTCCTTTAGTGAACAATCTATTTAACCCCTTGAATAGATGTGTAGTGGCTTCCTTGCAGTGAACCACTAATTCTTCTTGCATTTACATAAATATTATTATATTCCTGATAAAAAATATTCTCATATAATATTAACGTTAGATACATTAGCACTTAGTCATACTCTAAAGTATACCAATCGAGCCTTATCACCGTTCATTCAGATTTTAGTAAAGACTTACATATCTCTTAAAGGCCTAGAAGCAAGACTAGCACAACCCATTCTATGATATCAACACAGGCTTCCATAGTGCATTGGATCGAAGTTACTACGACATGTGGTTAGACTTACGACTTAATGGGTCAAAGATCAAGGTAGGTACATCAACACAAAATAAAGACAAAGGTGCATGTAAAGTTTTCCTCCCGACCGGCAATAATAAAACCAAACTGCAACATTGATGGATAAAAACTTAGATACTGAGTCTATATACTAAAACCCTTACCCGAAACATGACCGTTCCGATACGTACGATGCATATCTTGCGATTTAACTTGGTCTAACTCAGTTATTGGATTTATACGTTATAAAATGCAGATACTGAAAACCTAGAAAACACACATAGCGATCACACACAGCACCTCTTCGTTTTAAACCAAAACTCAGATCCGATTTCAACCCATCGCAAAAAGAATTACCTACATAAGGATCTGGTTCCACTCATTGTAGCTCCTAAATCAAACACATAGAGGGTTACATAGAGGATCAGAAAATGGAGTATAGTGATTCCAACAATTGAATCTAGCTCTATAAACTTCAAATGGACAGTAAAATCAATAAATGCAAAAGATCAAACTAAGCAATAGCAATCTGGCATCTTTATACTTCAAATGGAAAATAAAATCAACAATGCAGAAGATCAAAATGAGCAATAACGATTTGACATCTATACTTCAAATGGAAAATAAAATCAACAATGCAGAAGATTAAAATGAGCAATAGCGATCTGGCATCTTTATACTTCAAATGGAAAATCACAGGCTCGTCTTAAACATGTATATTACAATAAAAATGAAGCGATTGGATCTAACATTTATCAAGTGGAAAATTGTAGGCTCACTACATATTCGGATATACTGAAAACAAATCGCAGCACTTACACTCAGAAAAATGTTTTAAGGAAAATCGTGGCAGCCATTATAATGGCAACTTGATATCATAAATTGCAAGCGTCAACAAAATTTTAGGCAATCTTAAACCATATACGTAGGTACTTTGTTTTTCATATCTTAAACGGTTAAGGAAAGTCGCAAACATCTAAGCTGGAGAAATCGTAGATGAGGTTACCCATTCCTTACAGTAACAACCAGAATTTAACTCAGTCGGCCAAAAGAGATCAATATATTCAGATCCAATAAGTAATCAATCAGCTCACAAAATGTTTCTTAAAGAAAATCACAGGCAGCAAACAAATATCACACTTGATCTAGTGAAAGGAAATCGCAGACATTGAGATCGGTCCAAGAACTTACTCAGTTTAGAACCAAAGTCCAGACCACATCGAGGCCGTCCCGCGTAGCTAATGGAGGTGCATCCTTCAAAGTAATTGTTATGCCACTCCTTGATGGAGTAACTCCCCCAATCACATTTTTTCCTTCCCTTTCATAATGAAAACCAAAATCTCCACTCATCGCAATTAAAAGAAACCCCTTCTTGGTTCCCAAGGAGCCAAGTGGAGCAAACATACCTCCAAGTGTTTTTGTTTTAAAACTATCAGAAGAAATTTGGCATCATTTTTTTTCTTGTTATGGGAAAAATTCCCATGATTCTCTCGTGGAGAGATCGCATCATCAAATTCGATAGCTTGTACAATTTTTTATGTGTCCTATAATTATGATAATCCTTTCCACTATTTGTATATCATGTTCTATATACATGAAATAACGGTTAGGATATAACTAACATATATGTTAGGGTTCTTTCACTATATAACATTTTATATATATACGTGTAATAATCTTTTCCTTCTCTTTTTCATTACATTTGACTAATGTGAGGTGGGAGTGACCTCCCCCTCGTGGAGGTTTTTTTTAACGTTTAACTAATACAATGAGATGTTTAACTTTTAAACCATAAAGCTTGCTTAACATAGATAATGTTTCATAATTGCAAATCATGTTCTCGAATTAAGTGTGTACAGAGTGTAGGAGTGGTAAATTACCCTTTAGGTTTGAAGGTTTTCATCTACTTACTTTTGGTATGCTTCCGAGATTGGGATGACCTTAGGCAATCTTTACTTGATCCCAGGGACTCACTCAACTTTTACCCTTTCCCCCCTAGTGGATTTGTCCCCATCATCATTTTAGTTGTGCACGCTTCCAGTTTCCTAGAAATATCAATTTCATCTATGATTTTTATGTGACTAAAATTAATACGTACAATATTTTTTACCTTCACTTTACCATTTCCAGTTACATACTAAAGAGATGTTACAAAGTCAAAAATAGTGAATTTGGAGCCTTCACACTTATTCAAAATTAAGCGTAAGACCAATAAAATACAAAACTAATTCAAGATTACTCAAGATTCAAAATTTACGTATTATGCTTTTAAGATAGTCAACCATACCAAAAAAAATCACAATTTTATACAATACAATTAAAGATAACAAGTTTTCTACCTCCAAGGCAACATAAAATTAATTTGAATTTTATAAAACATATCACAATTAGAATTATGACCTTAAAGATATTCGTCCATTAATGAATATGGCCTTAAAGATGATAATGATAATGTGCTCTTTTTTTCAAAAGCATTGATTTTTTTAATGGCTTATATGAAGACATCAAAAATGAATTTAATAAGATTCACATAGTGGAGGAAGATGATTGCTCAAGTATATTATCTTTCCATTTTTATTTGCATGTATGAACATATTAATGAATTGTGTCAAGCTATGGATATTATTAAAATACCATGCTCTCTTTACTAAGGATGTGTATGGATATTATTACAATACCATGCTCTCTTTACTAAGGATGTGGATGTGTTTGTGCATATTGGGGTTTATTTTTGGATTCAAAAGTATATTTTTGAGTGAGTAATTGTGTATGTATGGAAATTAATACAATATTATGCTCTTACTCTTACTAAGGATGTGTTTGTGCATATTGGGGTTTATTTTTGGATTCAAAATTACATTTTGAGTGAGTGATTGTATATATATTATATGTCATTTAGTTCAATAATAAAAAAAATCTAAATTTTTACAATCAAGAAATTGTTTCTTGTATTTTTGGATTGATGTAATTATTTAGTTTATTATCTAATCTAACACACATAAATATTGATGGTATATTTTTATATTGTTTATGATTTAGCTTTATTTAGTATAATATTGTACACTCAAATGTGTAAAATCCTTAATATACTATGTTTAGGGTTTATACCACCAATAAAATTGGTATGTTGGTTAAATCACAATGCATATTTTAATATTCGGTTTGCATGGTACAGGGAGGAAGTCATCACCCTCAATTTGCATTACATTCCCCACTTTTTAAAAATAGGGTTGTGCAACATATTTGATAGGAAGAAGTTGGTCAACATATCCCATGCTTATTAAATCCTAACTTGAAGGTATCTTTGCTCAACATGAATAGATTTTTAATTTCCCATCTACAAATGATGACGATTCTATTCACTCAAATATAGGTGATGCATCACCTATCGAGAAGATACATAACATTATAAAGGTATTAGTTAATGTGTTCTCATATAACAACTTAGAATATGGTGTCAATTTGGATCTAGTTCCTCCATTTTCCTCTCTCCCTATGTATCCATTCATATTTTATTTTGAAGTACATAAGACTAGCATGACTAGTATGACACCTCTGCATATCCTTGCACCAAGTTTGGGTTCCACATTTTTAGTAATGGCTATTGCAGATATTGGCATTAGAAATCTTATGATTGCATATAATCAATTAAATGATGGACAATCTAATAGTTGTGAGCACATGAGAATGATAGAGTTGTTGTGACCTACTCCTATAAGGCATGGTTGCCAAACAATTTAAGCTTTCTTATTTCACTTGAGCACCGTTAGAAATTGTTTCCTTTAATGGTTGGAATCCTATCGTCAAATCTATTGTCCTTTGTGTCTAGGGTTTGAATCAAATTATTAGTGTTAGAAATATACCTAGGAACGTGAATCATTTTAATTAGAGAAAATGGTCCTCAAGAACTTAATACACCTACAGGAAAATAATGTTAAACTTGTTGAATCACCCTAAAACTCACTTGAAACCCCGCCAATGATAAGGAATG
Source organism: Pseudotsuga menziesii (assembly GCA_001517045.1). Taxonomy (NCBI): domain Eukaryota; kingdom Viridiplantae; phylum Streptophyta; class Pinopsida; order Pinales; family Pinaceae; genus Pseudotsuga; species Pseudotsuga menziesii. The sequence goes on along the minus strand of LPNX010818411.1, from coordinate 271,009 downwards.
AATTTATTAACCTTGGACAATGCAAGAAAACATACTTAGGATGATCAACCACCATTATCCACTCATATTCCCTTATGGCTATAGTTTCCCTTATAGGCTCCATGCATTGAATCATCCAATCGTTTGACGTAAACTTGCATGATCTCTCAAAATGACATTATGATCCTAAACACAATAAAATGGAAACAATGTTGGATTTTGACTTCATTGTTGTTACCATTTTGCTCATTGTTGTTACTTCTTTGCAAGAATATTTTGAAGCCAGAAGACCTTACAATATCGCCACTAAGAGCTCTCCTCCTAAGAATCTGTTGAACCTACACCGAGGAACACCAATGGAGAAGGTGCTGGAAAGAACTACAAGAATGGGGAGTTTAGAACAACAAATGTTCCAAGTTTACAAAAAAATCGCCATTGCAAAGATCCGCCACCTGGAACTGATATTCCTTAGCAGTCGATTGTTCCCTCTACAAGTCACCCACCTCAGACTAGTTTTGAAAATATCCCATATTTTCCAGATATTCCAATGCTCACTCAGTCTACCACTTCTACTGCTACTACTATTGGAGTACATGTAGAAAAAAATCATAAGTATCCATGTTTTTACTACTTTTTCTGCGTTGATCATTACCACCACGCTGAGTGTTCCAGTGGAATTGAGAATACTTCTGGTCTCGACTGCACTTTTAATGTTGACTGTTCTCCCGACGTCAACTAGTCTTCTGGTATTGATTGTGTCGACTATAGTGAGTGCTCCTCCATCCTATATTGCTCTTCCAGTATCCTCTTGTTTCTATGTTCATCCCATGTCGACTAGTCCCTCGCTAGCTACTACACCATCGAATCCTGTTCTCCCCTTATTGACTGCATCAACTTTCATCGACGCTTCTCAAAAGAAGAAGAACGAAAAGAATATGAGGACGTCATTTTAGGTGACCATAAAGCTCATAAAGGACCCCACGGAATCACTAGTTACGTTTGACCCCACAGTACCTAAAGATCATGAGCTGGATGCCCTCCTGGATGTAATTCATAACGAAAAGAACAAACATTGGGAAACTAACAAGCGAAAAGTTGACAAAATTAAAGAAGAACAGAAAAAAGCACTCCATGATTTCCAAAACATGATCTTTCAAGTGCACCGACTCTTCATGTACTTGTGACTAAGACACCTATAGATCAAATCGTCACCGTGGTTGTGTCCCTTACTTCATTATATCAGGAGGTTGTTTGACAAAGAGATCGGGAAGATGTCAAGGAAACATTCTCACTTCTTGCAAAGTAGTACCAATTCTTCCTCGACCGGCAAAAGCAATTAAAGGAGTATGGTGTTGAAGCCCAACAGTTTATGTCAGTGCTTAATAATTGGTACAATTTCTATGGATTTTTGTTTATTGACATGGGAAAGGTATAAACAAATCTAGCTCAAATATTCTAGTAAAAGGATACTGCAGACCCTACATCCTTCATAGTCTTGAGCAACAAATTCAAATGGAGCAGAATCGACTATCTGAGCTTCAAAAGAAATAAGCACAGTGCGCTGCTCAATCACAACTTGCAAAGGCATAAGTTGAATCGATTGCTTCCTAAATTGACCACCTCCTCCTTGCCGCTGAACACCAACACATGCGTCGAGGACCTGAACTACACAATGCCAAGCATCTTTCCATTCCCAACAAAATAAACCATCTCTCTAATCTCATAGCGCTCAACATGGACATGCAAACTTCATCACACACATGGGAATACTTCAAGTGACGACATTATATCTCTTCTCCAACTATTGTAAAAGAATGCATCACTTAAGATCCACCAACTACAGATCAACAAGTCAACAACCTTAAGAAACAACAACGTAACATCTCATTGTTCTCTTTAGGACAAAGAAATGTTTTGTTGGTGGGGAGATGTTGGAGGAGCCTAATTGACTAGCCGACTAGGTCTTTTGACCGACCAATGTCGAGTCGGTCAAGTTAGTCGATTAATCCAACATATCTACTTATAACTAAATAACTGATTGTAACTCAACATATATACGCTAGTGAGTCATGATTCATATATTTTATAACTACTTTTATACATATTCTAGCTCTGATATAATATGAGTGTTATTGTTGTTCCCTTTCCTTTGGTGTCGTCTTGTATATATTAATGTGAATGCTCCATTTTCTATATTTTATGCTATTTATATTCATGTAATCTCGTATATTACAACAGGTCTTGTGCAACTTCCCTTATCATCTTGTGCTTCCCTCAAAACCTATGGCCACAATCATGTGCTCCATCTTTGAGTTGCTTTTGCATTTGGTTTACCTTTATGAATTGTTGTTCCATTTTCCTGATCACTTCTATATAAGCTCAACTTCGCCTTTCATCATCTCCAATCCATGTTGGTATTACAACCTCATCCCATTATTCCTTTTCTTGGCCACTCTGGCACTAATTTTAAATTTATTTATAAGAATTTTCAACACCCATAGTGCCAAAACTTATATCATTCCATCTTTATGATGTACTCCTTTCCAAACTCCATTATTATTGCAAACAATGGTTATGTTCTTCTTGGAAATATCATTTATTTCTATACTTGAAATGCATCAACATCCTTCTCCAACAATTCACATTTATTGTTGTAATAATTTCCTCAATACATGCAACATATTCTAGTAGTTTCAACATTTATGCTTTGGCATCTCATGCCCTTTCCTAATTTTAGTTGTCTTGTGACTTCATTCAATTCTTAAATTTTGGAATTTGTTTTTCCTTTCTATGAAAAAATCTTAACAGAATATAAACATCAAGCTAAATCCACACATTGGAATGCCTCATTTCACCATTACAAACTTCCATGTGAGCGACAGTTCATCACTCTCTTCCCATTCTTTATACATAATTACTTGTTGGTCCATATCCCACAACTCTTCCATGCATACACAATCCCATGGGGATCATTTACTCATCACATTATTACCTTTGACTTTTTGCACTAATGCTCTACAACCCTTTAACAATTATTTGCATTTTTCTATCTCCGAGATCAAGGACTTACATCCTCCTTTATGCTTAAGGATGTTGTTTTTCATATGTTGGCATACTCGAGGAAGGGAAAATTTTAAGACCCCCCCACTAAATTTCTATGTATAAAAAATGGGCGTATACCCATGATATATAGGAAAATATGAAGGTTATTTTATCAATGTTATATTATGTATATACAATTTTTTGGCGAATTGACTCTCATTGAATTATATAATCTTGTAAAATCTTGGGAAATATTTCACTAAATTATAAAACCTTGTCAAATCTTAACGATTCTTTCACTATGTTATAAAACCTTGTGAAGTCTTGGTGAATATTTTGGAAAGTTTCTTCGTGGCAAGTCATGCCCCCCTGCATCCCCAAATACACAGCTATGAATGAATTCCTAATTCCCAGGCATGATGCCACAAGCACCCACAAAAATGTTATTGTTGCATCGCTGATCACAAGCTCATACTCTCTTTCTTTCTTGGGGAAACTTTGGATCTAAGGTGATGGGATTTAGAACTCCCTTAGATGTAATTGGGTCTGTTGGGGCGCGCACCCTAACGGTCCTTAAGATGGGTAACTCCGTGGAGTTATGGGAGTTGTAAGAGGAGTTATGACTCAAAATAGTCTTAGGGGTGTCGGGGTTGAGTAAAAACCTTCTTTTGTAATAAACCCATGGTTTAGATCCAGGGTTTAGGGTTCGGGGTGCCCATGGTTTAAGCCCATGGCTTTGTAATAAGTGCACTATAAATAAGCACTCTTGTAAAGAAGTCAGTTTAAGCTTTTTGATGTAATATGTATTGATGCGAAGCTAAGGCTATTTTGTAAGAGAAGGTTAAGTCCCAACTGTGTGCGTGGACGACCTCTGTAGCTATGTGTGCAGAGGGTTTTGGGTGATAAAGGAAATCTGCAGCTATGTGCGCAGAGGCCTGCTGCTGTGTGCACGACTTTGAGGACTTGAAGGGATCTGCAGCTGAGTGCGCAAATCAGAACTGTAGTTTTTGTAAAGAGTTGAATAAAACACAGTTCTATGGACGTAACCCCTACACTGGGGGTGAACCACGTTATATCGTGTGTTGTGGTTTTGGTTGTGTTGTTGTTTTGTTCTTTATGCATTGATAAATATACATCTGATAAGTAAGATCACTACTAATTAAATAAATTCGCTGTGAATTCCCAGTAAAGGGTTAAGCAAGTCACTGTCTGTTTATTTAGCTGCGAGGTTATATATGTGAATGTTGAATCTCTGTGTTATATGAATATAAGTTATTAAAGGCTAAATGTATAGTAATATCCCTCTTCTGCTTGCAGAAACCTAATTCTGCGGCACCCCATAGCTGTTTCGGGTGAGACTGCAACCTGTTCGCAGGTTGTTGCCAAAAGGGCCAACACTGTGGGTCTTTTGTTGGTGCAAAGTTAATGGTATAAAGCCCGGGTCTTCCCTATAGCCCAACAAATTGGTTCCGTTGCCAGTTGAACTCAGTATCTGCTTAAGAGGGGTGTACGTCGTACCTCGAGGGCTATGTTCTAGAGACCCTCTATGAAAGAAATCGGTGATTGGCTTGATGAGACTTATCTGAAATTCGCTGAGCAAGAGAACAAAGATATGCGTCGTAGTGTAAACGACTTTTTACAAAGTTTCCTGATTGGACCCCCGCAAGAATTAATATACTGAAAAGGGCGAACAATGAGATATCCCACGCTGTTGATTTCTGGACAATGCGAACCCTCGAAGCATTTGTGACAGAGTTCGCCATCGACACGAGTACTTCCTTTAGTGAAGCCGAGCGGCAGTTTTTCAAAGGACCAAGGGGTAAGTTTTTGAATTCATTTAGTGTGAGAATTAAAATGCTATTAGTTGAAAAATGTATATTGCTAATTGAATCAGACTATTAGATTTAGTATTACTAACCTATGTTTGCAGCAAAGCGGTTTGCTGCGAAGTGGAAAAAGTTACAAGAGTATTCCCAGGGTCAGCATACCGAGTATTCCCCTGTAAATCCCACAGATTCAGAACCTGAAGAAACCCCTTCTGCTGGAAACCCTCTTGTAACCTCGTAGCGAAGACCTATTATCCCTGAGAACCCGTCGCAGTCTGAAAGTCACCCTAGCCCGAGTATTCCTGTCGCAGGTCAGTCTACCCCATTAAGTTCCCCCCCGCCTACTTCCAGTCCCCCTCCAACCCCCCCTAGATCCACTATGGCCCACATGCATGATGACATTAAGCTACCTGTTTTCAAAGGAACTAGATCAGAGGATCCAGAACAGTTCTGGTTTTTATGTGAAGCAGTGTGGACTGCTAAGACCATTACGGATCAAGATACAAAAAGAGCGCAGCTGGTTACTTCTTTCAGAGACCGTGCTCTGACCTGGTTCATGAATTTTTCCAGCACTCAGAACCATGCATTGGCTGAGATAAGAGCATTAATGATAAAGGAATTTAAGAAGCCGAAATTAGAGTCGCAGTGCATCACTGAATTGAAAGAAATTCAGCAAAGGCGTGGCGAATCAATGTGGGATTTTGATCAAAGACTCAAAGTTCTGCTAGACCAAGTCAGTTTCCCCATTGGACCTGAGCAGCACAAAGAATGGTTCATTGCAGCATTGCTACCGTATATCAGAACTCCACTCATGCAGCAGAAGGTTGCTGACCAGCAGGAGGCTCTGGAAATCGTGATGAAGCTTGAAATCGCTCCTGTCGAAGATAATTCTGGTATTGCTCAAATCCAAGCGCAGTTGGTAACGATGGCTCTGGAGCTTCGCGATATGAAGAGAGGAAAAAATGGTCGTGAAGAGGTTTGGTGTACACAATGTCGGACAGAAGGTCACGACAAGGAATAATGTCCTGTGGTAAGGAACTACCTAAATACTGGTGCGCCAAACCCGTTCAACCCTACTGTTCTATATTGTGAGATCTGTCGGACAACTAGCAAGTATCGACCTGAAGACTGCTATCTTCTATAGAGGTATGTGCAAGTCCCTAAGAACCCTTATTGTAAGTTCTATAAATCGGTGGGACACAACGAAGATGAGTGTCGCAGCTTTGACCTCATGAGAGAATGGACTTACGATGCTTATCGGGTACAAAATGAGGGACAGAGAAATGATGGCTATGGTTACCGCGGTGGTGTATCAGGTAGAGGTGCTTTTGGAGGTCATGGTCGAGGTGGTATGGTCGAAAGAGGAAGAGGCCAGGATGTGTGTTACAACTGTAACCAGACCTGGCATCTAGCGAGAGACTGTCGAAACCCCACAACGACATGTCGGTATTGCCGAGCAGTAGATCATGTGATCGAGCAGTGCCCGCAGCTGCTAGCTAAGATTTAGGAAAGAACCAGTGCCCCTACTCAGAATCTTCAGATGATTTCCGTCGAGCAAAGACCTGCCCCAGCCATTAATGTTGTTATCCGGAGTGGAGCTACGACGGAAGTACAGAATAAGGAGAAACAACCTGACGAGGCTTGGGTTCGTAAGGCCCCAGTGAAAGTCCCAGCATTTGATATCAAAAGAGAAAAAGAGACATTCATTGAAGCCAAGAAAGATTTTGCTGATCCTAGCACATCAGTAGCACCTGCGCAACCACATCAGCAGCAGTTGCAGCCGCAAGAAGCTTCGACGGACAAAGTAAGTACACTGTCCTCCTTTTTACAGAGTTGTCTGAAGCTCCTAAGAAATCAGAATGCTTTAAGTGAGCTGCAGAAAGTTATTGCTTCCTGCAAACCTCAGCAAAGTACTGGTCAAGCAAAAGTTGTTAATAGAGTTAGAAGAACTGACAGGGAAATGAGATTGAATGCTCAGATAGGAGAGTATGATATGACTTATGTTATCTTGGACCTAGGATCAGAGGTAAATGTCTTAACTAAGCAAACTTGGGAACAAATGGGAAAACCTACCCTTGATTGGTCACCTATACAGTTGAGATTAGCCAATCAGCAGAAGATTGTGCCCTTAGGACGATTCCCTAATGTCCCAGTAGATATTGATGGCGTCTGTACTGTAGCAGACTTCGAAGTTATTGAGATCATTGATGACAACAACCCCTATCTAGCCTTGCTAGGAATTGAATGGGCAATGGCAAATGCGGCAGTCATTAACCTTAAGAAGAGACAGATGACTTTCGAAGGGAAAGATTTGCGAGTCATAGTACCACTGGACCCCTCACAAGGAGAGAGATACACAGAGCCAGTAAAAGATGAAGACCAGGATGTTTTGGATCACATCTACAATATCACAGCTAAGGAGGAAGATTATGTTGATCCTACTGCCGAAGGTATCATGGATTGGTAGTGCGACAGCTCCTGCATGACGGATTTAGATGATGGGTTAGAAAACTGGCAGAACAGACTTTATGAGCTGCATGGACATAGATGTGCTAGAATTACCAAGTCTCTCAGATGGCTTGGCTCACAGACACAAACCTTACCTGTTTTTGATGGTTCGACTGACCCATAATAATTTATTGTGCAATTCTCAGAACAGGTACTAGACTCACGGAAAATGAAGACTCTGGATTCAGCATTTAGAGCCACAGCAGCCAGATGGTGGAATGGTCACAAGAAGTACATTCATAGTTGGGAAGCATGCCAGAAGTCCCTTTACCTAAGATTCAGGGACCAACCTCAGGTGGTCCGAAGCAGGTTTAATGGTAAGACTAGTCCTCAGGGACATTTGGAGCAATGCTACGAGGCATGGAAGCATGTACCTCATGAAGAATGGGTACATAGGTTTGTGCACACCCTAGAACCCATAACAAAGAATTGGTATCTGGAGGTCGAGCTTCGCCACGGTACTATAAGTTGGGATTGTCTTGTTGATAGTTTTGTGCTGACATTCTCTATTAATGAGGTTTCTCCTGCTTTGGACGCAGCTGTTAGGTTGATTTATACTAAAGTATTTGATGATCAAGAAATAACAGAATATCAACCTGATTGGAAGGTACAGGAAGCCAATGCAGTAGAATGTTATAACCTCGCAATTGACGAGGATGACGATCCGCGCAACATTAATATTCCTGAGTTAGATGGACACTGCAAAGTGCATGGACCAGCAGTGGAGGCACTTGAAGTGACTCAACCCCTAAAGACGCGGACTGTAAACATTGGGTCAGAAGAAAACCCTAAGTATGCTACCATTGGAGATTATTGGGATGACGAAATGGTAAGCAAGGTGACCCAACTTCTCCATGAATATCAGGATCTCTTTCTGACGAAGTTCTCAGAGATGAAAGGTATCCTTGGGGATATAGGAGTGATAAAGATCCCATTGAAACCTGATGCGAAGCCTGTGAAACAGTGCCCTTATAGGCTGAACCCTAAGTATAAGGAAAAAGTCCGAATGGAGCTGGATAAGATGCTTGCTGCAGGAATCATTGAGTCTGTTGAAGAATCTGAGTGGGTCAGTCCTATGGTGGTGCAAGAAAAGAAGACTAAGGGAGAAATCAGAATCTGTGTCAATCTGAGGAAGCTAAATGATGCCTGTTTGAATGATCCTTTCCCCACCCCCTTTACAGATGAAGTTTTAGAAAATGTGGGAGGTCAAGAAGTGTACTCTTTTACTGATGGATTTTCAGGTTACCATCAGATTCGAATTGCTCCAGAAGATCGACATAAGACAACCTTCGCTACAGAAATGGGATCCTTCCAGTATACAGTTATGCCCTTTGGATTGAAGAATGCACCTGCCATGTTTTCTAGAGTAGTCATCTCTGCTTTTAAGGAATTCATACATAAATTCTTAGAAGTTTATTTTGATGATTGGACTATCTTCAGGTTAGTAAAAGACCACATAGCTAGTCTAATACTTATGTTGGATAAATGTAGACAGCATCATATTTTCTTAAACTTGAAAAAGTGTATCTTATGTGCCCCTTTTGGAATTCTGCTAGGTCACATTGTCTGTAAGCAAGGACTGATGATGGATCCTGCGAAGATAGCCATTATCGTGAACCTGCCACGTCCGAAGTCTGTTAAACAATTGCGCACTATGCTTGGTCACACTGGTTATTACAGGAAATTTATTAAAGGATATGCTCAGATAACAGCCCCTATGTAAAAGCAGTTGAAGAAAGATATTAAGTTCGAGTGGACACCTGAGTATCAAGAAAGCTTGGATATTTTGAAGGAAAAGATGGTAACTGCTCCTATCTTAGTATTCCGTGACTGGAATAAGGAATTTCATGTGCATGTTGATGCATCCTCCATTGCTCTGGGCATAATATTGGCCCAGTCAAGGGAAGGTAATATGGATCACCCCATTTCTTTTGCAAGTAGGAAATTGTCCACAGCGAAGAAAAATTATACTACGACAGAACGAGAAGGTCTAGCTATGGTGTATGCATTGCAGAAGTTTTGACATTATTTGTTAGGATCTCATTTTAAGATGTTTACTGACCATTCTGCTTTGAAGTATTTGGTTAACAAGCATCTGACCATTCTGTTAGGTGGAAGGATATGCAGATGGCTGATTCTATTTCAGGAATATGACTTTGAGATCATAGTCAAACCAGGAAGACTGAATCTAGGTCCTGACCACTTGTCGAGGCTCGAGTCGGGAGAAGAACCTATCAGCTTGGACGAAGGTCTTCCCGACACCTAGTTGTTTTCCAACCAGATGGTTGATGAATACTTTCAGGATATTGTTCAGTATTTGTCTACAGGTTTTCCACCCATCGAGATGACAACATAGCAGAAGAAGCAGCTGGTGGTTCGAGCAGCTGACTTTACCTTAATAGTAGGACAACTATATAATATGGGACCAGATGAAATACTACGCAGATGCATCCTAGAGCATGAAAAGCCGTTAATTTTGGCTGAGGCACATTCTGGGGCAGCAGGAGGTCATTACGCAGGAAAAGCTACAGCACAAAAGATTCTGACAACCAGATTGTGGTGGCCCACAATTCATAAGGATGCAAAAGAATATTTCCACAGCTGTGACATTTGTCAGAGGACAGGCAAACCATCCAGGAGGGATGAGATGCCTCTAGTTCCGTAGGTAACTTTACAACCCTTTGATAAATGGGCTATTGATTTTGTTGGACCTATCAATCCCCCTGCAAAGAAATATGGAGCAAGATACATTATTACAGCAACTGACTACCTTACTCGTTGGGCCGAAGCTCAACCAGTCAAGACCTGTAGTGCTGCTACAGCCACGAAGTTTATCTTCGATAAGATCTTGTCAAGATTTGGGTGTCCTAGAATTCTTATGAGCAATCCAGGATCACACTTCTTAAATAATACTATTGAAGTATTGACTAAATAATTTCAAGTATATCATCAGAAGAGTACTGCCTATCATCCTCAAGCAAATGGAACTGTCGAATCCTTTAACAAGATCCTTGAACACGCTCTGACGAAGGTTTGCAATGCTAACAGAAATGATTGGGACCTCAGAATTCCAGCAGTACTATGGGCTTATAGAACCACTTGCAAGAAGTTGACAAGCCATACACCTTTTAGGCTGGTTTATGGACAAGAAGCAGTCATGCCCATGGAGTACATTGTACCTAGCCTCAGAATATCTTCTTTTACAGAGATGGATGACCCAGATATGATGAAAGAAAGGCTGGCAAAGATACTAGAACTTGAAGAGAACAGATTCCTTCCAGGGTTCCAACAGCAAGTTTAGAAAGCTAGAGAAAAAGCACGGCGTGATAGACACATCAAGAAGAAGCAGTTCCAGCAGGGTGATCTTGTGCTCCTATATGACAGCAAATTCATGAAGTTCCTGGGCAAGTTCAAGACACATTGGAAAGGACCATATATAGTGCAGAAAGTTACTGATGGTGGCGCGGTCCAGTTAGCTAAATTGAATGGAGAAATTTTACCTTCTATGGTGAATAGAAGTAGGTTAAATAAGTACAGGGACAAACCGAGACCCCTTAATCAGGAGTAACAGCATGAAGGATAGTCTAAGTACCAAGAACAGTTGAAATTGGGTACTAGACTATAATGAAGCTGTTCTCAAAGCTACGAAGTGTTGAAGACTGTCAAAGTCTGAAGGTTGAAGTTTTGTTGCCGTATAGGTCAGGATGGGTCGAAGGTGCATATTGTGTCGAAGGTTCTTGTTAAGGCAAAGCTAAAGTTAGTAATTATGTCGGAGATTAAAGGTGTGTCGCAGCTTAAAATGTGACGGATGGGACAAACTAGACTTGGCGGCGCCGGCACGCGAACTGCCCTCACTGCCTGCAATAATGAGATCTTGGGAAAATCTGGCGCCGCGTGGATAGGATTTCCGCCACTCCATCAGATTCAGCGTCATAAATGCATCATGATGACAGATTCTGTTGCAGGATTCTATAAGAAGCCACACCGGCCTGTGACTCCTGCATTGCACACGTCTTTGAGTTTCTTCAGTTAGCACTATGTCAAATGACCGTGAAGTCCAGAAGTTATTACGAGTGGTCAGGGAGAGAGGTCTGCTGAACCTTCTAAGTAATCCACCTGGGCAGCCATGCTCGACCAAAGCACAAAGAAAGGCAGAAGTTCACTCTAAGGGGTCGGAAGAAAGGCAGAAGTGTGCTCTAAGCCGCACAAAGAACAGCACTGGTCTTCACAGAAAAACTTTGAAATATCCCAAGATGTATCCTCCTAGTTTGGCAGAACCACAGTGGCTGTTTGTCTTATGCACCTTGACACACAATTCTAGGGACCCTAAGTTGTGGATGGTCAAATGTTTGGCAAGCAGATCGAAGGATGGGGTCGCTGATAGATCCAGAAGGTATTAACCAGCATATTACGAAGGAAAGGAACAAGCAGCCAACAACCGCATGTATGGCTTCAGCAAGTGGCACACTATGTTTCGCCAACAAGATTCTACCACCAGAAAAGCAGCTGAGTGTCCCGAGACGGGCCATTGGTGAGTCTTAGGGGCCTGTTGGGGCGTGCACCCTAACGGTCCTTAAGATGGGTAACTCCGTGGAGTTATGGGAGTTGTAAGCGGAGTTATGACTCAAAATAGTCTTAGGGGTGTCGGGGTTGAGTAAAAACCTTCTTTTGTAATAAACCCATGGTTTAGATCCAGGGTTTAGGGTTCGGGGTGCCCATGGTTTAAGCCCATGGCTTTGTAATAAGTGCACTATAAATAAGCACTCTTGTAAAGAAGTCAGTTTAGGATTTTTGATGTAAGATGTATTGATGCGAAGCTAAGGCTATTTTGTAAGAGAAGGTTAAGTCCCAGCTGTGTGCGTGGACGACCTCTGCAGCTGTGTGCGCAGAGGGTTTTGGGTGATAAAGGAAGTCTGCAGTTGTGTGCGTAAAGGCCTGCTGCTGTGTGCACGGCTTTAAGGACTTGAAGGGAGCTGCAGCTGAGTGCGCAGATCAGAACCGTGGTTTTTGTAAAGAGTTGAATAAAACATAGTTCTGTGGACGTAACCCCTACACTGGGGGTGAACCACGTTATATCGTGTGTTGTGGTTTTGGTTGTGTTGTTGTTTTGTTCTTTATGCATTGATAAATATACATCTGATAAGTAAGATCACTGCTAATTAAATAACTTCGCTGTGAATTCCCAGTAAAGGGTTAAGCAAGTCACTGTCTGTTTATTTAGCTGCGAGGTTATATATGTGAATGTTGAATCTCTGTGTTATATGAATATAAGTTATTAAAGGCTAAAGGTACAGTAATATCCCTCTTCTGCTTGCAGAAACCTGATTCTGCGGCACCCCATAGCTGTTTCGGGTGAGATTGCAACATGTTCGCAGGTTGTTGCAGAAAGGGCCAACACTATGGGTCTTTGTTGGTAAGAAGTTAATGGTATAAAGCCCGAGTCTACCCTATAGCCCAACAGGGTCACTATAAGAGTTGATAGTAAATATCAATTACCCTTCTCATGTGGACATTAAGAAAATTGCAAAATGAGATTCAACCCATAAAATATGGATGAATGTAACTCTGACTTCAATTTCCATGATCGATAGAGGGAGAAATATCCCCTAGAAATTGCTATTTCTGGAAATTAAGGGTGAAAGGGATTTTCCTAACGATTATTGTAGGTGAATAGAGGGTTAAATCCATTTTTAGATAGGAAAAAATGTTTTATCTTGGAACCCTTTTTTAAATTCGATGGGGATAACCTCCTATTCATTGAAAATAAATAAATAAAATTTTGGCTAATCATAATTAATGTACGTTTAATAAAAAATTATCCCATTACAAAATTAAAACCCCTAAATTTAGACCATGGGCTAAGATTAGCCCCTAAAATTTTCCATGACTCTAGGCCTATTATACCTATCACTGTAAGTTGGATATACATAATAACCAACTTCAAAGTTTATGAATCTTATATCTCTTCTTTATAGTTTAGTGTCTTCCATGCCCTTGTTGAATAAACTCTTGTGGAATACAATAACCAACTGCAATAACCAAGAGCTCCCATGGCTATTGTTTATAGATTAGATTATACATCTTGATCACAATCAATATTGTACATGCATTTTTAGTTGATTTCACATCTAGTGTGCTCAAGTATATCCCCATAAGCCTTTTTCCCCAAATTGAATACACTTTGGAGTTCATACACATTGGCAATTTCCTTGTCCATTTAATCCCAAAGACTTTGTTTTGTTTGTTTTATGAAACAACTCAAAGCATATTTTGAAAAATTAAACTTTGTATTACATTATACTTCGAAATATATCTCCAATGCTTACATCTATGTTGAATTTTGAGTTCCAAGATAAAAGTTGTAGCTCTTATAATTTTCCATTTCTATCCATTTTTCCCACTGTTCTTATTAATGAAATCAAACTCGGGGATGTACTTTATCTGCTTATAGAATACAACTTAGGGAGAATAACTATAATTTTGTATTGAGAACATGTAACACATATAATTGTGAGTATGCAAAATCTTTAATATTAGTGATTTGAGTTTCAATTGGTTTTTGCATGAGATCAACTTTACCATTTTTGCACTTTCTCCAGACACTAACTTTTTGGCAAAAATTGATATCTTTCAAATGAAGCAAAAATGGGAAAAACTTCACTTGAACAAATTTGTTCGAGCTGCTAAGGAGATAAAAATTTTCAAGTAAGAAATTTTCTCTAGTTTGATGTCTCATATCACTTTTACTCCATCCAAAGTTTTCAAAATCACCAAAAATTCTCCATGAAAAGTGGGTTTTGTTTGTTTTTATACCTCCACTCCAAACGAGGTGAGCCTAAGAGACAATAAATAGCATACAAGCCTATGGACATTTCCAAAATGTAGTTGAAAAAGTGAAACACGAATTCAAATTTAGCTTATAAGGGAGTTCCTTGATGGATGAATGATGGGGTTATGAATAGATCTACAACAATTGGCTTGCATACTTACCCTTACCAAGCAAGGACAATAAAAGTTGGATAGTGTCAAATAAATAATTTTGATAAGATTAGGGTCTAATACTACGATTTGCAAGAAGAAAAAATAACAGGGAAAGCAAGGCTACAAAAAAGTAGGAAAAATATAATAATAATACAATAGCTCAACATAAGATCCCAATTCATTCAATCAAACAAGCAAACATTCTAGGTTCATATAGTGTTGAGCGTGAAGACTTCCTTATCCTATACTAAATGCTAGTAAGTATCAAGAAAATCAATTTAAAAACAATGTAATAAGTTGTTTAATGATTAATGCTAACCATGATCGATAGAGGGAGAAATATCCCCTAGAAATTGCTATTTCTGGAAATTGAGGGTGAAAGGGATTTGCCTAACGATTATTGTAGGTGAATAGAGGGTTAAATCCATTTTTAGATAGGAAAAAATGTTTTATCTTGGAACCCTTTTTTAAATTCGATGGGGATAACCTCCTATTCATTGAAAATAAATAAATAAAATGTTGGCTAATCATGTAATTAATGTACGTTTAATAAAAAATTAGCCCATTACAAAATTAAAAACCCTAAATTTAGACCATGGGCTAAGATTAGCCCCTAAAATTTTCCATGACTCTAGGCCTATTATACCTATCACTGTAAGTTGGATATACATAATAACCAACTTCAAAGTTTATGAATCTTATATCTCTTCTTTATAGTTTAGTGTCTTCCATGCCCTTGTTGAATAAACTCTTGTGGAATACAATAACCAACTGCAATAACCAAGAGCTCCCATGGCTACTGTTTGTAGATTAGATTATACATCTTGATCACAATAAATATTGTACATGCATTTTTAGTTGATTTCACATCTAGTGTGCTCAAGTATATCCCCATAAGCCTTTTTCCCCAAATTGAATACACTTTGGAGTTCATACACATTGGCAATTTCCTTGTCCATTTAATCCCAAAGACTTTGTTTTGTTTGTTTTATGAAACAACTCAAAGCATATTTTGAAAAATTAAACTTTGTATTACATTATACTTCGAAATATATCTCCAATGCTTACATCTATGTTGAATTTTGAGTTCCAAGATAAAAGTTGTAGCTCTTATAATTTTCCATTTCTATCCATTTTTCCCACTGTTCTTATTAATGAAATCAAACTCAGGGATGTACTAAAATCTGCTTATAGAATACAACTTAGGGAGAATAACTATAATTTTGTATTGAGAACATGTAACACATATACTTGTGAGTATGCAAAATCTTTCACATTAGTGATTTGAGTTTCAATTGGTTTTTGCATGAGATCAACTTTACCATTTTTGCACTTTCTCCAGACACTAACTTTTTGGCAAAATTGATATCTTTCAAATGAAGCAAAAATGGGAAAAACTTCACTTGAACAAATTTGTTCGAGCTACTAAGGAGATCAAATTTTTCAAGTAAGAAATTTTCTCCAGTTTGATGTCTCATATCACTTTTACTCCATCCAAAGTTTTCAAAATCACCAAAAATTCTCCGTGAAAAGTGGGTTTTTGTTTGTTTTTATACCTCCACTCCAAACCCTTTGGGATTTGGTAAAATCCTTCATTGTAATTTTCCATGTATGGTTTTATTCCACTCTGTCCAATTTTCACAACAAAGCTAATGGTAATGTGTACCATCAAGTTATTTAAAAACCAGTAATTACCAATTTCTAGTAATTTGGAGATGAATCAATAAACCACTCTCTTTGGCACTTTTATATTCCTTCTTATTGTATACTTACACTTGAAATTTCACTTCATTCTAACTTGTTTTGCTCCTCTTATGGGGGATATAAGTTTTTTCCTCCATATTTTTTTTATTACAAAGAATTCCTTAGGTTAATGTCCCATGATGTTGATGTGGCATGATCTCCAATGCTAAATATAGTGTACATGCACTATAATGATAGATATAATAATAGTTAGGGATATTTTTGTTGGAATAGAAGAAGAATAATACTAATTAAAGAGTGAGAAAAATTGTTGAAGTGGTAATGGGCATTGCTTCTACTAATGTCCTTTTGTGGTTTCCCCCTTAAGATTCTTACTTCCAATATTGTAACCTCAACGAGGTGAGCCTAAGAGACAATAAATAGGATACAAGCCTATGGACATTTCCAAAATGTAGTTGAAAAAGTGAAACACA